>JAQIBA010000068.1:17906-34459 GCA_028293925.1 Brueelia nebulosa | reverse complement strand
TGCCTCAAATAATTGCCCTAACTACAATCCAGTTAAACGCTACATTTCGGTCGTTCATAAAAATTCTTCAGTTCGGTGATTGATGTCTCGAAAATGAGTTATCGCTTTGTTTCATGAACACATGAGAAGTTTTCTTAACAGGAATATTATCGCCTTCGCTTCCATGTTTAAATGTAAATTTTGGCTCGTTCGGTAATGGTCGAAATTTATTTTAATTGCGCCCAAACGGATGAGCTCATAAAAATATAATTTAATTTTTATTGACATCCTATGGAAATGTGTTATCTTCGGGCGTTTGAAATTTTTTTACGTTCGTTTTTACCTGACCTAATTAATCGGTTTCGATATATAAGAATAATTTTAGACATATTTTATTGTTTTTTTATTGAAATTCGATGAAACGCTCTCCTCACACATCAGTGTATCATTTTGGGAGCTTTTTTAGCAGTGGAACTTCAAAACTGTTTGGAAAATATTTTAGAAACGATAAAATCATGTCAAATTAGACATTCAGTGATACATAGATTCGTAAGAAGCTGAAATTAGGTGAAATTGTTCAGAGTATATTTATACATAAAATGTCGAAAGTTGGGGAAAAAATGCCGTGGGTCAAAGGTCAATAAAATTAGTTTTTGGCCATTTTCGGCAAAACGGTAAGTTTTATCGTAAAAATAGCTCAGACAAAAATTGTAGAGGGTAAAATTATCTACAAAATAAGTATTATACTTTTTCTCTAAGAGTTACCGTTCCTGAGATATAAGGATTCAAAAAGTTGGATGAGTTGTATATATTCCCCATAAAAAAGTATTGATTTTTTAAGACCCCATAACTTTTTTTCAAAGCGACCGATTTCGTTCAAACTATGTACGGTTATAGAACAATATTAGGGCTTTAAAATGAGTCATGTTTGACGTTTCTAGCATGAAAACTTAGAATTTTATACATAATTATACTCTGAACAATATGACCAAGTTTGAGATTTTTAGGAATTTATGTAATTTCACCCCTTATTTTAGAGCAAATTTGAATGGATAAATATGAAAGCAGTATTTATGTTCTCAGAAAATGGCGGTGCAGTTGATATAACAAAAGGAAACTTACATCTTGAAATATCTCTAAAGCTAATTTGTTAGCGGTTTCCATTCCCCCCTGTATGGCACCATTTTCCGATTGTCGAATATCAGCCGTCGGAGACAGTGTTTCCATCATATTGCACAGTTTCCCCGAATATTCACTTCTCGTGGCGACATTTAAGTCGCCCGACATATACATCGAAACACCAATGGATTCTCTTCCGACTTTGTCCCGAGCAATCAATCACATTCACGAGTGCACTTTCCTTTGGCCATACGCGGTTAAATCTCACTCTTGAAAACTCGAATACCTACTCCGAACGAGTCGAATACCATCCCTGAAAGAGAAAAGAAAAAAGCTGATAAGAAAACACGATCGGGACGTCATTTTTTTTAGGACTCAACCTGACAAGGTGGCCGCCATGGGGCCAATTACCAAACCTGTCCCTTCACAAAGCGTGAAGACATGTGCCACTCGAATTACTCAGTTACACTTCATTTTTAGAGCCACCTCTTGGAACACTCATTAGCCCCGAGGGCGGGGGGTTGATGGGGAGAAAAATTCGCTTTTGCTTAACTCCTCCTAATAAAGATCACTCGGCCAATGTGTTAAGACCCACAATTATAATCTCATCCGTCATAAAACGACTTCTTCGGTACTCCAAGAGTACCTGTCCCCCGATCGGTAGCACGCCATTTTATTTATAAGTGTTCATTTTAATAAAAAAAAAAGGTATCGCATCTCATTTGCTGTTCGCCACAAAAAACAGTTTTAAACCGATAGCGTTAATAACACAAAACCGCGTAGTAGTTTTTAAAGTTTTGCCAGAGGGGTTCTTCTATTTAAAAAAAATCTATTTACACTTGGGCTTATCTACTCGAACAGTAATTATTCTGCCAAAAATTCAACACGATATGAGAGTTAGTGAACCATATAATTGAATATATAAATATGCGATCGAATTGGAATTACAAAACTTGTTGTTTTATCAAAGTTCCCCAAGAAATAACCATATGATAAATTATTAATAATATCCTTGTTATACAAAAATTCACAGAAGGTTATTTTCCTGATAATTATTAAACATTCGGTCTCCAGGGGAAAAATAATAATTAATCGGTTTGAGTTTTAAAAGAAAATCAGTGTCGGAAGCCCTCAAAGAAGGATTTTTTTTGGGCGTAACTGTAACCAAAAAGAGAGTTTCATTACCCATTAAATAAACAATTGGGGGCAAAAACAACCAACAAACTTTTCCGAAGGTGTACTAATTATTGGTTTCTTCGAACAACTTTCCATTATCGAATGACAAAAAATATAAGTTATATTAATGTCTTGCAAAAATGCACCCCCCGAAGTTTCCTCTTCGTTTGTTTGGTTTATAATATAAAAGAAATGGTTGACTTTTATTGGTTTTTTTTTCGGCGATGTATAATAAAGAAAATTTTTTCGATCGTATTTTACCGAACCTCAACAATATTTAGAGATATAATTCGATTTTAATAAATTTACGAGTCGTATGAATAACATAAGTTTTATGCCCACACTTTTATTGGGCGGTGTCTTTTGTGTTTAACTGCGGTTGTCGTTGTATTATTCGGAAGAGTTTTGCCGGTTTTAATTTGTGTCAGATTGAAAATTATTTTTCATTTTCGTTTTAAATTCAGGAGGAAAGAAAGACTGCGATTAGCGGAAGTGTTGGAAACACTTTCCCCATTTGCACATTTACTACTAAAACCCGCAAAAATTAGAAAGTGAAACCCCCGCAATGATTTTTCGGTCCCAATTATCGCCAATCCCATATGGATATTAAAAACACGCACGCGCGACCGATTTCTATGTTTGGTTGTAGATTTATGTATAGATAACGCGCCGAAACAAGTTTTATGATGTTCAGACTTTAATAATACATTCTCGGAGAGAATTTTTATGTGTCAGGAGGAATGCGAATAGGTTGGGAATGGCAGATTGGAATATAAGTGACTGATGACCGCTAACATCGCTTAGGATTGGTCAAGAATTTAAATGTTCTGTCTGAGACATTGCTGAGACATTTAATGTCCGACATTCTGCTCTTTGGAACCACTGACCCATATATTTACCGGTTATTTAATGATACTATGAAGGATTTTGGTGTTATCGAAGGAAAAGTCCAAAGCGGAAAAAAGATCTATAATGAGTATGGAGAGACGTGAAGGAGCGTAAAAAGTATAACTTTGAGTGACGAAAAGAGGTTTCGTGAATGCAGCTGACAGCAAATCCTTTTCTTCACAGTTTGTGTCTAAAAAGTAACCTTTGACCTTTCAAGCAGTTATTAACCCTCAAAATTACCATTGCAATTCTTATAATAAATATTTAACAGCAAAAACAGTGTCGTTCATTTCAGATCATATTAAAATATAGATAATATTTATAATACGACAAATAATATTGTAATTTGTCTTTATTTCAATTTTGTAATTATATTTATAAATTTTTTTATTTATTTAAGGCCCGGAAGCACCTTAGTTTACATCACAATACAAATACATAAATACAGGAAATAATACACACACACAATACAGTCATAATATTTATATTTATATTAAAATTTTATTTAAAAAATGCTTCTATTAAAATATAATTACATTAATTAAATTATACATTAATTATACGTTATAAATTACAAATTAAATTATAATTTATTTAAATTTGCAGACCTAAATTTTCAAGATACTGTAAGATAAACATAACAGTCCAGTCAAATTAGACATTATACGGTTACATAAATCCCTGAGAAGCTGAAACTTGGTCGAATTGTTCACAGTATAATTATACATAAAATGTCAAAAGTCCTCAAAAATTCGATGTCGGGGGAAATAAGATCAAAAAAATCCGTTTTTCGCCATTTTCAAGCGAAAAGTTCTATCGAAAAAATAGCTCAGACCAAAAATGTACAGAGTATGAAAAATTATCGACAATAATATGTATGAATACTTTTCTTCCTAAGAGCTACCGTTCCTGGGGTATAATGATTCAAAAATTTGGATGACACATTTGATGTTACACATTTAGTGGCCATTTTTAACAAAAAGAGGAAAACTTTTACGTCAATACTGTACTTCATTTATTATACTTCAAATTTAGCTAATTTATACTGTTACTTTATCTATCCTGAATAGCCACCGTTTCTGATATGATAACTGTTCTCAAAATAGTCGATTCCATTTGACATTGGCGGCCATTTTTAACATACATAGGAAAAAGAAAGATCAAATTTTTCCAACAGCACACATTTGTGGGGTTTTTGGGAGGAAAAAGGAAAACTCAAAAGCTGAGATGACTCACTTACGGGTGAAGTGCACATTTCCACCGCAGTCATTTGGAGGCGGAAAACCAGCTACAATAACTCGATAATTACAACCTTTAATATTTATGATCATGCAGTGTAATAATTAGAACGTTTTAATTGAACGGTGCAATATAGTCATTACTGACAGATAATCATTCGGAAAATGAAATTGAAATTTGCATCGTGCGGGCGGTTGGCAGCGGGGTCAGAGAGGCCCCACAAGTAGCGGTTGCGGCCCCATCACGCCTAACCGCATATTATTATCTGGCCAACAATGGTGCCGCTCGGACAGATAAATTTTTTTTTATAGATTAAAGGACAAGGAAAAGAGCTCGCGCCAATTTTTCCCTATGATATGATTAGCTGAATAGGTCAAATGTTAAGTGGACGTGAGTGTGCACACTCTCAGAAAATCCGGTTTTTGCGCTCGAAGGGTTCAAAAACAAAAAGCATTGGAGGTTATTAAATTTGCACAACCATTTTTCACTCTTCTAATGTTGTTCGTACGCTGTTCGTACACACTTTACGACCTTGATTTAATAAACAAAATAATTTTTTATCAATTCTCCCGCTATTAACTTCATGCGAACATCAGAACCCTTTGATGACCAAAAAAAAAAAAACGTCTGCTTAATATCTAAATTCCTTCGCCAGTCTCGACTCATTTAGTTTTTTTTTTTTTTTAATCAAGTTTCCTAAAAAGCACTAACACAAACGAACTGAGAAAGACGTGAAAATATTACCAAATAATTACTCTATTAGCCCTATATATTAATATAATCAACATTTCAAAGTGGTTTTCTGGGAAATAAAGAATGAATTCGCGTTCGTTTGAAAAATTAGTGTATAAAAAGTGGATCGATGTGAAGGCAAAGTAAAAATGACTTTGATAAGCCTCGGAGGCTTTGCTCGGGTGCCATGGCTTTTCAAAATAATGATCAATCGACCGAAAAACCACCGCCGGTAATGACCGTCTTTAGGGAGGTTCACCGGAATAGATTTTTCAAAAAAAGACCAAAAGAAGTCCGCCTCAATCCGGTCAAATTGTAGTTATTTTCCGATGATGAATTTCACGGACATTATTTTTTTTCACGGCAACCAATTTTTTTAGCTCTCTTTTTTTTTTACACTTTCCACGCGATTCGTTTTTTACATTAATACTTTATGAAAATTTCGACATCGAAGACACTTTCTGGAGTTCTAAGAAAGTAAATTCCTTCCCGGTGAGAATTTAACAGTTTTTGCATTCCCCATAAGAACAATTCAGTAAAGTCATTAGATTTTCTCATGCGGGGGTTTAAAAATCGATCAGAAATTCCACAATCAATCTGACATTTACATACAGAATCGGATAAAAATAAAAACCGTGATGGAAGACTTATTGAAAGTAAATAATGAAAGGTGTTGGAATGCGCAAGAAATCCTTCGGTATCACCTGATTTGCGTCAACGGTTTGCTCTTATCATTTCTTTACTTTATTAATAGTTATGTGTAATTATTTAAAGTACCCTATTGGATAAATTGGAGTACAGTATTTCACAAGAAAAAAGAAACGGTAAACAAATACATAAAGGAAGCTCTAACCAAACTTTGAGAACCGGCATTCCTTCTGCCTTTCTTCTTTAAAAAAAAGTAGATTCTATCAGTAAAAACATTTAGTCAGAATCCATTAAATAGAAAGTTTATAAAAGATCTTTTTTCGGTGTGGCCGTTCACATGACAACATTTTGGTCACTAATAAAATTTCATTATTAGATGAAAACAAAAATACACAATCCGCCATTTTGGCATCTGCAATTCTGCAGTGTCTCCAACCGAAATCGGGAGTCGATTACTTTAAGTAAAAAATTATTATTGTTTATAATTTATTTACAATTATTTTAAATAAAACAGACTCGAGTTTTCATTATAAAGTATCTTTTTTGCAACATTCATATGACTATCTAGTGATCACTAATAAAATTTCATTATTAAAAGAAAATAAACACAAACAGTCCGCCATTTTATCATTTGCAATTCTGCAGTGCCTCCAACCGAAATCAGTTATTTTAAATTGAAAGTTAAAGGATTCGGATTTCCTTCGTAAAAGATTTTTTTTTAATTAACTATAAATATTGTTCGGGAATAAAATTTAATTATTTTCGAGAGCAAATGAACGCAAACAGTTCGCCATTTTGACATTTGCAATTCTGCAATGCCTCCGACCAAAATCGGGAGTCGAAAGTCTATGGTTTATTGTCTGACCTCAGGGCGATGTTTAATATTGTACGTAAATCCGGGACTAACGTCAGTGAAACCCGAAACAATATCTTTCAATATCGCTCTATAAAGATAAATAAATCTCTGGTTTATTTATACGCAATGGAACCAATTCATTGTGCTCCGAATAGATCCGGGATCGTGAGTTTTCAGAACCGGAGGTGGAATGAACAACTTTTGTAATAACATTAATCGTGTCGGAGGCATTTTATAACACTGAAAGCCAAACGCGGAAACGGAGCCGCCACCGCCGCCACTGCTTTGTGGCCACCAATTCACCACAATTGCTAATCGCGGTTGCAAAACCCATTCCATTGGCACTTATTTCTTTATTGTTTTTCGGATGCGAGTTTGTGCCTGTGCACCTCCGCCGCATAATTATACGGCAGAGTGGGATGCGATGAGGTGTACTCGTTGCTGCATTTTACCTTTTGCTTGTAAGACATTAGCCAATGGCAGTGCCGCGGTAATTACAGGTCTGTGTTTGGATTTGTTTAATGACTAATTACAGAAATAATTCAAGAGGTTGACAGGGAGGACGGCGCTTCCCCTGTGGGCCGTCGATCTTCGCATTCGAAGCCTAACCGCATATTAATTACTTACCGTCACTGAATATTAACATCACGCGGAAACGCCTTTTCCCTTCAATTAAAACGATTTTTCATTGGCGATGCACTTTATATATGAGAAAAGTGCTTTCGGAAAAGCCAAACCCGTTTTTTTGACAAATATCCTTATGCAAAAAAAAGTTGATCAATGAGAGCACGCGCTGTGAGCTACCGAGTGAACCTCAGATACTCCCCAATTAAATAATTAATTAATTTAAATGAGAATTCGGTGAGACAAACAAAAAACCGAAACGAACGTGAAGGCATTAAAAGGAAAATCCGCGGATGAATAAAAGTATAAAATATAAATGTTTAAATGAATAAGAAATCTCTCGGTTTGTTTTAACGTCAAATAGTTGTATTTCATTACAAGTGTCCTTTATTTTCAGGCTGTTTAATTCACCGCCAAAGAAATATTTATGAGCCCTCATCGACCACCATCGACCACTGTGGCTCAGACTGATTACCAACGCGTTTCCACTTCCAGAGACAACCCACGAAAAGTGAAGAAGCCGAACAAGGCAACCGGAGATTCTATTATTATTCCTTTCCTCGGGAATACACAATCCAACGATGTATTAATCACACAATTCTTGTGGTGGGAAGGCTTGGCTTCAGGTGTTAAGGTTAGCATGTGATGCTAAAGCCTTTCGCAATCGGCGTCTTCCGTGTTGGATGATGTCAAGGTTTCTGAAAAGAGAATTCAGGTACGGAAAATGCGTTATGTGTGCATGGATTTTAATCCTCCTTCTCGATCCTTTTCTGTTAGAAATTACTTTCATATTTTGTTTCATTCCAAATCTGATTGTTTTCTCATATCCTCCAATTTTCCCCAATTTAATAAGTATTTAACTGATTGAGGTACCTCTTGCGCTAAAATCCCTGGAAAGTATTCAATAAGTACTCTAAATTTCGGTTTTTTATCAAACAACCGCGGACCAAATATTAGGAATACTAAAATCCACAACAGAAATAAGATCGAAAAATGATAGATTTCTTTTAAAATTAATATCAAATACAAAACAATTATTACATTTCAGTAAATTAGTTTCCATTAAATTTTAATAATACTGTGTCAATTCAACTAAAAATCTTCACTTTCAAAGATGGAATGTTTTCTCGCAAAGTAATTGACCCCAAAGGTCATTTCCAAAGCGATTTCCAACAAAAATCAAGATTATTAAATCGATTATAAATAACAGGGTTTGCAAAAAGTATTGAGCTGAAATATAATTTCCATTCTGTTTGGCGAACAATGAGGCACCCATAACCTCCGCAATTGCAAATCGGTTTGAAACTTTTCAATAACTCCGTTCGAAAATTTTCCCTTTCAAACATCGGCTTTTGTGAAAAGAAAACAAAAAAAAATTCCTCGGAATTCCTTTTCCTGCCGCACAGTTAACCCTTTAATGTTAAATTGAAAAGAAAACGCGAATCGTGATCTCCTTTGTTGCTGGCAAATAGCAACTGGAGCACAATGGAAACCTCTCTCGTATATCTTTTAATGATATACACCCCGCGAAATATTTTTAATTCTGTTTAGTTTTAATTACTATGCATTGACAATCCGATCGATTCACCGATTGTGACGCAGACAAAAAAGGCGACTGTTACACAACGGCCATTGCGGGGAAAATGAGAGAGGAATGACTCGGTCGTTTTCTTTTTCCCGGCCCGCAAAGGCAGTAGCGATGGGGGCCGGTTTCCCTGCCGGGCCGCGCTCCTATTTTTCTTCAATAACTGCTCTTCACTGAGAATGTGTCGCTGTTTTGTTTTTGACTTCTCTTTAAAAAAGTAAAAGGTATCTCTATTTGTGCTGTCAAATTATGAATAACGTAATAACTCTTCTCTGTAGTAATGCGAAGACCATTTGTTATACTCTATATAACCTCAGATAAGCATTTTTATTTTCATTTTAACATAACCCATTGAGTACCAGGCAAATTTAGCAGTGTTTTGCCCTGGGTGCCGAGGTTTTACTTTGAAGAATACATTAAAGTTTATAAAATATAGTTATATCAAGTTACTTATACAATACTGTAATTTTTATTTAAAAAAAAAGAACACGCAAAAACATTTTTACTAAAAGATAACTCGACAGATAGCTGACGTCACTGAATAAAATCCATGTGTTGAAATTTCTGTATCAAATTACCGTATTTAAATTTCTGTATAAAATTCCTATACCGAAATTTCTGTATCAAATTACTGTTCTGAAATTTCTGTATAAATTCCTGTATCAAATTCCTGTGTTGAAATTTTTTGTATCAAATTACTGTTGAAATTTCTGTATAAAATTCCCGTATTTAAATTTCTGTATAAAATTCCTATACTGAAATTTCTGTATAAGTTCCTGCGTTGAAATTTCTGTATAAAATTCCCGTATTTAAATTTCTGTATAAATTCCTATACTGAAATTTCTGTATAAATTCCTGTATTGAAATTTCTGTATCAAATTACTGTGTTGAAATTTTTGTATCAAATTACTGTTCTGAAATTTCGGTATAAAATTCCCGTATTTAAATTTCTGTATAAAATTCCTATACTGAAATTTCTGTATAAAATTCCGATATTAAAATTTCTGTATAAATTCCTGTGTTAAAATTTCTGTATTAAATTACTGAGCTGAAATTTCTGTATGATAAATTCCACTACGAGATATCTCGTAGCTGTCAGTCAAAGAGTTAAACCAACCGTTAGTCAAACTAAAGAAAGGAGACGTAAAAAAGAAAAACAGAAATATATAAAAATGTAAAAGAACATAAATTTGAAACCAAAGAGAATGGAAAAAAGGGTACAAAATGGACCACCGAAAGAAAAGAAAAACACAGTAAGAAAATGAAGGAGTATTGAGCCAAAAAGAAGGCGAAGAAGAAAGAAAGGGTTCAAAGAAAGGCCGAAACGAAAAAAATAACCGTTGACCGGAAGTTTCTGAGAAATATGGCAACAACGCGAAAAGCAAACGTCGCAGTTTAGAAAAAAGGAATAATGTATGATTTGAATTCGTGTTTCAAAAATTTTTTTATTTAATGACACCCATCAAGTGAAAAAAAGGTAATACCACCGGAGGAAAAGAAAAACCTAAAATGGAACATTATCGATAAGAAAATGTATAACAAAGAATCAGTCCGTCTTTCTCACCTCCGGACAATTTATAAGTAACAGAAATTAATTACAATAAATGGAATAAATTTAAATGGAGGCCTCGGGCTGTTCGTCTTCTTTGGCATTATTCACCCGGATTAAGTTCTCAAATACTTGTCAGATTTATTTCCTCGGATTGTAAGAGGTGTTTTTCCATCGGAACAGAAAAACCCGATCCCCGAATTTTTCGCGGCATTTATCGAACAAATCTTAATTATGGGGAACCTCTCGTAAATAATTCGAAAGCTACTGCCCTAAAAAAAATCACTTTCATCGAAGTAAGTTTTGCCTTCAGTCTTTTTCGATATTTATGTATTGACTTATTTTTTATTAACTCGTGTTTAATTTACTGTCTGAGTAATCATCTCCGGAAAAAAGGAGCTCTCAGTTGAAAGCCCCGAAAGCGTTTCTCAAAATTTAGGATGTCTCTACTTATCGCCATTGTTTTTTCTGTATAAGTCTGCCAAATCAGGTTTTCCTCGAGAAAGTCCTAATAATTTTGGTCACGACTAACAACCGAATGCTCTAATATTTAGTAATTATATATTGTTAATAAAGCATATTGATTTAATGTTCAGTACTGACATTACAGAATTAATGGGCCCACTTTTCGCAAAATACCCTAAAACTTAATTAATGCACGTTTTTTTTTATGATAAGTGGATATTAAGATTTCCTAACATTTCAGACGAATTCCGAGCCTCATTCTCTAATAATGGATGCTCGGGTGCCGGAAAAAGAGCAAACATTGCAATTACTGCCAGATAAATGAGTTTAACGTATTCTCAAGGATTCCAGTCTTTCACATCGACTGTCACCGCGGGCGAAACCTCTTACAGAACCTTTTCTCGTTCGGATTCGCCCAATCAGAGACCTCCTTATCTGACAGCAATGGCCGTCCCCCCACCACCGCGACCTCTTCCGCCCGATAACGCGAAATAAGTCACTGTTTCGGCTTCCTATTTCCACTCGCTCCTCCCCCTTGGCCTTTATTGGTCAGAATCTGCAATTCTGGTTCATTAGGTCAACCGCCTTCTCAGCGTTGGGGTTGTTGGATGTAATTAATTAACCGAAACATTTTCTCATTCACCTGATACCTTTAGGAGGTGAGAGTGAATCGGTATCATTCCCAAAAGAGATGCACCTCCTAAACCGGTGACCCACTAACTGGAAAATCGGGGAAAGAACATAATTTTCGTGGTTGTTTTTTTGGACGTGTGGCAATTAACTGTAACGGAAAACCGACAAAGACACTTTTTTATTGCGAAAGGGAAATTGCGTGACCGAAGGTGCACCTGGAAGGCAGGAAAATGTGTTATAATAATATTACATTGTAGCTATGCGTCTGAATGTTTTGTTGGTTTTTTAAACAGGTTTGCTTTTTTTTTTTTGCTTTAAGAAAGAAAATTAAATTGGTGGGTTGTATCAATTAACAGTGCCGACAATTTTCTTGGCGCGACATCAACTGTGCTCTCTTGATAATATCTCAAACATATTCTCAATGCTGAACATATGCATAATTCTCCGCTTGTCGGTTGCCGCTATTCCCTTTACGCGTTGCATTTTTTTTTTACATATTTCGGTACTGAATATGTTTTTAGCGGTATTTTTCGAATTAAGTGTAGTATTTACTGCTGACAATGATGAGACACCCTTTCGAAAGGAGATTGCAAACTCATAATCACTCACTGCTTAATAAGCATAATTTCTATCATAACGAAAGCTTTTCAATTCCTCCCACACTTAAAGAATCAGTGGGAGCTTTCCTTTTTTTTTTTTTAAAATATCTCAGCGGCAGTATCAAATGTCACGCCTGCGGTTTTGTTCTTGTAAGCAATTAGAAATTAATAGAGCATATTTGTATTATTAAATGAGTCGTTTTGCGGACAGGAAGATAAACGTTGGACATTAAAGTGACAGGCGGGAGGTCGGCCGGGTAGGAAGAAAACTTTCCTTAAAGGTTACCTCTGTGATTTATTCGATCGTGATTTTTATTTTATTAATATTTTCAGAATGACCCAAAATTAATTTTTAAATTTCCAAATGTAATTCGAGTTTCGCGAGTGGGTGTTTAAGAAAAAAAAAGACTAACAATGATGAAGAATTCATCTTTGTAATCTTAAATTATCGGACTGTAATAAATGAATACAATAATAAAAAAGAAAACCAATTTTCTCAATTGTTATTAATAATTTTCATCTCAAAATGGCGTCTTTTTCTGCTTATTTCTGTTGATTTTCGAATAATATGAATCACCGAATTACTATTAAATTTTGAGTAAAACTTTGGCCTTCTTCTGGCCAAAAAAGGCCAATCATTCACTTCATTCAAAGGAACCTTCCCAATGGTAAAAATTAATCAAATAATAGATCGTATATATCCATTGTTATCTTTGGATGTTTTGAGAAGGGAATTTTTTTCTAACAGTGTGCCCGAAAATGAGGTAATTTATGCACTCGGCAGGATTTAACCCTTTGAGTGTAGTCGGTTTGAATTGCCAGCGGGAGATCCGCAATGTAAGGCCCATTGTTGGACACCGTTCGCCGCTGAGGAACCAAACTAATGAGATGTCGTTGAAATCAAAGGTGTTTTGCTTCCATTAACGACTCTTTTTTTGGGTTTTAATTACGGTTTTAGAAGAGGCGGACGAGATTTTATTTTTAAAAAACAAGAATTTTCGTTTTTTAAAAACTGTTATAAATAATTAATCCAAATGAAGAAAATGTCATTAGTGCGTAAAAAGTGTGAGCGAATTTCAAAATGTTTAAATTTTAATTATGACACTCGAGATAATTACTTGAAGTGTTATGTACTGTGACACTGTTACGGTCAAAAAGATAACTGTCCGGGTTAGAATATGCGATAAATTAACAGGAGAATTAAAATCGTATCAAAATAAGTATCTGTTTAATTACATAAATTACAATTTTGCATCTGGCGAATGCCTTAAAGCGACCATTTCCGCTTCCATTTCTTATCAAGAAGCAAGGGCACGTAACACAGGACGAGTGGGTATTTGGGTCAAAAGCGTGATGCACAGATACGGGAGATGACCATCAATAGCCACGGAGTTTAGAATTTAATTAGAGGACCTCCCGAAGTGGGAGGAACTTTGGCCAAAGGGCCCTCGATTCCAATCGATAGATAACCGATCAAATACATCGAGTTCAGAGAGTTGTGCCTGTAAAGGCACCGCACCTACTCAGCTTTCAGATCGCTTACTTATTTAGGCTAACCTTCGTGTTGAAATTTTCAGAACAGCTGCTAATCTGATTCTCATTTTGCGAACCTTTAGCGACACACCACAACATTACCTGCCTTCCTCAGTTCAAAATATAATCAAGGCAGTTAACAAAACGGTAGAGAGAAGAGATAATGAAATGTCAGAAAAAGGTGAGAGAACCCCGAAAACGAAGAAAGTAAGTAAAAGTGGCAGAGAATGGGGAAACAACTGAATTCCCAAAAATGTTGGCCCGGGGATAACACATTGTACAGGTTGTTCTTTTTTAAAAGGCAAAAGGGTTAAGACAACCCTTATGCAATCGTCTGTCAGTCAGAAATTTCCAGACGACGTGACAGGTGTCGAGAACGTTTACAATGCCTGAAAAAGTTTCCTTAAGTACTGGATCCAGTACCGTAAAGGAAATTAGAGCAGAGACTGTACGGACATCAGTACAGTTGACTGAAATGTATACAGTACAATTTCGGCCTATTATTTGCACTAGTCTATGCAAATGCTGACCATATACAGTAGCGATCAAAAGTATTTTGAAAATACAAAATTTAATAATGTTTTAGTTAATTATTTTAATATAAGATTTATTGTTTTAGGACTTTTTATGTATTATTGTATGTATTGTACTGTATTACGTATGCGTATTATAGTATTATTTTGTTATCAATACTATTAATAATATGTTTGTCGCCAATAACTTAATATTCTTCTTAGTCTTCTGCTTTTTCTTTCACATTCCTACTCAGTTTTATTATTAGAATTGGTTTTCTATAATAATTCTAAAATTCTAAAAGTAAACTTTTTGTTTCATTTGCTATTTATTAAATATTTACATTTATAAATGTGACAACTGTTGTAATTATATTTGTATAATATATACAATATACATATTTGTGAATTTAGTCGTAATATAATAATATTTCTACAATGATTCTATAATTCTAAATATAAACTTTTTGTTTCTTCTGTTACCTAATTAATATTATATTTATAAATGTTGTAAAGCATTTTAATGAAATTTCACTTTGTAACTCTTACGGGTGGAATACAACAAATTTTGTATTGTCAAAATACTTTGAGCGCAACTGTATATCGCACTGAACTTCTTTCACTTTATAAAATATATCAAAAACAGATTGGAACTTTTACAGTATGAAAATTTTAAGCATTATAATTAGTTTTAATATAAAAATAATCGCGATTATATTGTAATATAGCGAATATACCAAAGAATGTAATCAAAATGGACGTTATCACTTCCATATGGACGAATGAATTTAAATCTCCCATCTGCTCATTCCTCCCGTGTAAGCAATTGCTTAAACTAATTCTCAGTAGAAAATAATCGGGATTATGTGAAACCCATTATGTAAGTGTTCGTAGGTTGAACTTTTTATCCTTCGAGTTGCTACTTCAGCATTTCCGTTACTCCCACACGGGAGGAGTGAAGCAGTCCTTCAAATAAATTTTTTTTAAAGCATTTTTCGTCTTTTCAAATGTTTGAAATTTGTACGGAGAAAATTAGTAAATCAAAATGAGGTTTTTCGTTTAATAACCGAAATGGATATTTCCTGAAATTTGGTTGGCATCGTTTCCATTCTTTTTGTTGAAATGTTCTTCCTTTCAGTTTTCATATTCAATCCCAATTAATTAAAACCCCGTCAGCAAATGTTAATAAGAAACCTAAATTATATGTAAAAAATAAAACGGGTGTTTTGCCTCCTGCATTTGTTTAAAAATTTTTACAAATCTTTCATGACTTTTCACAAAAGTCTGATATTATTAATTAGTAATTAACAGTTTTTTTTTCAAAGCCATCGTGATTTCCTCAGGCGAAAACCTTTCCGTGAAAATTTATGAAATGAAATTCACATAAAAAAATATGTTTTTTTTTTTTTAAGATTTACCTTCGGCCGGAGATGAAAACACCGTTTGAATAATCCCTTTACTCATCCACACGTGTTCTGACCACCATAAGGGTGTCTCTCTCCCCTCCTCAATCACTCTCACCCTCACTCTCACACACGCACCGCACGCGCGGCTCCCCAAAAACAAACATCACAGACTGCAACGATAAACGTGAGACGACAAAGTGGTTCGATCTGGTTGTTCTCGCAAACTACAAAGGTGATCCAATCTCCGGAGTCGCCTCCGGGACACCCCAGGTCCCCAGTACCATTAAAGATACGTTGATTGTGGTTTCGTTCCGCGGCAGAAGGCTCTATCTCCCTGAAGAGAACGCTCTTCCGCGTGCAGCAACCGGCGTTTGAGTAGCGATGGTCCGGAAGACGCACCATTCAGGTTCTCCTTAATTGCACCCCTGACTGCTCCTATCGTTTCCTTACATTATTTTTTATTATGCCATTGTGTTCATCGTAAATCATTGTTAAGGGCTGAATGTTGCGTTGAAATGGAATGAAGAAGAGATCAGAAGAATTGAACGGAAATTGAACACTCTTTTTACACAGGAAGTGGACAATTAGATCGAATAAAAATTATTTTTAAGTATTATTACTCAAATCTATAAAATTCGGGGATTTAATATAATTTATTTGAATGAAGTGAGATTAAAATATGTACTTAAGTCGTTTCGACGCTCTCTGCGAATTTATATTGCAGAACGGGCAGGTATTCAGGTACTCCTACGAATGTGACGGCGAAACCCAAACATTTCCACGACAGTTTTTATTTTTCCTGGATTGGGAAAGAAATTTTTATGTTTGCAGAAATTGTAAAATTAATGGAAATTAAGTCTACTTTGATTCTCCCGAATGCTTTAAACGGAAATTAAACACATTTTGCTATAAAATGTATTCATTTATTTTATTTCTATTTTATTTAATTTTTATATTTTCTCTTCAACTTTTTATTATTTTGATAAGATACCGCTTTAATTTTTTTATAA
>JAQIBA010000068.1:0-17806 GCA_028293925.1 Brueelia nebulosa | reverse complement strand
ATTATTATTTGACTATACATTACAAATGTGACAATTGTTGTAATTATATTTCTACATTGTATATATAGTAATTATATTTCTGTAATGCATAACTAATTACGTTTCTATAATAATTCTATAATTCTAAAGATAAACCCTTTGTTTCTTCTGTAATTTAATTAATTATCATATTTATAAATATTGTAAAGCATTTTAATGAAAACCAATGAAATTTCACTTTGTATGTACTTCTTTAGGGTGGAAAACGAATACATTTTGTATTGACAAAATACTTTCGAGCGCTACTGTATCTAATTGTAGGTCTCACACCAATATTGGCCGGAATGTTTATAGTTTTATCTCATCAACTGATAATTGTTCATTGATATTATTATCTAATTAAAAATATGAACCCGAACTCAATTAAAAACAACGCAACAACGAATTGGGGAAACTTTCTGTGTTTCTGAAGAAAAAACATTTTCGATAACCAAATACAAATATATAATAAAACAATAATTGGATTCATACCTTATGTTCGGTTAACAATGAAAAAAAAATCCCATTGGAAAAACTCACTAAAAACCCTTTAAACTTAAAACGACTTTAATCGGGGGATAATATTTTCCTTCGGTCCGAGGGATGATTTCTCCCACCATTTTGTCGCAACCCTCCATCTTTGACGGCTCCTAAACGTGGAACGCTTCCATTGGAGGACGGACCTCGGAGGTGTGGTCAGCATTTTATCTTGAGCTAATGACCGCTGCCATATGACTTTTCAGCGGTTCGCTTTAATGGCGAAATTCTGAGAATCTCCCGAAGGAAGTTCCACCAATTCATTCTCGAATTGTGAGGAAAACTTTCCATTTTACAGAATTCTTAAAGAAAAACTTGCCATATGTATAAATGGATTAGAAATCGATCACGATTAATTTAGTGAGAAAAAAAAAACTTTTCGAGAAGCCTAAAAGGGTTTGTAAGTCACTGATTGTCAGACAACCAATTTTGGGTGCAGGTGAGTGAGAACAACACCGACCGATCAACAACTCAGCGAAAATTAACCACTAATGGACCACATGTTCTTCTGACCGGGCAAAAAAAGGTTAACAGAGCCATTTAGTGGCAGTTTTAATCTGACAGGGACCAAAAAACTTACGTAATTTCACCGAATGAGAGCGCGAAAATTGACCAAACCCCTTTCTTCGGACTCTGATCACTTAACTTAATTAAAAATTTTAAACGCATTGCTTCGAGCGTTTAATTTTTCAAATTTGACACCTGACAAACAAGCTGACTGTGAGCGCACGAAACTTCCGAATTGATCCGGATCCACTTTTTGGACTTCTCAGTTCCTTTGAGAAAAACCGCATTTTGAGAAAAATTACAGCCGTAATTACTCTTTTTTCCCTTTTTGGGGAAAAACTCTAATCCAAAGTCGAAACACACACAACAGAGTACAGCACATGCGGTCGCCTCTTTCACTGCTCACATACCTGAAGAGGTTTCATCCCTCAGGATCCGGTTGGCCAATCGTTTGCAAGCATTCGAATGGATTAAAAAAAAAACCAAGGTTCACTGGAATTCATAATTATTTACCGGATACTAATTCTAAAATGACTTGAGGGTTCGAAAACTAATGTTGCTATCAATACCGTATTTCGCCCCATTAAATATCCAATTAGGTGTTTAATGAGTGAAACCGCTTTAGTTAGGTTGAACAAACAGATCTGGACTGGACAAATACTGCTGATTTTGCAGAGTAGAGCACAAGTCACTAAGCGAAAATCCCGAAGACGTGAACGGGCACACTAATGAAGAAAAATTAAAAAAAAATCACCCTTTCATTGTAAAAAGGAAAACATAAACACGAAACGGTAGCTGAGACACCGACAGTTAGGGGGAAAGCGGTCATAAACACGCAGAAGCAATGAAAACCCGAAAAGTCCCGACACTAATTAAATTAAGCTGAAAATAAAGGGGTTTTAACCCCTTCGGAAGTTGTGTGTAAGTGAGATCTGGGGAGGAGCAGAGCGCGCGATTAGAATGTTATTGTAAGTCGTGATCGAAGTATAAGAGAGAGATAATTGTGCAATATCGAGAGCGTAATGAATGAAGAAGTTGGGCCCAGGTTAGAGCCCCCATGAAGCCAGACAATTATCCTGATAATTCAATGGCGATGTCCTGACTTTTAAACAGCTGCGGTTTTAATAAACGAATCATTTTTTAATCACTTTATCAACAATCCAATCACTCCCTCGCCTTTTAGCTGAGTCTCTCCTTTGCATCATTGTACTGAGTGCTTTGAACTGGAAATAACCTGAGGACTTACACTCATCGTTTTGTCTCCACATACCCTCAAGGTTTTTATACAGTTTTTATACAGTCCTATAAGTTTATTTTGTTATTTGAAGTTTGATTACGGTCTTATAAATTCATTTCGTTATTTGAAGTTTTTATATATTCCTGTAAGTTTATATCGTTATTTGAAGTTTCTATACTGTTTTAGACATTTATTTCATTATTTGAAGTTTTTATACAGTCCTAGACGTTTATTTTGTTATTTTATGTTTTTATACTGTTAAATTAATTTTGTCATCATTTTTATTTTACTCGCGTTGGAAAAATGCATTTTTATTGTAAAAATTATTTCTGAAGTTTTTATACAGTTCTATAATTTATTTTGTTATTTGAAGTGTTTTATACATTTCGATAAGTTTATATCATTACTTAAAGTTTTTTATACAGTTTTTTACGTTTATTTCGTTGCTTGAAATCTTTGTATAGTCTTATAAGTTTATTTTGATATTTGAAGTTTTTTTATACAGTCTCATAGGTTAATTTTTGAAGTTTTTATACAGTCCTAGACGTTAATTCTGTTATTTTACTCTCGTTCGAAAAATGCATTTTATTGTAAAATTATTTCTGAAATTTTTATACAGTTTCATATATTTATTTCGTTACTTGAATTTCTTAAAACAGGTTTATACCGTTTATACCGTTATTTGTAGTTTTTATACTGTTAAGTTAATCTTGTCAATAATTCTTATTTTACTCGTGTTCGAAAAAGGCATTTAATTGTAAAAATATTTTTTTAAGTTTTTTATACGATTCTATACGTTTATTTTGTTATTTCAAGTTTTTTCTATACTGCCTTATTGGTTTATTTTGGTATTTGAAGTTTTTATAAGGTTCTATACGTTTACGTTTGTTATTTAATGTATAAAAACTTCACATGACGGAGCACCGACACCATTCATCGCCTTTCATTGACTTGTCTGGGAGAAGTACCGCCCAAAAAACACTCAAACCTGACAGAATATTCGGCAGATTATCTCACTCGAAAATGTCTGCCCAAACATTCATCCAATTCAAGAAAAAATTAGCGTTTTCGGAAACTGCATCACTTACATCACAACATGGCGGTTAATCCTTTCCTCCCAAGGCCAATCTGTTTCTTCTTTAATGCATTCTACATTTTTTTCCTTTTATTCATTTTCAAAAATAACGCATAACACTGCCTGGTAACAACCGACGAATATATAAAAAAAAAAAATAAAAATGGCGGAAGGCGATCCGAATTCCCCCGACTTTGGCAACAGATGGAAAAATGGAAAATGGCGAAATAATGAATTGATTGTTTACGAGTGCGTAATCCCTGGCGATATACAAACATATGTTGTGTTTTGCAGAGCCCGACGGTTTAGAAATCGCAGAACCAGTATATTAATTACAAGTTTAGGACTGGCTGGCTGCGATAAAGTCTCGAGCTGTGCAGTCTACTCCCGTTCGGCCATATTGACCAGATAATTAATTCAGATAAGGACCTCGTGTGCTCGGATAATTGCATAATTTTTTCAGCTCTAATACCTGATTTTTTCTCTTTTTTTTTTTTATCAGGTCTGCGAGAAAAGGCGACGACGACGACCGCAGCGTTGAGGGCTTAAAATAAAAAAAAAAAATTATCCACTGACGGATTCCGCTCAAATTTTCCCTTTTTTTTTTTCTTGTTGACGTTTCAAGTGTCAACTGTCAATTAGATAAGTGCTTTATGGTAATTTCCCTCGCGCATTAATTAATGCAATAAGAATCCTGATGTCTGATTTGCATATATTCGTTTGTACGGTGGCATTTATTTTATCGAAAATCCGGACTTTTCATTTCCTCCTAAAATCGCGTTGACATTTTTTTTCTTCTTTTTTTATTTTGGCGACTTAAAAATTTTCGGCTGGAACCGTTATTAATTCCCGGCTGGCCAGTTTGATGGAGACTATAATTTATACTTTTTAATTAACATTCAATATTAATTTTTTTTTTAGAAAGTTCAATTTACAATCTAGTTTCCCGAATTGAAGTGCCCGAGTTTTTATGAGTTGGTTTTGTAAATGTCATTCAAAGAAAAATGCAGATTTGTCCGCGTTAACATTTGCACAACATAAGAGAGAATCTCACGTGGGAATCGAAATTGTGCCAATTTTTGTTAATTAATTAACGCCGAATATTCGCCCCGCAGTTGTGCAATGAATGATGGCAAAAGGGTCAACCCTTTCGGGCGAAAGGGTTGCCTCACATTCAGTGAGAAAACAAAAACAAAAAAGAATAATTTCATAATAAGGTAAACAAGATGATTGTGAAGATTTTCAAGTGGTGTTTGGAAGATAATAAAGAGATTAAATTTTAATTATCATCTTTTATTACTTAAATCCATTTCTTTTTTTTCGATAAAAATCGTTTTCAAAATGTCAATGCGAAAAATTTTGAAATTTTTTCAAAATATTTATGAAAGTGGTTGAAATTCTTGACCGTTTTGATTTCAGTGTATCGCTGGTGAGTGTTTTCATCCCCTTAAAGGGGTTGACTTTTCATTTCGAATAAGAATGATACAATAGTTTCATAGAAAGAAGAAAAAGAAAATAAAAGCTGAAAATCGTTTTGGCCGCCATTTTAGTTTTTCTTAATTGAACCGTTATAAAGTGCAGCGATCGATTTGCATTATTATTTGTTGGGATGAAATGCAGCATTAAATCCTTCTTGACAACATCCCACTTCGACCATTTCGCATTAGATATTATTTCTCAGGTTCATCAGTCATTTCATCGTCTGAGCCAGGTTTATCAGTCTTTTCTGACCACTCGTACGACCACTGCGTGTTAAGATGAGACACTCATCGCGCCAAAACTTTCAAATCTCAAATGGTATTCCCACTTACACTTTTGAATGGTTGTTTTGTGATGTCATATAAATGGGATTTAATGTAAAGACATACAGTAGCTCTCAAAAGTATTTTGACGATATAAAATTTGTAGTTACAAAGTGATATTTCGTTAAAAATGCTTTACAACATTTATAAATATAATATTAATTATGTAACAGAAGAAGCAAAGAGTATAACTTTAGAATAATAGAATTATTATAGAAATATAAGGACAACTATATTCACAAATATGTATGTTGTATGTTGTATACATTATAAAAATATAATTACTGTATATTAATTCCATAATTACAACAGTTGTTGCATTTATAAATATAAATATTTAATAAATAGCAAATGAAACAAAGCGTTTACTTTTAGAATCTTAGAAATATTATAGAAAATCAGTTCTACTCATAATAGAACTGAGTAAGAGTATTAAAGAAAAAGCAGAAGACTAAGAAGAATATTATGTTTTGTATATTTTGTTATTTTAATGCAGATCTATATACACAGTATACAACAAATACAAATATACAAATCCATACAAATATAATATTAATAGTGTTGATAACTAAGTAATACTCCACAACTCCAAAATAGAACACAACCATAATAAAATCTTACAGTAAGTTAAGAAACTTTAAAATTTTGTATTGTCAAAATACTTTTGAGCGCTACTATAATTTCATACTTTCAGAATTATAAATATAACATTAATTAAAAAGCAATATTTAATAATAATAATATATTTTATATTTCATTTAATTTAGTTACAAAATTTTATCAAATTTATACATTTCCTATATTTACATAATAATTCATTTGAATTACATAAAGACCTTGTACATACAATTCACTGTATAATTCCACTTATTTAATCTACTAAATATACTATATAAACTCTAAAAAGCAATATAATTATTAATAAATAAAAAAATAAGAAACGAAGTGTTTATCTTTAGAATTATACTATAATTATACCCACTGTAATAGAACTAATTAAAGATAATAATTAAAGAAAAAGCAGAAGATAAAGATTGTATTGTTTTGTATATTTTGTTATTTTAATGAGACAAACATATTATCAATAGTATTTATAACTAAAAAATACAACACAACCATAATAAAATCTTATAGTAAAATAATTAACTAAGAAACTATTGAAGTTTGTATTGTCAAAATACTATTGAGCGTTAGTGTAAATATCCTCCCACACAGTATAAATAATATTAGTTCAATCAAATAAAATATTCATAAAGATAAAATATGAACAAAACGCATAATATTAAAATTGAATCGCATTAACTCTTGCATAGAGATAATGAATTCAGCGGCAGTGTTATATAAAAAATAATAAAAATTAGTAAATAAAAAAATGTAAATGTTCACATTAATTTTTATGTTGTCATGCGGTAATAAAATTAAAACTTTTTATTAGAGTGGAAATAACGACGGTGTAATGAGGTTGAATTTTGACTGAAGACGAAGAATTTTCAGAGGAAAAAAAAAAAAAAATGTTGCGTCGCCAAAAAAGAAGTTATCGTAGTGTTTTTTGTTGACGCGGGAGACAAAAAAAATCCAACGGCGCCAACGACTTAATCAGATTTAAACGGACACAAAAAAAAATCCGTTAAACTTGTAAAACCGTAGCGGTCGAAAAGAATAGTTAGTTTTTTTTTTTTTGTGGTGTTATTCTGCGAGGCACGAAACGCGGTAATTAATAAATAATCGCAGGACAAATATCGTAACAAGGGAATTAGGTGGTTGAGAATTCGCGGCTAATGGCCTTTTTGTTGCAACGATTGTCAGCAATTGTGAAAAATAATAGCATAAACGCTCGAAAATGAAAATACCGAGCTCGAGTTGGTGCTCAAAGCAAGGACCGTAATAACTATTAATTATCAACTGAGAATTACGCTGCATTTTTTTAAAATTAATACTTCATGCTTGATTAGTCCGGCGTTGACCTTAACATTTTCAGCATACGATGCAGACGCAGCCATTGCTAACTGTAACGCGCCGTTTCGATCTTATCTAACGCGGTCTAAATTAGGTCTCTCGGGGTTTTCGCTCTGCCTTTCGTCCAGGAATGCACGGGAGGAAGGAGAGGAGTTAACGAGGATATGAATCAGTCCAAATGATGGATCATTCATTTTCAAAAACGCAGCCACGGAGAATGTTCCTAATTTATTTAATTTTTGGAGCGATTATTAAACAAGGCCGCATTGTATATCACCCGAGTGAACTGCTTCGGGTCATACATTAGCACTTGCAAATTCCGAATAAGGAATTCTCATGTATGGATTTGCATAAAAATATAATTTTTTATTCCGGTAAATAATTTAATTGTTTTTTTTTTTTGATAAGATGTAAGAGCGGGACCGTTTGAACTAATTAAAAAAGGTCGTGATTAGAGTTTCCGATTTTAGATGAATATAAAGGATTGACTGTAGGAGAAGAGAGTCTGGAAAACTGATCAGTACATCGGTTCGGCCTCGGGGCATCAAAGGAAGCAATGCGAAGGACATTTATTGGCGGCCATATTTGTTGTCCGTTGGGCGTACGTTTGAGAAAAGATGCGGAAGAGGAAACAACTCCGGATGATATGCAAACCGGGCGACTCAATTTTGTCGCGCGTTTAAAAAAAGTGGATCGAACGACCTCGATTTTTCATTTTTTTCAAAACCGTGCATATTTCTCAAAAGTTGGGTATTTTTTTTTTTAGAACACTTATTCATCGATCTGAATGTTGTGAGTTTTTCTCCGCAACGAAAAATAGTTCTGTCAAATTAGTTCAAAAATGAGAGGTGAAGTTTCGTAAATTCCTAAGAAGCTGCAATTTGGTCAAATTGTTCAGAGTATAATAGTAAATGAAATTTCAAAAGTCTTCAACCAAAATCAAAAGATTCAGGGGAGTCAAAGATCAAAAAATTAGTTTTTTGCCATTTTCAGCAAAACGGTAAGTTTTATCGTAAAAATAGCTCAGACAAAAATTGTAGAGAATAAAATTATCTACAAAAAATGTCTCAATACTTTTCTTCCTAAAAGCCACCGTTTCTGAGATATAACGATTCCAAAAGTTCACATTATGTTTGGTGGCCATTTTTAGATTGACAACTTTCGAGGGCCAATTTTACTCACTCAGAATGTTTTGTCTAAAATCCAACAAAATGCATTCGAAAGCTTAAGATGTGCCCTTTTAACGAGCAAAGTTAGAAAGAAATCCGAGATGACACTATTTTGATATTTGGCCTCAAAGACAGGCAAAAACTTTTTCTAAAATTTTGAACTCCCATAGCCTCCGAAGTTTTGATACTAGAAACGTCAAACATGGCTCATTTTAAAGCCCTAATGTTGCTCTTTGACCGCACATAATTTGGACGAAATTAGTTGTTTTGAAAAAAAGTTATGGAGTCTTGAAAATTGAATTCATCCAACTTTTTGAATCGTTATATCTCAGAAACGGTGACTCTTAGGAAGAAAAGTATTGATACATTTTTTGTAGATAATTTTATCCTCTACAATTTTTGACTGAGCTATTTTTACGGTAAAACTTACGGTTTTGCTGAAAATGGCGAATAACTAATTTTTTGAGGACTTGACATTTTATTTATAATTATAAATACTCTGAACAATTTGACCAAGTTTCAGCTTAGGAATTTTTGTAACTTCACCTCTCAGTTTTGAGCTAATTTGACTAATTAAATTATTTCCGTTTATTATATTTTTAAAAGCTGAGTACGTTCGTTACTTTCCCTCTCTCTCTGCAGTCATCCATTGCAAACAATTCTGTACTCGTGCCTTCCTAAAGTGATTCAACTGAAAAGAGTAGAAAATGAGTGACCCAAATACGAGAATCAGTATAGCTATCGTACTCCTCCTCCTCCTGAATAAATATTTACGAGACGTGATTTTGGATTTGAGATAATTGAACGGTGGTCAAGGCAATTGCCCCAAATCGAGCCACCCCCTTCCTTTGTCATTGTTCTTGCATTAATCATTACACAAAACAATTAAGAAAATTCCTTCAATAATTGGCTTCAGACCTTCACCTTTTTCCTCGTCCCTCGACGTAATTTGCCAGCGCATTGGAGGGGAGTGCACAAATACAAAGCATTCCACATACAGAAGGAAACCGAGTATTTTGTTTGTGCACCGTTTGAAATGCACCAAAACTGCGGGAGAACTCAAGAAAAAATAGGAATTGAACACGCAATGGCCATTACGTGAAAACAACCTTTTTTTCAAAAAATATATTTAACAACTGTGAATTTATGAACAATAAATTTTCCTTTAATTGAATTATAATTAAAATATTCGCATATTCGCAATATCTGATTCAATAAATTTTTTGTCTTTATTTACTCTTACATAAGTTACGGCCTTGAAGTGTCGTAGTTATCCAACAACCCCGGTTTGGGCTTACAACCACGAAGTGGTTGACATCAGGATGAGTTATGAGGTTTAGCACGAAGAAGTGGACCGACCGTCGTGACTTTCGGGTCACCGGTCGCCATTTTTGGAAAGTTTTTATCAACTCCGGGTGAAAGACGGGTTGAGAACGAGCGAAGCATCGCTGCTCAAGGACAGATAAAGGACAGATAAACACCTGTGGTGGTTGTCTTTGGGGATGAATAAAACAACCCCGGGACGACCGCACGCAAAACTCTAATGAAACGGGGAAAATGGCTGTGTTTAGTCACAGTAAAGAAAGGGAATAAAGTATAATTAAAAACCTTTTTAAACACTCTGCAACTCTTCCTGTATAATTATTTTGTTTTCTGAGTCCGCCAACGAGTTAACGTTGCACTTAAAAAAAAAAAAAAAGAATTTCCACAATTAAAGCAAAAAAGATCGGAAGGTCACAACGTTACGCAAAAATTCGTTTTTATTTTACTCTAATTAATTTTAATAACAGTGATTGATCTCCCGTAATTCTCTTGTTATTTTATTTTTTATTTTTCCTTTATCGGAAAGGTCAGATTTGAGAAGTTTTGGATTTGACCGCGAGAGGGCGAAATTTCCGGAAGATAGTTCGACCATTGTATGTTACTGTATCCGACAATTACACTCTCTGTATGTTAGTGTATCCGAAAATGAAATTCTGTATGTTACTGTATCCGAAAATGAAATTCTCTATGTTACTGTATCCGAAAATGAAATTCTCTATGTTACTGTATCCGAAAATGAAATTCTGTATGCTACTGTATCCGAAAATGAAATTCTGTATGCTACTGTATCCGAAAATGAAATTCTGTATGCTACTGTATCCGAAAATGAAATTCTCTATGTTACAGTATCCGAAAATTAAATTCTATATGTTACAGTATCCGAAAATTAAATTCTATATGTTACTGTATCCGAAAATGAAATTCTGTATGCTACTGTATCCGAAAATGAAATTCTGTATGCTACTGTATCCGACAATTACACTCTGTATGTTACTGCAAGCGACAATTACATTCTGTATGTTACTGTATTTGACAATTACATTCTGTATGTTTCTGTATCCGACAATTGTATTCTGTATATATTTGATATATTGTATTCTACGTTGTATTTGATATATTCTATTTGATATATTGTATTCTATGTATTGATATATTGTACTAATTTGTATTGTATTGGGTTCTTATCTGTATTGATATCTACATATATTGCATTGTATGCTTCATTGTATTGTATTTTTCTTAGTGTTGAGAGTATAACAATTTGAGCGATTCATCCCCTAATTGACGAACCCTTCGTTTTATTTTTTCATCTTTTTCCGGGTCCCTAAATTTTTTTTTAAATCAGAATATTAAGACATTGAAGCGTGGTAATTCCGGCATTAAACCGATAGACGGAAAGAGACGCCCCGCTACAAAACTAATCTCATAATGGGAATTCAATACAAACTACGGAGTCATTTCCACCGGAGAGAAGTGGATTATTTATTAATTTTTTTTTTGAGGGGAAAAAACTTTTCGAAAAGCGTGTAATCAGTGAATTTTTTTTCTTTTTTTTTTTTTTAAGAAGAAAGCCGTTTTTGTTTTATATTCGCGATTAGGGAAATTGAAAACGATTTCGTTGAAAATTTCGGGGTTCGAATTACGCAGCGGAATTCCGAAACGGAGACGCATTTTCGGGTTTTGTTTCACTGAGAAATTCACAATGGCGTTTAAAATTCATTTAAAAAGGTTTCCAAAAAGGCAGGAGCCTTTTCTCGGGAAATAATGCGCGATATAATCAAAAGGATTTATCATTAATCGGTGTCCCCATCGCCGCGAAGTCTAATGAGTCAGTTGTGTCCTCTCTTCTGACATTGGTGATTAATATAAAAGCTTAATGACCGGTCAGAGTTTTGTGGAGTATAACCTAGAATGTGATATATACAACTCCTTATTTGAATTTTTTAATTGAATAATTTCTTACTAATTATGGTTTGTTGATTGAATTGACTTGTTAATTTGCTGACTGTTTGATGTATAACCTCTGAAATTGGTTGGAATAAAATCCAGTGTGGTGGAATTGGTAGTGGAGTTAGGGAATGCATTGCGATACAGAATTTATACTGAATAATTGGCCCGGGAGGGCATGTTATACGTATGTAAATAAATATAAATATACAATATAAAAGCTTAATGGGCCCTGTGAAGGTTTAACAAAAAAAAATTAACAGGCAATTACGAACCTCTGCCAAGGTTGCCATACACGTGTTTGACTGTCTATCTTCGCGAAAAACCGTAGCGACAAATACAACTGTATAATACTTTCAGACTTGTAGATTGCGTTTCCATTTTGGATCGAAGTTTTCGGATAAATTCATTGCAATGCAGGTAATAAATCATTGTTTCAAACTGTTATAAACGTCATATCAAAACTTATATAATTTTTCAGAGCTAATTAACACCCCCAACGTACTGTATAAAACCTTCAAATAACGAAATAAACGCTTAAAACTGTATTGAAACTTCAAGTAACGATATAAACTTATAATAAACTTATAGAACTTTAAAAACTTCAAGTAACGAAATGAATGTATGAGACTGTATAAAAACTTCAGGAATAATTTTTACAATAAAATGCATTTTGCTTGGTGCGAAAAAAATTAAAATCATGACAGGAATAATTTAATAGTATAAAAACTTCTAAAAACCAAATAAACCCATAATACTGTAATAAGACAAATAACGAAATAAATCTATAGAACTGTATAAAAACTTCAAATAACGAAGTAAACGCCTAAAACTGTATAGAAAATTCAGGTAACTATATAAACTTTTAGAACTGTATAAACACTTCAAATAACAAAATGAACTTATAGGACTGTATAAAAACTTCAAGTAACAAAATCAATGTATGAGACTATAAAAACTTCAGAAATAATTTTTACAATAAAATGCATTTTTTTAACAGGAATAAAATATAAATCATGACAACATGTATTAATTTAACAGTATAAAACTTCAAATAACGAAATAAACTTATAAGACTGTATAAAACTTCAAATAACGAAATAAACGTCTAAAACTGTATAGAAACTTCAGGTAACGATATAAACTTATAGAATTGTATAAACACTTCAAGTAACTAAATGAACTTTTAGGACTATGTAAAAACTTCAAGTCACGAAATAAACCTATAGTACTGTATAAAAAATTGAGAAACATTTTTTAGAGTAAAATGCATTTTCCGAACACGAATAAAATAAAAATCATGACAGAATTAATTTGAGGTTAAGCAAATTATATTCCGATAATAACTCTATTGGGTTATAAAGATATATTTTTTGTATGTCGGCGTATCGCCGCGATTATTCCATCAGCCGTTTCTCAAACTATTATTAATTAAAAAAAGAGAAGTCGTTAATTGTTGGCCTTACAGTAATTAAAGTGTAAATCAACACAGTGAAATATCTTCTCACTTCCATAAGGCTCCGCATTTATTTATTTATAATAATAAACAAATGCGAGCCTAAATTATACGTCCATTTTTTAATTTGAATTCCTTCGGTTAAATGTTGTTGTTCCAAGAACAAAACAGTTGTTGTTCTCGGGAAAACACGCCACCGGGTCTCGTGCCTGAGCCAACGGCCTTGCCACTCAAAACAGAATGAAAACTTTGAAAACCGCTCATTTCGAGAATTTTAACGGTTTTTCGCGGACTAGAATTTACAGAAAAAAAAAAGAAAATGGCGGTAATTAATCGGTGGTAAAGTAGTGATTATACTCTCGAGGCGTTACATTGGGGCGACAAATCTGCAAAGGAGAGAAGAGCGAAAGAGTTCTTTTATTACTGGAGGGTCGCGTGGTTCTCTTGAGACATATCAACCGCTAAAAAAGAATAATTATAACCCTTTCAACGTTTTTTCTTTTCGTCCACATGTAAATTTCTAACTATTAGAAAGGAAGAAATATGCGTTCATTTATAATCAATGGGGCAGTTTGACGAGATAATTCACGCGGAAAAAATCTCAATTTATGAGATGTGGTTGGAAACAAAATAAATTTTTATTTTTATTAAAATTTTCGTTAAAATTTTAACTTTTATATCTGATGATAAAATTATAACATTTTTTTTCTGCATGAACCTGTTTTTTTAAATCTATAATCATAAATTCATACATTCTATCCGTATTTGCATTTTATTTCTACTTTTATACGTGTTTTAGATTTTTTTCCTTACAACACCTTAATCTCTCCTTTTAATTAAGTTACACACACTTAATAGAATACGATAGATGTATACTGTATATACACATTTTTTTAAAGGAAAATATATACAACAAAGTTTAGTGGGGGGGAAAAGGGAAGAAAATAAGCTTTTTAAATTTTTTAATTGGAGGAAAACGGCTTTTTTTCTCAGTTATTCCGCAATCGAACAGTTAAAAAGCTGAACTTTAACGTTTGACTCTATAAATCTCTCGGTTGCGGGTGGCGTGAATTCAAATCCACTCACACAGTGGGGGATTCGCACGAGTAGTTACCGAATATGACCAACAACTCCCTGACAGTGTTCAACAAATGTTAATTATATTGGGTTATGGCTGATAAAGAATTTACGAAACTAAGGGACGATTTGCAATAGAACACTTCCTCAGGAATACTCAGGATAGTTTCTAAAGTTAAACTGAAAGCTTAAGATGTGCCCTCTCAATGAGTAAAGTTAGTGAGGTAACACTATTTTGTTATTTGGCCTCAAAATTGGACAAAAATGGATAAAATTGCGCTTTCTCTAAAACTTTGAGCTCTCATAACTCCTGAAGTTTTAATGTTAAGAACGTCAAACATGGCTCATATTTTAAAGCCCTAATGTTACTCTTTAGCCGTGTATATTTTGAACATAATTGGTTGTTTTGAAAAAAAGTTATGAGGTCTTGAAAAAGCAATCCTTCTTTGTGGTCAATTTCTTCCAAGTTTTTGAATCGTTATATCTCAAAAACGGTGACTCTTAGGAAGAAAAGTATTCAGACATTTTTTGTAGATAATTTTAATCCTCTACAATTTTTGTCTGAGCTATTTTTACGATAAAACTTACCGTTTTGCTGAAAATGGCGAAACACTAATTTTTTTGATCTCTGACCTCTCAACATCTGACTTTGGAGGACTTTTGACATTTTATGTATAAATATACTCTGAATAATTTTACTGTAAGATTTATAATAAATAAAAAAGTATAAATTTAAATAAATAAAAATGTATAAATTTATATATTTTAATAAATAAAAAAGTATAAATATTTCTGAATAATCTCAGATTCTTAAGAATTTGTTTTTTGAGTTTTGATACTCCGAGATGGGATTTTTGACATTTATATGTATAATTATACTCTGAACAGTTTGAACAAGCTCAGTTTCATTGGAATTTTTATAACCTTAATTGTCTATTTTGACCGGACTCACCATCGGCCATTTTGGAAGAGTTTAGGAAAGTCTCGAAAGTGAAATTAAATGTGGTAAAACACTGCTGAAAAAGTGTTGACCAATTTACACTGAATTCGGGCGGTAACTCGTCTTGAAAAAAAGCGGAATATGCATTTCCTTTTGTAAAATGTCAGAAGACTTAAGGTAATTTTCCGCTCGTAATTTATACAACGAAAACGAGCGATGTAAGTAATAAGGGTATTTTTTGTCGTACGGCGAACGGCATTCCCTATTATCTGTGCTTTTTATTGGAAAACAAAACCCAAATGAATTCGTGGCGAAGTATAACTAAATTTGAATCACGTAGCACTCAGTTTTATTTACCTTTTTTTACTTTTCAAGGTTCGCTTTGAAAAGAGTTTGAAAATTATGAATAAAGCAATATTTATTGGTAACTCTCGAGTATCCATCGATAGAAATCATCACGATTATTCGTTTTATTAGTTTCTGATTGGTTTTTTGTGTTGGCCATTGCAATGCGTTCGGAGGAAACCCACTGGAAAACGGGCGTTCTTTGGGGTTCGCTCTTTTGTCGGAGTGGGTGTCAATGTCGAAAAGGAAAGTCTGCACAACCGAAGGAGATAAAGCGGAGTTATTATCTCATTCAACAACGATCTTCCTTGTTTTGAAAATAATTTGACGGAGAGAAGTAGAAATCGTGTTGTAAGGAGATAAAACATTGGAAATTGTCGGAAAAAGAGAGTGAAAATGTGAGAATGGGGAAAAAATCAAATCTGTCAAATGTGTCCTCCATTTTTGTTCCCCGAGGATTAAATACGCGCACACAACGGCCATTTCGTAATTATTTTGGTGGAAAAGACAGCCAAAAAGAAGAATCTGATCTCTTTGAGATTTTGGCAATGGATTGGTGTCAACTCACGGGAACACTAAATATTAAGTTTCAATATCATTGATATCATTTGATAATTCGATATCAAATCGAAATCGACCGCACCCGGGCCAACTCGGCCAAAATCCTTATCACATTACATTTGGCCTTTTTTTTGGGTTTTTTTTTTGTTTTTTTTTGGCATTTTCTGTAACGGAATTTTTTTACGCTTTTCTTCATAATGAACTTTCTGAAATGTAATTCATATACAGACTGTCTATTTTTCTCCACATTTATTGTAATTTTTTATATACTCAATGCTTACTTATAATTACTGTTTATTAGTTTATTATATACTCTTTGTTTATTTATTTATTGCATACTTATTGTCTATTTATTTACTGTATACTTATCGTTTATTTTTATACTGTATACTTGTCGTTTATTTTTATACTGTATATTTGTTGTTTATTATTTACTGTATATGACATGTCGTTTGTCGTATTTTTATATGTATGTCGTTTATTTTATACTGTATACTTGTTGTTTATTTCTTTACTGTATACTTGTCGTTTATTTTTATACTGTATATTTGTTGTTTATTTGCTTACTGTATACTTGTTGTTTATTTATTTACTGTAGACTTGTTGTTTATTTTTAACCTGTATATTTGTTGTTTATTTGTTTACTGTATAATTTGTTTATATATACTGTACAGTTATGTATCCTGTATATAACAGTAATATATACTGTTTATTTGTTTATGTATACTTGTTGTTTATTTATTCTCTGTATACCTTTTGTTTATTTGCTTACTGTATGCTTGTTGTTTATTTTTATACTGTATACTTGTCATTTATTTATGCACTATATATTTGTTGTTTATTTATTTATTTATTTTGTTACCGGGTGGAAATATCTTCCAATTTATTTTATTTTTTATAGGAATCACTGCATTTTAATTTATTTTTATTTTATATACAGTAGGTAGGTTACTCTACCCCACTAAACCGGACAGATAATTTTATTTTATTTATTTATTTTGTAAATTTGTATCTGAAATTAATTTTGTAAAGTTTTATCTGAATCTTCTGAATTCTTACAATGCTGTAAAAAAAATTTGGAAAAAACCCCTAATACCTACGGGTGAAATAGTGTAGTAGAATATATTATATATTATTATATTATAAATGAACTTTCTGCCGTGTTATAATCACCAGATAATTATTGTTATCGAGCGATTCATAAAAAAACCTTCGATTGATGTTCACGACTACTGTGGAAACTCCACTGATTAAGAGATTTTAATTAAAGTCAACGATGATGATTAATAATGATTTATTCTGAGTGTTATTGGCAAAGTTACTTTTGTTCTCGACAGAGGTAAATTGCAAAATTCCTTTATGGAATGTTTCTCAGTCAACAAAACCATCTCCTTAAAGAATAAAAAAATCAACTTCTCCGTTATTTATTTAACGTTAACATTTAAAAACGCTTAATTAATTGAATTATTTATTTCAGAAGCCGAATGTCGTAAATTAAAAAAAAAATACTTTCTTTAATTGCAATAAAATATGAGTTCTGGTGGAAACGCAAGGCCGAGAGCAGTTCTCAAGGGAATATTAAACTCGGTTGGGGGGTCATCATCGTCGTCAAAAGAGGTGTTTAACGATTCCATACATTTTATCTAATTAATCACCTTTTAACATTAATATAAAATGCTTAGAATGCGAACGCTATTGTTTTTCCATTTTGGTTCAGTCAAATTAGACATTCATGGTTATAGAAATTCCTATAAAACTGATCAAATTGTTCAGAGTATAATTATACTTAAAAATGTCAAAAGTCCTAAAAAATCCAATGTCCGAAAAAAATGGCGGGGGTTAAAGGTGGATAAAAT
>JAQIBA010000067.1:193953-544088 GCA_028293925.1 Brueelia nebulosa | reverse complement strand
GTTTTTCACATAAACATCAATCGAATATGAATTTTCAAATTTTGAATTTAGATTTTGAAGTCAACGTTCAAAAGAAAGGCTCTTCCCCGATCGAAAATGGGGAGCGGTGGAATAAAAAGCAAAGCTCTCGTTTGTCTGTGGGGCTTTCGTGAAAAGCCCTTCGAAATGGGGTAATTTCGGGGTAATTGGGGGGTAATTCGGGCGCGATTGCGGCGTCAAATGGCGTTTGCTTGAGGAGAATAAATCCGGGCGGAAAAAATTTACGAGGGAAACCACATAAAAAAAGGATTAGCAGTAAATTAAACAATTTTGCGACTCCAATAAAACAATCCCCAACGGTGGAATTGTTTTTCGTTTAAACCCCCGCCAAAGTCAATTTAATACCAATCGGAACTCTCCTCCCCCTCCCCTCCCCCCCAAAAAAATAATGACTTATCAAAATTGTCCAACTCGAAATACAAAAAAAGTAATAAAATTTATGTACGTGATCCTCCTCCCTCCGTCTGACATATTTTCCACCCCTTTTTCGAAAATTTCACCAACTTATAAGCTTTCTTTAGAAAGTTAGCGGAAGAAAATTAAGAAAGACAGTTAATACAAGTCTTCTTAATTGGGTTTACGGAGGGGTGTGTAAGACGGTAAAAACAGTGTTGTGAAAGCGGTGAGGGAGATTCATCCCCATAAGGGTGAGATTTTAAATGGGGGCCGACGATAATCACCGTCGAGGGGGTTAATCCCTCCCCTGGCCGCTCAAAATCAACCACTTTTGACATCTCTCACAGTTAAACCCGCACTGATAAACTCGTGTGCGCCGCAAAAAAGAGAATTTAATTAAATCTCCAACGGGAGGTAATTTTTATTTCCCCAAATTGAAATTCATTCCGCACCCCCCCAACCCCCCCAACCCCCCCGTAAACCCCCTTTCCTTTTCTTCACCCTTTCCGGTCCCTTCTCGAGTGACTAAAACAATAGAAGTAATATTTAAAACCCTTAAATTTATACGGAGTCGTTAATCAAAAAAACATTTTTTTCAGCCCTTATTTATCACCCCTCCCACCGACCTTTTCATCCCCCGTCAGACTGTCACCCCGCTTTACCAACTTTTTCACCTTCTCCCGGATAAAACTTTCAATCGGATTAACGGATTCGATGACGCCGATTTTCGTTATCCCCCTCCCCTCCCCTCCCCTCGCCGTCGCGCAGCCCCAAACAGAAGGATCCCATCTCGGTTAGGGGATGGAAATCCAGGCCAAGCGAAAAATCTCCCCACTGCAACAAGTCTCTGATTGAATCTGGCCCCGCGAGGGACTTTATTGGGCTCTCAAGGCCCCGCGACGCTTTCCGAGCTTTCCAATTCGAGCTTCCCCTCTCCCGATTCGGGACTTAAAAGGGTTGTAAAATGGGGAAATAAAATTCTTTCATGCCGATTGCAGAAGTCCTCATCCTCTCGGTTTTCTCAACTTTTCATGTTTTCCTTACTCGGATATTTTCTCTGATTATGTGAGAGGGGGTGGAAAGGAAAATTAGGTTTCGACTGCTACCCCCTCCCCTGAGAAAACACTGGAGGGAGGTTTTAAGTGCAATTTGGAACGGGGCGAAGTAGAATTAATGAGGCTGAAATCAAACTAAGAGGAAAAATGTTTAAATTTTAACAATGGAAAGCCTCGAATGAAGTCTCGGAAGTGGAAAAGTTTCAACCCCCAAATCTCACTCAATGGAGGGTGCATTTTTTTAGGGATAAAAAAAATTATTTTTCATCTTTCCGTTCGTTTCGCGATATGAATTTTGATTTTTTATGTTTATTAATTGTCTGAGTTTTAGAATGCGACTTTTTTATACTTCTTCAGACTCTGTGGTTTTTAAGTTAACTATAGTTTTGGTTAACTCTGGTTTTGATTAACTCTATGGTTTTTAAGTTAACTCTATGGTTATTTAGTTAACTGTAGGGTTTTTAAGTTAACTATAATTTTGGTTAACTGTATGGTTTTTAAGTTAACTCTCTGGTTTTGGTTAACTCTAGTTTTTAAGTTAACTCTATGGTTTTTAAGTTAAGTCTGTGGTTTTTAAATTAACTCTGGTTTTGGTTAACTGTATGGTTTTTAAGTTAACTATAATTTTGGTTAACTGTATGGTTTTTAAGTTAACTGTATGGTTTTGGTTAACTCTATAGTTTTTAAGTTAACTCTATGGTTTTTAAGTTAACCCTTGTGGTTAAGTTAACTGTATGGTTTTTGTTAACTCTATGGTTTCATTCATTAACGTTTCTCTTCATCTGACATTTCTCACCGCAAATTCTCAGTTATCTCGTGCATTTCAGCAATTACGGGGACAATTATATGTATTATGTATTTTTATATTTTTCGCCTTTCGGCATTAAACTAACAAAAATATCAAAAATATACTTTACTTTACTTTTACTTTTCTTTAACCCGCTTTTCCGTTAGGGTCGCGGGGTTTTTGCGAAACATTTTGTTCGCTTGCATAGCGCCTGATTGAACATGTAAGCTCCTATAGCGGGTGGCGAGTCCACTGACAGTACTTCACCGAGTTGTTCGCAGGTGAATGCAGGTGAAGGAGGCGGAATTTCGTAGTGTTTTGCCAGACTTTCCAGGCGCAACACTACGCCATTCCGACCTCAAATATATACAATATCAAAAATATACAATAAATAAATTTTACATCACATTTTGACTCACTTTTAGACTTCCCTAATTTTCCCTCACATTTGTATTTTGCTTTCCTTTTTAACTCCTTTTCTTTCCCTTTCCGCTTCTATGAAATCCTTCTACTTTTCGTTATATCTTGTTCTGTTTTTGCTTCTGTTTTTGTTCTCTCTGCCTCTTCTCTCATCTTTCAATTCTTGTCCTTAGTCTCCCAGTTTGATTCTTCTTTTCTTTCCTTCTTCAATTCGACCAGACATTCCTTCAGCAGTGGGTTGTTTCCTTTCCTAATTCCCTCTTCGAATTTTATCTCTCTTCTTCCCGTTTCTACCCTTATCCTGTCCCCTTTGCATTGTTCTACAACAATTTATCCTCTTACCCGGACAATTGCTTACATCGTAAATACTATTCAGTCCGATACAGACGGATTTTCCCTCAAAAAGCGCCATCTTTATCATCAAACCGGAAACGGAATTGGCTGTCATTAGTAAATGAACCCCTGGGGGAACAACAACAGCCGAAAAGGCGCACCATTTGTGACTGTAAACTCACACCTCCCCGAGTAAGGTTAAGGTCGAATTAATTAATTAGAGCGACCTTCCGGAAATTGGGTTTAATGAAATTTCCCACTGGAAGTTGAGTGAAAGAAAAAATCAAATTAACCCCCTCCCCTCCACTCCCCTCCCCTCCCCTCGCCTCCCACCGCGCATCCCCCGGCCGAAACTAATTGAAATTTTTAAAATTTATTCTTCCCCCATTAAAGAATTAATTTTATAAGGGGGCGATGGGAGAATTAGGATTTGGAAAAGAGTGTAGGGATTCTAGAGAAAAAAAAAAAAAGAAAGGGGGGGGGAAGCTAAAAAGGGAAGAATTTTTTCCCGAAAAGAAAAACGGGGGTTGGGGAGAATAAAAAATTTATTCAATGATACAATTTTTAGCGGTTCCAATGAATCATTTTTATTCCACCCCTCCTCGCCCACCACCCCCTTCCTTATTTTTCACTTCTTTTTTATATTTTTCTGTTTCTATTTTAAATAATTAAACTTTTTATTCTCAAGTTTAAACGAAAAGGAATTCTCTCGTTGGGGTTTTTTTTCCGGGGGATTTTTTTCTTCCCCCCGTTTCTATCGACCGCTGAAATTTTCAAATGGCGTCTGCGGCATTTCCTAATTTTCATTAGATAATGGCCGAGTCTGAGTATCATTGCTTACCTTTTCATTTGCTTATCCTCCGGCTCTTCTCCTGTTTTTCTCTTTCCCTTTTTATCTCTCCCTTTTTTTTCCTCAATCCATTCAAATGAATCCTATCAAGATCAACCCTCCAAGTCGAAGTGAAAACGACACTTTCTTTTTCCTCCCCCCCCTTCAACCCCCCCCCCCCCGCGTGTTCCTTCGCTGTCTTTTCTCTTTTGGTAATTAACACCAAACCCCCAGCAACGTCGTTCCCTTCTCGCTATGATTTACCTCACAAAGACGTAAATTGAGACTGTTCCAAAGCTTTCTCGAACATTCTTAACTTATGACAATGGTTCTGAGCTTTCTTCGGAGTAAATTATGCTCAACTGCGGGATTTATTGCAGTTTCTTATTGTATTATTTAGTGTTCCCTCTCTCGTTCGGGACTTTACCATCAATTTATCGCTTTTGGGTTTCGCATTTAATTTTATATATAAATTCACCCGTTAAATGGCAAAAAAAAAAGAATACAGGCTTACCCTCCCACCCCCTTTCACTTTTGCAACCCCTTCCGAATATTTTTGACCCTTCTCAATGGCATCATGCATTTTGCAGGTTTCCCCCGAATGGAAATCAACAGGTGGGTCGATATGGTTTGAAGGCTGTCCATGTCGGGGTAAGTGCAGATGCTTTCGCCCCTGAATTCCCACCCCCGAGTTGGAAAAGCGAAACCACAGCGGGGTCAGCTCAAAACAGCAAACTTCTTTCCACAAACAAACTACAAAGCCATCCAAGTTTTCTTGTGTTTCATTCATTTTGAGGATCATTACGCCGACCCGTCAATCTCGAAAGCAATTAATTATCTGAGGAAAGAGAACATCCGCCCCCGCAGAGTGACTCCCATATTCTACCCCCGGAGGACACAGCCGAGGACCATCCCCTCCTTCGCTGAATTGAAAAATGGGTCTGAATTTGTGAAATCGGAGGGGTTGTAAACGGAAAGGAAATAATCTTCTTATGAAAAGACACAGAGGTGGGGGTGAAACCGCCCTTGAAATTGAATGCCTGGGCGCGCGGGGGAGCGATTCGAGTGGTTGAAGAATATGAAACCCCTGAAAAAGACAGCAGCGAAAAGAAAGAAAGCTCCGGCTTTGCGACGGCGGAAAATCGGCGCCAAATTATACATATTTATCTGTATGTATTTTCATAATAATAAATGATAATTCTCAACTCGTCCATAAAAAATAAACCTTTTTTTTTTGGATTTTTCATTCAAAACAAACAAAACAATCGTTTTGTTTAAAGCATTTAATAAAAATCCCATTAAAATCGGGTGAATGAATATATAATGCATTTGCATAGAATAAAATCAAACAAAAGCTCCGCCATTTACGAATTGTCATTTTGTAATTTATGAATTCGACAAAAAATTGGCCGATTCAAATAAATAATATTTGTGAGTTTAGGGGTTGGAAATATTTTTAGAGTTTCCGGAAATTGAAGTGTCGCTCACTCTGTTTTTAGCCAACTTTTAGTCAATAATTAGATAATTGTTTGTCTTAATTAAAACGCGGGAATTTACCTTTTGTGGGAGAATTTCCCGCGTGAAATTCACTTCCGCATTGGTTATTCCAAAAGTCGAATCAAAGAGGAATCACAAAACGCGAATGGTTCCCTCAGAAGGAAATGCTGAGAGCGAATTTTCGGGAGTTTCCCGCCGCCGACCGAGTGAGAGTCAGGTTGTGTCGCCCGTGACAGACCGCTGACTGAGTTAGCAGGTCTTCGAATTAAGCGAAGGCAGAGAGAGATGGCGACAGCGGCGCAGTGCGCATGCACCCCAAGGCCCAGGGTATGCATGATATGGGAGAATTAGGCCGGGTGAAAAAAAGGAAAAATTAAGCGGAGCTTACGTCACTTGGATATGAGAGGGAAAATGGTGGCCTTTCGCCGGCGGTTTTCCCCCGGGCGTCCGCCCCCACTCGCATAATCGCGACAGTTATCGGCCGAATTGGGGGGATTCCTCCCCGTGTCGGAATTATGCATGTGAGCGACATGTGTTGCAGGGAAGCCACTTCCGCCCCTCCCCCCGCCATGTTTGCTTCTTCTTTTCCTCCGGCACGCGATAAAAATCAATTTATATTCAGGGGATTGTCAAGTTGTTGCTTTCCGCGGCGCAATTCCGAATTTCCCCGGACGGGGATGAAACCATTTCGAGATGTCTTCCATCCCTCGCGGAGGGGAGCTTTTCAAACTTGCTTGCTGCCATGGAACCGAATGCGATTTCCCTCCCGCATTTCCGTTCGATCCGAACCATCTGACAAATTCCGACAATTTTCCCTGAGGGCGAATTAGTTTTTAAAAATTAATGGCCGCTTTCGAAAGTGTTACTTCTCTTCTTTTCTTAATATATAACCGATCTCATTCAGCAACATTCTCTGCCATTAATGAATTTACGCCGATAATTAAAACCAATTATATGATTAATTAATTTTATATTTTACCAATTAATACCAATTATTTCTAACAACCCCTGAAGAAATAGAACATGTTAGACATTCACAAATTCACGTTGTCGGTGAACTTATATTTATACACTTATACACTGTCACTTTTTAATTATTAATAATAAAATAAAAATAATTAAAAATACTAAAATAAAATATTATTTTTTACATTATTTAATATAATACATTAAGCCAGAGGGCGTTCGGGGCAATTAATTAAATAAATAAAAATTTATATTTTATTTTATATATTATTTAATAAATCAATTAAAATAAAAAATGAAATCCCTGTTTTAAACCATTTAGTTATCTGTTTTAAATGTATGTAGATATTTATTTTTTATTATTTTTTATAATTATTTATAGACAGTTATTTTTTGTTTACATTTAGATATTTATTTTTTATCTACATTTTATATATTTTTTTTACTATATTTTGTTACTACTATATTATGTTTACTATATTATGTTAATACTATGTTATGTTTGTATATTTTGTTGTAATTAATGGGCTGGAGGAAGTATATGACTTTGTTAAAAACAATTATATTGAAATTTAAAACAACATTAGAACATAACCTCAACACACCAAAAAGTAAACACAGAGGGGTTGGGACTTTCTTTTTTTTGTTTCTTTTCCGAAAGTGTTGTGGAACTTTCTCTCCGACACTCCCCATCGAAGTGATAGGGAAAGCATTCAGTTCCTCATTCCCATCATTCTGCGGTTCGTTTCTAATTTGGGGCTACACAATCCTTTTGTTAATATATCAGCTGCCATTTCATCTGTACTCATATACACTATGAGATACTCTGACATTAGACATCATTTCATAATTGTGTTTTGTCCCAGAGTGGAACATTGGGTTTTCGCTGAGCTTTCGAGCACCCATGTTATGTTTTGACATTAGTTAACACCCATGAAATGTTTGTTATGTAAGAAATAAGGCCGAATTGGTGAGTATAACTTCACTTAACACCAACGGAATCATCAGATGCAAATATTCCAACAGAGAATACAATTGGTGTTTAGACAGTGGGGACACTTCACACATTAGCCGAAATAGAAAAGATTTCACGACGATGAGAAAAGTCCAAGACAAAACTATTAATATGGCTAATGCGGATACTGTAACATCTTAGCACTGCTCGAAATTTAAAAGTTACGAGTACTTTCCATTTTAAAAACTTTTGCTGTGAAAAGTGTAGCGCGAATCGAATCCCTGACGAAGGATAACTATGACATTGGAAACTTCAGATGAAAGCTCTTCTAATCAAGAATAACGCAGTGGAATCGTGCTGGGCCCATAAACTGTTGTAATTAATGGCCTGGACGAAGTATATGACTTTGTTACAACAATTATATTGAAAATCAAACTATATCAAAACATAACCTCAACATTGAACACGCGAAAACGTAAACATTGACTTTCTTTTTTTTATTTTGTTTCTTTTCCGAATGTGTTCTGGAACTTTCTCTCCAACATATAACTTTTTTTTAGTTATAGATAGATATTTATTTTTTATTTATATATAGATAATTTATTTTTGATGCACATATATATAGAGTTTTTATTTATTTGTTTTATTTTATCTTAACTTCAACAAATTCTTTATACCCTATTTTAAACTAGTATAAAATTATATTTATACTGTTTATATTGATAATGAGTATATTTTGCTATTTTGTATCAGTTATAAATTCTATCTCTTATACAATAAATGAGAAAATTTTTACGCGCATTGTATTATTTATTTAATACGGAAAACCTGAAAATGATAATATTAATTACACAAAATTATACATTACTTTTTAGGTTTTATAAAATTAATGCGAAATTAAGCAAAGTTACCTCTAAAATTTATTAAGTGAGAAAAGATGTTATTAGATCCTCAGTTCGAGTTTCGACCTTTTTAGAACAGATGTTATTTCTCATCCTTAACTCAGTTTTAATTAATCATTTTTTAAACGCTAATTTTTTAATGAACTCATCGCAATTATCCAAATAGGTTATCCAAATCCCTCTCGAAAAGTCTGTATTTTTCTTTCTGACCAATCAAAATGAGGGGGAGGGGGGGGGAAACCAAAAAAGAAATTCTTAAAATGCTCTTTATTCGGACTGATGCCTTCGAATGATGATAGAGTTACACTCACAGAGGAGTGAATGCGATAAAAGAATGACGGAAGAGTTATTCGGAATCGGAAGTAAAAAGCAAAAACCGGAAGCAGCAGACGACTCCGAGATAAAACCCAAAAGCATTGTTTTTCACTATTAATTCTAATTAATCTGGGGATCACTTCCGGTCGGGCTTTTAATTAATTTTATTTTACGTTGAGATCATTTCCGAGTGAGGGAGACTAATTTGGTTCGTTCTGGCGCTCTTCCGAGTTAATTGGTAATTCACCGAGCGGAAGTTGCCGGTAGTGCCCCCAGGTGGCGGTTCCCCCAACCGGGGTGGGGAGGAACGTGAGGGGAGCCGGACGGGGGAAAAAATCGACGTCGAAGTCACGTCTTGTGCATACATTTCCAAAGCGAAACACGGGGTTTAATATTTTATTGCGGCACAGCGAAACCTTTGACACCGAAAATAAAAAAGGGGCGGTCGGGGAGAAGATAAGGGGGAGGAATAAACAAGGGAAATTCGTGCCTGTAATTCCAAACGGGTGAGAATATCGGGAGAAAGGAGGAGAGTAACTTATGCTTTTCCCTTCCCTCATTTCCATTATCTGTTGGTTGTTTATCTGTTTCATCTATTATCTACTCATCTGTCTCTTTGTTGATGTGAAGATTTATTTCGAGTTGTAATTTCTCGCGAGACCATCTATTATCTCCTCACGAGGAATTCTCCTACAGATTCTTTTCTTTTTTATTTGTGACTTTCCCAACTCTCCCACAGGAACTGAGGCTCCCACCGCCCTTTCGCAGGGGAACACGTGTTTGTTTACGAGCATTCAAGAGTGCATTCCCACAACAGAATTGTTTGGGAAATGGCGCGACAACTGAGGTCATTCGCCCCATTTGTTCAGCTCATTTCTTGATAAAACATTAAAGGATTTGAAATTTCCTAATAACGACGCTCGAATGTGTACGTTTTCACTTTTGACTGCTTTTGTTTAGACTTTAGCTTAAACATATCGTTTAAGGGTTGTTTGATTATCGCACCCCTTTTAAATACAGTATTTGCCTAATCAAATTTTCAATTACATTTTTGATTTTATTCTCTCATAATGCTAATAAATATTAGATTTTTATTTGATACTATGGGGGTTTCGACTTCGCTGTATATCTATATTTATACTTTTATATTAGATACAATAATGTATTTCCTGAAAAACTGAATGCAACTCGTTCTTCACTATTCTCCCTTTCGCAGAATAAATATAAATGTTTCTCTCTTTGGTCTGCAATTTCTAAATTCCTATTTAGAGATGTTTGTTCAGATTCGACCTCCACCTCTTCTCAACGCCGACAGAGATTTTTTGTTCTAAATTCTAAATATCTAACACTAACTTTAGATATCAAATCTACAACAAATTCTGTGAAAATCTGAAAAATATTCTAAACCACACTAATTCCTATTAAATCTAAAAATTATTTGCCAAAAATTAGATGAAATTGTGAAAAATGTTTAATACACAAAGAATATAATGTACTGTATTCAGTATTTCATCTCTTAATCGAATGTGTAACCGCTGAATACTTTTCCCACAAATACTAATACTCAAAGTGACAAAGTAATATAATACTCAATACTAATACTCCCTAATACTCAAAGTGACAAAAGTAACAAAAGAAAATCAACCCTTTAACATCAGAAAGAAATTAGTAAATTTATCTGGTTTTTCCCCGAAACCTAAACAGGTTTTCTGTAGATTTCCCTACTTTTGCTGATTTTCGTGAAAAGAGACAAAGTGAAGATATATAATTCTTTGGAAAAAGTCTGTTCGAAATCCCTTCAGTGGTTCTTTAGATATTTGGTAACAAAAAAGATGTGCACACACACACTCACACAAATTCCTTTAGCAGATTTATATATTAATAAGTATATTACTCCAAAAGCAATAATGCATTACTTTGAAATATAAACCGGTTAAATTGTATAAAATTTATCGAATATAAGAATTGTAAAAATAAAAATAAAAACTAAGTATTTATTGTGATAAAATGCCGTTACAACGATCGGTTTTTGCAATAGAGATTCTTTTTTGGAAAATCTCATAGCGCAAAAACAGCCAATCAGAATCTCGTAAAATAAAAAAAAACCAATCAGAAAACACTTAAGGTGATGAAGAATTTATAAGTATAAGTGGGTCATCTGAGAAGTGTATTCATAAGCATTTTCTCGTTACATTGAACAGTTCTGCCACCATTATTCTCTCCGATAATTTCGCCATTTTGAGCTTTCTTCACTGGAGTCTGTGCAAGAAAATCATAACGAGGCCAACATCGGCTGTCACACTTATCACCCCCTGGACAACGATCGATCGTTCCCACCCCAAACCGGCGATTGAACTGTCATCCCTATCGTAATCGCCATCATATCTCTTTGAAATTTCCAATGCGGACGGTTAAGAAACCATTGAAAAGCCGTTAATCTTTAGTTCGGACAAAGCCTTTAAATAAATGTCTGCCGACTCGCAGACATAAAAACCGCAGATGGGGCAGTTTCATAAGTGCCACCACTTGAAGCTTTCCACTTTTCGGCCAAATGGTGGTTATTTCAGAAAAGACAGAAGAATGAATGAAAGAAAGCAAAAAAGGAAAGAGATAAGCTGAGATTATATTTCTTACTTGCAGATTTCCACTCGGTGCCTTAAGGCTTTTCTAATTTTCTTGAGATACCTTTCCCTGCGCATTTCTTCAACTTTAACGTGGAACATTTTTCCAGGAGAATCTTCCTTCGGGCAAATCACATCTACAAGAAGCGTCGGATTCAGCCCATTTATAAAAAATTACTTTGCAAAATATTAAACAAAACAACATTTTGAATGATTATAAAAGGCGAACCAATGAGCGCTCGTCTCGTTTCTCTCCACCAATCAGGATTAACCTGATTAGCCAATAGGAATTGATCTGAGGACGCCATCTCGTGTGCATATGGAACAGTAAGGACCGATATTAACGTATCCGAAGAAAACTAAAGTTTTAAAATTGAGAAAAAAAGTCTCTTTGATAAAAAAAAACGTTAAATTTAACTGAAGAAAATGCACATAAAACGGGGGAAGGCCCGGAATAAATTCGTTTTCGAGTTATTTATTTTTCCCATTACCCAACAACTCATTTTTTCCCTTTTTCTGAGCTGGAAGTGGGAGCGAAGGGGAATTTCGGGAACTCAAAGACTCGCTAAACTGCATGAAACCCCTCCATCCGAAAAAGCAAACCCTCCACGAGGAAACCTTTTTCGGAAGGCGAATTTCCATTTAAAAAAAAAAAAATTTGGGGCGGCGAGGCTTCAATGATATAAAAACATTGTCAGCTCGATCGCTTCCCCTTTCGAAAGCAGATGTTTCGGAGTGAAAACACTCCACATGCAACGGAAACTCAATGAGAGATGAGCGAAAGAAAAACTTCCGGCGATCGATTCGCATCCTTCGTTCTCATTGGTCGGAGTGAGGAGTCCAATGATTGTGATTGGTCAATTCAAACTGACCGGCGAGTAACCGATCTTTTGTTTATATCCGTTGCTTTTCGAAGATGTTTTTAGTTTTTTCGTGTGCGGTATCACTTCTTTGACACATCGCTGACGTCACTTATAAATTTAAAAGCCATAAATTCGGTTAATTGCAGAAAAGATGCCCTGCATGCAGTTCATAAATGTTTTGATTGAATCACTCAAAATAGGAATATTACATCGAAAAAGCACCGCCTTAGTGTAAAAACCGTTCGAATTGAGGTTAAAAACAACCGACCTTTGCATTCAAAAGATAACACTCTTTTTGGTCAAGGCCGGCAATGATTTTTCTGAGAATCGCATTTTTACAAAAAAAAAAAAAAAGGGAAACTCGAGAAGGGATAAAACAGAAGGGAAACGATTCGTTCCTTATGTCGGGGCTGGAATAGTGAGAATCACTTCCAATATCCCGGGGAGGCGTTCTGGAGGGAGAGGGATGAAAAGAGAGAGAGAGAGAGAGGGCGATACAGAAATTAAACTAAACTCCGATTGTTTTTCTTTAGTCATTTCCAAGTGAAAAGTTCTCTCCGAATGCGGCGGGCCTTTTCGGGAGGGGGTTGGGGAGGGTGAGGGGGTGAGGGGAGGGGAGATTTAGTGGGCAAATGTCTGCAATAGAAAAACCGAGAAAGGGTATAAGAGAGAATGGGAATGGGATCGGTAAAGATAGATTTGATGGAAGTTTGCCAGAAACTTTTAATGTACTAGGGTTGTTCAATAAATGAGAAAACTTTTGATTTATTTAATTAAATCCTTGTGAAAGCCGTTTTTTTTCTATTTTTCTTCCCCGACTTTTGTTTGCTCGCGAGGGTAAGAAGAAAACCCCGCCCGAACGGGATAGGGGTTGCGAGGAGGGAACCCGTGGGCTTAACAACGCGCCCCGTTCCGACGCCCACGCGGAAGTGAACCCTTTGACGGCTTAAAGGTATCTCGAAAAGGGGTGCGTCCCAAAGTTCATCCAATTTAATGAAATTGATTTGGAGGAGGCGAAAATTACGAAAGGAAATTCCTCTCAGTTGGTGGGGAGTCCGTTAAAAGATGGAGTCCTCTCGCGAGGTGTTCCCGAAAGAGTGAAGAGAAGTTTAATTGAAGTTCTTCGTAGAGGCGGAAGCGGGGTGGAGGGTGAGGGGGTGAGGGGTGAGGGGGTGCGCGCGGGAGGATTCGAGATTGAAATTGTGCGGGAGAAGCGGCAGAGAGAGAAAAGAATGAGGGAAAAAAGTAAAATTGTTGAACCATGAAATGGGATTGAAATGCATGGAGATTAAAAACCTTAGCAAAGCGAAGGAGGTAAAGAAGCAGAAGAAAAATGAGGGAAAACGTGAGTGGGGGGGGGGAGATTCCTGCACCAGCTGGCCCTGATTTCCCTTTAAAATACAATTCACTTGAATGTGTTTTCCCCGCTGGCCGTTTGCGTGATTGTCTCGAAAGGTGATTGTGTCAGCAAGTGGGGGGTTGGGGGGGTGGGGAAACACCCCCGAAGTCGGTCGGAGGAATGGGGGAAACAATGGAGACTGGTGAAAAGAAGAATTAATTTTTTGTAAGAAAGTTTGGAATATGACGGTTGCGAGAAGGGCTTCCGCTCTTTTCTCCCCCACCCCCCCTGCATGCTTCCACCCCCTCAGCCACCCTCAACTCTTAATGTTTCAGTTTTTCCTCTTTATCTCCCCCGAGTTGAAAACCTCTTTGGAATGAAAGAAGTTCTGCAGACAATTGAAAATCTTTTTGTGTTTAACAATCAAATAAAAGGCTTTTGGGGGAGGAGACGATATTTCGATACCTCGAGAATTCGATGCGGATTTCAGCGGAATTTCCTTCGCTTTCTTCCCGAACTCACCCCCCTCCCTCTCACCCCCGCAATTCATTTGTTTTATTATAAAAATTTCCAAGAGGAAAGGGTTGCTTGTTTAAGGTTTTTATTCCATTGTTTTCATTAGTAAGCTTTTCGTTGAATACCTAAGGGTGAGATTTTTGATTTGAATTTTTAATTTGACTTTCCCCGGGGGGAGGAGGGGTTGTTTCGGTCCCATATTTTAATCCAATTTCCATCTTGAAATCGTTTCGGCACTGTCCTTCCGGAAGACTGACTGCCCTTACACTTACGCAAGTAACGGCGACGGCTTCGGTTTAACGAACCGCTCAGATCGTCCTTTGCCTTTCAAGGACGACCGGCGCATCTAATCAAAGGTCACAATGGCCACAGACCGCTCAAGGCGTCTTCTCTCCGCGCTTTTCTCTTCCGGATTCCCAACACTTTGCTGAGATTCGTCAGCAGCAACGCGACAGTCCTCCTCCCGCTCGACATCACATGTTTGAGTTCTAATTGTGAATGTCTGCGAATTCGGATCAAGGTTCCCTGCCTGTCAAAACAGAACGGGGTCATGTGAATACGCAGGAGCGTGGCCTGCTCCAAAGTTCGTGACCTTTTGACCCCTCCTTATTCGGATGGGTTCCTTCCCCGCTCCCCCTCTCCCGAAAAAAACCCCCGTGATTTTGCTTTTGCAAAACATTTTCATTTGAAAAAAATTAATTTAAAACTTACTGTAACTTTTAATTACAATTTCTGTTGTCATCTCGACAGTTTTTTCCTGCTGAATTGCTTTAAAAACTTTGAAATTATTATTTATCTCTTAATTCACTCAGTCATTTTTTTCCCTCCCGAGAAAAGGGCGAAATTCGACCGAAACATTAGAAAATGACATTGACGGATGTCATCGTCCTCTGGAAAACAACAAACGCCCGCGCAAATATTCTCCCCAAAAGGAGAACAAATTCCCCCTCGCAAATATTTGGCAGGACATCGGAAGAGATGTCTCAAAGCAAACCCTCGGGGGTTGTAATTAGAGAGAGAGAGAGAGAGAGAGAGAGAGAGAGAGAGAGAGAGAGAGAGAGAGCGAAAACAGGGGCGGCTCTTCTCAGAGAAAAGCGTACAAATAATATTCCGAATAAATACACGGAATCGATAGCTCCGATGAATTATTAATAAAAGGGGGTGGGTTGGGGGTTAGGCAACGGATGGAGTTGCAGACAGGAAGGGGGTGGAAAAGGGTGAGAAAATCGTCCCGATTGAGCGGTAATCGAAACGCATACGGGGAATTCATTAAATATTAATATAAATCCGTTCTCATTATTGCCGTATGAGGAGCAATAAGTGACCGCGTTCGTTTCCGGTTCCGCCATTTTTATGTCCGTTCGGGGGGGGGGCGTTGCTTTCCCCCCCACTCCCCTCCCTCCCGGCACGTGTCACTCATGCGACGGCTCTAATAAAGATTTCCCATCCGTCCGTAAACGCTTTATAACGGATAACAGATTTTTGATTAACGAACAAGTTGTTCTCGTGTTACGTTTGCTTAAAGATGATCGATGGCGGGTCTTCATCCCCCCGCGCCCCCCGCTCCCTCCTCCCCCTCCCTCGGGTTTATTGCTTCCATCATCACCTGGAAAATCATTCGGTGGCTGTTTATTTTTTACTGTTTGTTTTCCTTTGAGAACGGCAGCTCGTTACATATCGCTTTCACCTCTTATTTGGCGAATAAAAATGATTCGCCCCCGGGGGAAAAATGGAAAAATGGCTCCGCTGCACTCTGACAGTGAACCCCGCAAGAATCCGCCCAAGAACTCCACGCCGAAACACTGACGAGGGGGTGGAAACGGACGGAGAGGGGGTAAAAGTTCGCAAAGTGAGCAATCGAAAATTTCCCTTATTTGATTTATGAGGGGAATTGCACGAGGGTAGTTTAAACAGTTCACGTTTTCACGGGGGTTTAAAACCTTTTTATAAATTTTCTACTTTTTTTTTTTTAAACCTTTTAATTGAATTATATTGAGTATTAAAAGGGGTGAATTAAACGGTTTGTCATCAGTCATTCAAGTGAGGAGCGAATTGTTTGTCTGTTTAATGGCCGTAAGAATAAACCGGAAGTCACCCAAAAATGACGTCATAAAGTCGTGTGTTCTCTTCCTCGACGTTGATTGGTCAGGAGAGAAATCCGCGAGTTCCTATTCGCTCCTGAGGTTTTCTATATAAATAACGAGTCGAACGGTTCTCTGACCGTCTGTGGCGTTCGAGACAGCCCTGAAAAATGAGGGCCGGAGCAGACGATCCCAATTCCCAATCGGGCTGAGTCCATTTAAGAGTAAGACGAAGTTTCTAAAAATAGAGCGGAAACGGAGAAAAGGGAAAGAAGCAGGAGCGTCGCTTTGAGGGAAGGAAGGATCGGAGGGGGTGGAAGAAGAGAGGTTTCTTCAGTTTTCTCTAAAATAAAATTTATTTTAACTTTACGTTACTTTCACCGTGCAAAAACTTTTCTGAAGAGACCTTTTTCTTAGAATTTTTATGAAGGCAATTTTATTTCCTTGCCTTTCCGCGGGACACGTTCGGAACTCGCTGACGTTCCACCGTAAATTTTTGACTTCCTTTTCCCATTTCTTCCGATTGCCAACCCCCGCGACGAGACTCAGACTGCCACTCGAATAACTTACCCCTAAGCCCCATTAAATGATGAGCGGATTTAAAAAAGGACTCGTATCAGCAATCCTCCTGCATCCGCCATATTGGAGTGTTCAGGGGGACTTCGTCTCGCCTTCCTTAATCATCCCTTGTGCTTATCGGGAGCATAGTGGGGGATAGAGACTTTAAAATCAGCTATTTTGACACTCCTTTGCTACAAATCGAACCTCTCTGGTTGTTTTCATACTGTTTTATTACTGTTTATTGTTTTCATTGGTGTTATTATTACTGTTTTATTGTTTGACACTATTTGATATTGTTTTGATGATCCGTTTTAACCCGTTAAGCTCTCTCCTGTTGTGGCTGACGTATTTGCAGCAGCTGGCGTATATATACGTCAATTTCCATTGAATTATTTTTTTATGTTATGTTTATATTATTTCAGGTTTATGTTTAGTTATATTTCAGTTTTTTATTCTTTCCTTTAGGCCAACTGTGGACCACGATTATTCCAGTTATATTATTATTATATTATAATATTTCAGTTTATTATTTTAGGTTATGTTTATTACAGCTTATAAAATATTGAAATAAAAATACAAAGGCAATATACTGTATACACATTGAAGAGTAGATAAAAAATGAACGACACTTTATGTATCTTATTTAATATGTATATGTCGAACGTATATTATTAAATAAGCCAAGAAAAATAATTATCCGTATATATACGTCATATCCGCTTAAAGGGTTAAGCCAACTGCTTCATTATAATGTAAAAACATTAAAAAAATGAGAGTTTAAATTTTTTCATAGTAATCGTGAGTTATGTTTAAAAAATTAATTGTTCACACGCAAAATTAATATTTTAGGATTTTTACTTTTCCCACGGACATTAAAAACTGATTTAAAAAAAAATTATGTACATTTTTTATTTTATTAAAACGCGTTCGTGTGAAAATATTCGGTTAAAATAGGATTCCTTTGGATGGGAGAAACGATGGCTAATCTCAAATGTCCCTCAAAGGACAAAAATGAGGTTAATTATTTTGTCCGGAAAGTTTCGGAATTAAATTTAAGGCGAGACGTCCCCTTTTCACAAAATAAATGTTTTTGCCCCTATGGGGAATTCGATTATGGATAATTTCAGTTTCGAAGTGGTTCGTCTGCTTTTTCAATTCTCTTTCGAAAACTCTTTCAGACAAAAACCCAAATATAATAATAACAATAAATATATTTCTTCCCTATTTCACCCCTAAGTGTTAAGGGTTAAAAAAACGAAATATATTATTTATTTATTTATTTATTTATTTTATTTTTTTATTTATTTTATTTTTATGCCCGGAATTGCCTTTAAAGTATTAAGAGTTAAAAAACCAAAGTATAAAAATATTAATAATATATTTCTTCCTCCTTTCACCCCTAATTATTAAGGGTTAAAAAACTCAAATATAAAAGTCTCTTCAAAAGCGGAGAGGGCGGAAATATTTTGAAAGAAACCTTTGGAAGAATTAAAAGTGAAGGCGATGAGAAGAAAAACAAAAAAGAAAAAGAAGGACAAGAAAAAAAAAGAAAAAGTTCATTATTGTACGTATCATTATTTCAATGCCAGAGAGAAATATAATAATTACCGTTAGAAAATCCGGGAAAACGGGACAAAGTCCCAATTCGAAATGCTAACGAAATTTTGTCGAATTCCGACAAAAGCTCATCCGTTTCACCTTTACTCTGATTAAAAACCGTCTCGTTTTTAATAATCAATAGCCCCTCAATTATTCACCGAATTAATATTCACTGTGCAAAAATATTAAAAAAAAAAAAAATCAATTCAACCGTTTTTGTTTTCTCTTTCCGACATAAATATTAAAAAACTTCCTTTAAAAGGCTAATTTTTCATTTTTAAATTATTCACGAATCACATTTAGTTTCTGAAGTGACTTAAACTCCTGTCTCTATCCGTTACATAAATTTTTCCTTTGTTGGAAATCGAATTCTTTCCTTTTTCTCCCCCTCCCCCCGCGATTTCCAACGGCGCGAAAGCTAATTTAAAAAATCATCGCCGTCGTCGGCCTCATAATCGTTATCACGAAGGCAGGCAGTGGGGATAATTAAACATGAATTGATTAATTAATAAAACGACTGGAATTGAATTTAATGAGCCATGAAAAAATAATTTTTTAGCGCGGAGTAACAATTTCGGCTAATGATACGGGGGAAGAAGAGAGGCGGGCGAGGGGGAGGGGAGGGCGTGAGGGGGCGGAGAGGGAGCCAATTCCAACCCTTTCTGTGTTCTCCCATTAACGACTTTAAGTAGAATCTTAATTGTTAAGATTGAAACCTGTTCTTGAAAATTTTGGAGATTCTTTTTTGCCGAATTGAAGCTCTTAAATTTATTAGTTTGCATCAGGGGGCGGCCAAAGTTTTTGGGACACTTTTGAAAGGTACTTACTTTAAAAGAGGGCGCATCTCCGGAAAATCCACCGAAGTTTCAGTTTTCCTGAAAAGAGAGGAAACAAAATGAAAAGTCGTTTCCGGTTTTGATGCGTTAAAAAGGAATTGATTGGCTCTGAGAAGAAAAGCACCCTTTGAAAGCCCTGACAGCGAAAAGATAATGAAAGGGGGAGGGGATGGAAGAAGAGATTAAGGAAATATTTTCTTTCTGTTTTATTATTAATTTTTCGCTTTTTAAGAGAGGGGTTCGTTGGCGAAGTGAGAAAGAGGGATGCGGGGGTGCGAAGGGCGATGAGAAATTCAAACGAAGCAAAAGGAGGTAAAGTTCGATGACTTTGGAATTTAAGAAATCGCATTTGTCCAATCCGAATTGATTCACGGGTTTCCTTTTAGAACAAAGGAAATAAATAAACGGATGAGATGAACGGAAGGCGGAAGGGATGGCTGTCGTCTCCGGGATTGTTTACCCGGCGGTCTTAATTTTTTAATTTATTTCCTCTGACAGATTGTTTGACTCCGATCCCAAGCCAAAGGAAAATCTCTCATTCCTTTGCCCTCCCAAAGGAACACCTCGACCGGCTTACATTCTCTTCAGACTCCCACTTAACTCCTTTTTCCTTTGTTTTTACAACACTTTCCTTTTTTTTTGTGCAGGTTGCGCTGTCGTCATTGTTTTCTTCCACTCATTTCATGTTTTTCTAACGTTTTCTCACTTCTCCGATGTGTCTGCTTCGTTTTTCCTTTTACTGCTCTGCCGTTTCGTCCGTTAATGTATTATTAATGACCGTTTGGGTTGTAAACGGGGAGAGTTGTTTGGATAACACGAAAGTATCCTTTCTCGTAAAAACCTTTCACACAAAGGTTTTTTTCTATTTTTTATTCTTCGCGTGTGAGATTTTGAAATAATAGAAAGAGGGTAGAAATTCAAGGCTGTTTTAATGTTTGGTCTGAACAATGTCGGTTTGTGAAGGCTGTTAGGTTGGCAAAACCGAAATGAAAGGGCGAAAGTGCGGCCGCAATAGAAAGCGGTGGTGGATATTGAATTGTAGAAGGAAAAGGCGGAGGGGTTGACTGTGGGGGATGGGGCGGGGGAGGAGGAAGAATAGGGAAAGAAAGAAAAGGAAATTGTAAATAAAATTTTGGAAAGTTACCAAAGAACCGGAAACTTCATCTGATAAATACTGTTTTCAAGGACGAAAGCGGAAACCGGTGCCAAAAACTTGAAACGGAAAAGGTTTTCTCATGCCAAATTTCTTTTTATAGTGTTACGTGACCTTTTGAGTTTCCCTCCTCCCTCGACCTTTTCCACCCCTTCTCTCGCCAATTTTCCAATTCCGACTCAGGAAATGTTTTTTGTTTCTTTGAGAATTTCATCCCCTCGCTTAAATTCCAAATGTCAAATCCCGTGTTGCTGAGAGTCCTCTGAATTGGGCTCTTTTGTCTCCCTATTTTTTTCTCGAGGGGTTCTCAGGCATTTTGGTTTTCGGGGGGAACCATTTTATTAAGTTCCCTCCCGTTAATTCAATGCCGTTCTTCTTATCTTTTCGCCATCTTTCTTCTTTTGAGCGGAATTCCCATTTTCTTTTCTTTCGGTTTTCTCATCAAATTCTTCCCGTATAATTGGCATTCCCTTAAGTAAATGTTGACAATGAAAACTTTTCTCAAATTGCTAAAATTCTTACTGTTTCTCTTTGCTGACCTTATTCGACATTTAACCTTTTCTTCTGTAACCTGACAATACCACTTCCCTTAGAATTACATTTCTGCTATTTTGGTTTCCCGCGGGAATAAACCGGGAATGAATTATAATCGTTTTTCACAATTCCACACTTTTCAATGTTTTGCTTTGAATGATTAATTTGGAAACCGACGATCATCTTTTCAATCATTTCAAGTCGAAAGGTCATTGTCCTTTAACTGATAACACTGGAATTGACCTCATACGTATTAGCAAAACGTGTTTTTGTGTTTGTATACCATTGTGAAATAACAGTAATGGAGTGACAACATCCATCGGAAGCCCCAATCGATATGGAATCTGGCATTCGGTTGAATTTGGCCAGGACCACTCCTCAGCCTGTGTGTCAGGAAATGGCGGAATGTGCTCGACTGACCGAAGTGCCGAGTTTATCTATGAAATGACTCGGCATAACAACAAAATACTCGTGGCCGACCCCGTGACCCCAATCCCAAAGCGTTCGCTCGTGGAGTGAGGGTGGAGGAGGCGCCATTGCTTCGAGCTAAAGTCCATCGAAGACAAGAGTTGTGGAGTGTTCAGCAATCTGTCAAGGTCAATGTTTCAGTCATGAACGGTCAAACTATGTCAGGTACGACCAAACACTGAGGAAAGCTTAACACTCCACTCCTTTTCAAAATTGAGTATCAAATAACAATTAATTAAATTAATTATCAAAACTCTTTCTGCATTTAATTAATAGTGTCGATAAACGCTTCAATTACGTAATAATTTACAACTTTGAATTATTTCACAATTCTCCCTCCGGCGATTAATAGGGTTGAATCCGAAACCGGAAACTCACATTTTTTTGAATTTCCCGCCGAATCGACCACTCGAAAAGCCTCCCCTTAAATCCGCTCCTCTTCTTCCACTTTTCCTCCCCATTTTCTCATATCTCGTCTTCTGACTTAGGTGGGAACCCGCGATTTATTTCAGATAAGAAAGCTTTTATTGCCTCAAATGCTTTGGGCCATCAGGTAGAGCCGGGATTTATATCCGCTTTAAATGTTGCTGGGGGTGGGGGTGGGACAGGTTTCCTTTGCAAACTCCCGCGTTGGGTTTATGCCTGTCGAACATAGGCGTTCCCTTTGCTTTCTGCAGCAGCCATTTTAATTTCATTAATGCATATTAAATTGACGTACAATTTGGAACGAATAACGGATTTTCTTCGGGAGAAACCCCTAAAAATTCCCAACACATCCCTCCGAAATGGGTTTCTCACATCAATCTCCCTCCTCTTCCTCTGGAAATCGAGATTCATCTTCCCAACAAGGCCCGATGTTGTTTTTGCCGGAAGGCATTTTACCAAAAGAATCACGTCCGGGTTAGGTAACACCAGACAACCTGGAAACCTGACTCACGAGAATCGTGAGAGGGGGCCGAAAGGTGCTCGCATTCATAGAATTAAACTAATGTCAACACTCACACATATGCCTCAAACGACTGCTTCCCATTGTGATTTTCCGAAAAATATGCGTCGGAAAAATTTCAACAGTAATTAATGACTCATTTAAATAACGTCTGTCTTTTCTAATCGAATGCACAACAATTCTATTCGTTTAGACCGAATCCGAATTCAGCTAATAAAGGTTAATCGGTTGAATCGAAAATGGGTCCCGTGAAAAGTCGAGGGAACTGAGCTGGAAAGAGGAGCTTTCCCTCACTTTCCCCCGTGAGGTTGGAAAGAAGACTGAGAAAAGGTCGAAATGGTTGAATCACGTGATTTCTCGTCCTTATCAAACTCATAAATTTTAATATAAATGTATTGTTAGCCATATAGAGTGAGGAGTAGGCGGGAAGAAATCAGATCCTCTCAAGCGAAGGAATGAAGAATTTCCGGTTTTCGTGTGAAACCCGAACCGGGAATAACGGGGGAGGAAGGGAACATCGGGGGTGGGAACGTGATTCGGCTGAGTTTTCCGCGAGATGCGGCTTTATCTGTTTCTATATTTACGCCGGGAAACGACGTCCATTTCGACGGACACAGTTACAAACGAACTCAGGGAAATTTATTTCAATGAAACTCAATTAAAAAAGCCAAACCGCAGAAATTGATTGTAAGCAAAAGCTGGGAAAGCCTGTTTGGTCTTCGGATAATGCGGTAATTAAAATAACTCGCTCGGAAGGAATTAGAAACTCAAAGCAGTGGAAAACACGCGGGGTGGGAGTGGGGGGCGGAAAAATCGGAGGGGAGCCTCGGGGTACAGTTGCGGACATTTTTTGTCTTCTGGCTTGTCGGCAATGAACTTCCTCGCAGCTGACCTTGCCTTTGGTTCACCCTGTGTTCGGTCGACCTTGGAAGGCCGTTACGCATCTGTGGGCCCAAATTATTTTGCTACGCCTTGACGAAGTCTTTCCCGTCGTAATGATATCGAGAACAAATCGCTTTTCAGGCGTCAAATTTTCCTTTTTTTTGCTTTTCCGAAGGCGCGATTTGCCACCCCTTAATTAATAATTTCCCCCTCCCCCAAACACCGGGAGAAATTCGGGAAAGCATTCCAGGCAAAAATTCACAATGTGGACACGGGATTATGTAAATTGAAAAAAAGAGAGACTCTTTTGACTGCACCGGAAAACGGAAACGAGCAGAAGAAAAGTGAAAAGGAAGAGTTTTTGATCATTTCCATTCGTCCTCTTTTTCTGCCTCAGATGTTTTCTCGAATTGAGGCAGAAAGGTTTTATAAAAGGCTGGAGATAACCTTTCGTTTGGTTTCAACCAATCGGAGAGGGGAAAAGAATGAAGGAAACGGGAGAAGAAGCACAAACAAGAAAAACATTTAGGTTGCGATTCCTGCCGAGCATCCCCAAATTTTTTTTTTTTTTTTTTGCGGAGAGAAAAGCCGCAGATTCGAAAAGGGATAAAAATGGCGGCTCTCAATTTTTCCTTTTTCTTTCCTTTTCTAATAGATTTCAATTTAGAATGGAAAACTTAAAGAAAAAAGATTTTATTTACAAATTCGGTTAAAACTTCTTTTATTATGCTTTTGTGATTGTCACTTTGGAGAAAAGGGATTCGCGGAATTGGGGTTGGGGGGCGGAGAGGGGCGGAAGGTGAGAAGAACAGATCGCTCGAATAAAACTCGCGCAGCCCTTTTCATCCCCGTTGGGTTTACTCCCCCGTTTCTTTCGAAATCTGTGCCCGACAGGAAAATTACTCCCTAATAGCTTTCATCATGCGAACCCGTTCGCTCTTCATTAATGACACGAAGGTAATTAGCTGCTGCCACTTCCCCGCGCCATTCAACATCATCCCGAACCTCCCCCGGACGTTTGACCGCACAGTTCATCTCCTCTGCAGCGGCGTACGGGGTGGTTTCTCCCCATTTCGCTTCTGGAAGATGAGTGTGGGAGACGGGAGCCGAATGGAAAAGACCCAAAGCCGCTAAATTACTTATTAACCTTAAAAAGGGAAGAAAAAGGAATAATAAATTAGAGTCACACGGTTTTATTTAACACGAAAAATGATATGTAAATAATTTTCCTTCTAAAAATAACTCCGAGGGTTGAAACTGTTTTGTTGATGTATCCAAGGATGTTTGTTTGGTTCCCTTCGGGATGTTTCACCCCCTTAAATTACCCCCTTTTGGCAAAAGAAGAGAGCGTTCCAATTTATATCTTCTCTTGAAATTTTTAACATCGATTCTACTTTTTTCGCTATAAATAAGGATAAGAGCAGTTGTATTTTTGTTTCTTTAATAACACCGCTTCGAATGAGTTCCAATTGTGTTTTGCATTAGTATAATGTTATTATGTTATTATGTGGTATTATTTACACGAAGAAAAGGCAATTCAGTATAAATTCAACTGTATGAATCCTCGAAAAGACAGAGGACAGCGAAGAATGAAAAAAATACAAAGCAGAAGACAATACAAAATAATCCTTTCAAAGTTACAAAGTCTTTTCCAAATGTAAACAAAATTAGGGGTGGGAATTTTATCGCAAATATTTTGGTTTTAAAGATAAGAAGCGGAAGTGCCAACCTAATCTCGATGAATAAAGGAAAAAAGGAAATGACAGCAACAGATAATTGAAGAATTTCCAGTGACAAAGGTGTGATGAGGAAGTGGTGGAAATGAGGGTGAAATAAACGAGGGTTGTGAGGGTAATTAACGAGGATCTGTCCCGATGCCCGAGGTTAAAAAATTCACCATTTCCAGGTGGCCCCCCTCCCCTTCGTGCACCCCCACCCCCATCATTCTCGGCTGCACTCGGGTCATAAATCTTCGGGAACCTGCGAGCAAAGCTTTGCGCGGGGATAAAATATTAAAAAAAACGGTTTAACGGTTTTGTCTGCACTTCCGGTTCGGTGAACAATATTTACGGTTTACTCCTCATTTTTCTCGGGAGAGGAGGGGATGGAAATATTCTTGCCCCGTTCCCCAGATAAGGGTATTGATTTTTGGGTCTGTTCATTATCTCCAGATGCGGAATGAGTCCTTTGTTCAGCGGACCGTTATTCGCAAACCTTGGAAGGTCTCCCCTGCGGGGGATAACAAAGCTCCGCGGCGGTGACTAACTATTCGGTTGCGTAAGCTTTTTATTTTTAATTCCGAACAAACCGCTTCGCTCAGCCATGAAAATAACGTACCTGACTCGCGAAAACAATTAACCCCAGTTTATAAATAAAAAAAAAATTTATTAACAACTCAACCGGAAAGAAAATATATTAACAATAAATTGAATATACTCAGATTGCCTGAATTTGCCTTTGACTTTGGCCCTGAATTCGGGGCCCTGACAGCAAACCCTTTGCTTTCGGATTTTACCTGTCAGTCCTTATAATATACTTCATAAATGAAAAACCATGCTTTTCCCATTCCCAGAGCTTTCGAATGAGTTGCAGATTTTTCAACCTCTGTCGGCGGAAGTATATTTCGACATTAGGAAATAAATGATGTTGATGTGAAAATTATAATTTGAAAACTGTCGGGAAGCCATCTTGTCGAGTGTATTATAATTTTCCGGAAGTAGTGTGTGAAACCCCAATTCGAATTCTCAGGGAAAACCGGAAGTGGAATAAACCTGAAACTTGTATTGCCATCTTAGAAAAGTTTTTCCGCTCGAATTCGTAAAGACAGTTATTCTGAGACGGGGGTGGGGGTGCGGGAGGGGATCGAGAGTGGAAGGAGAGGGAAGAATCGATTGGATAAGTCTTTGTTGCTCTTATTCAACATTTTCCAGGACATTTCGCATGATTTGAAAGTGAGTCACCCGATATTGTCCTTAAATATAAGGACCGCCGGGAAGGAACCGTCATTCAGGTGCTCCAGTGGATAAGTGGTACGTGAGTGCTTAATTGTTAGCTTGGGAAGGGGGTGAGGGCTGTGTTCACTCAACGACATTCAGCCAAACTGTTTTACATCTAATTCTTTATATTTTTTCGGTGCAGAAAATTTATACAAAATGAGGCAACTGTGGAGTCTATCGCTCGTGTTATTGGTAGTGAGCCAATGCCTTTGTGACCGAATCGTTCGGGCGGCTCCGGAAAAAGACATGTCCACCTCCGAAACGAGGATCATCGAACCGTACCTGTACGGGGGTGGTCCTCACCTCATGCCCATCGAAGGCCACGTCGCCCCCATCGTCGAACCCGCCCTCTACGCCGGCCAGGTCGGCCCCTTGCCTCTGGAATACGGACCAGGTGGGCTCATCCCTCCCCCGGGGGTGTTTCCAGCCTCTTAACACCACTGAGTTGCAGGTATTGGATATGGCGGTTATGGAATGGTCGGCAAACCCTTCATTGGCGGTCCTTTCATCGGTGGCGGTGGCGGCGGAGTGTACAACGGAGGGTTGATTAAATCGGGGATCAACGAAGGAGCCTTGGCTTTGGGTAGGTTCATCCCTTAATTTCGCTCCTAAAAAATGAACTAACGAGGTTTTCCCGAACAGGAAACAAGGGAGAACAGATCTACAAGCAAGCCATCGATGGGGGATTTAAGGATGGCATGTACGCACATCACGGAGGGTTCAAAAAGGGCGGATACGGAGGGGTGGAAGGTTTCAATGACAATAAGCACCATCTCGCGGACGATCACGCCAACAGGGTGTACTACAGCGGAATCAAGGGAGGCAAATCGGATCTCGGTGAGCATCGGCCGGGGTTGTCGCGCCCCTCCGGGTTTTCCACCCCCTCATACTGGGTTTTCTCCTCAGGTAACGGAGTCATCTACGATCAGAACCAAGGCTATGCCCTCAACGGCTACAACACCCTCGGAGACAACAAACTCAAAGGTTACCAGAAGGGACACAAGAAAACGGGATTCCACAAGTCTTACCATAAGGATGAATCCGGAAACGATGAATCCTACTACGATTCCGACCACGATGAAGGTTAGTCCAAGAGCTATCTAGTAGATAATGAAAACAGATAAACAGAAGCTCGCGTCCAATGGGATGACCGGCAACCCTTTACGAGACGCTAAATGCCTCATTTCCTCAACCGACAATCCCAAAAAGGCGTAAAACATTTCAGGAAACTTCCAAAACAACTGTTTTCCCCCAAAAACGTTTCTCTTTTAAAATTGTCTTTTTCGCCCTCAATTGTTAATAGATAATCCGCCGTTAAAAACATTTCCGTCTTTACAATTTATCCACACGTATTTAACTCACTGTTACTTTCAGAAACTTTTATTATTCTCACATTTTTATACGTTTTTATTTCCCATAAAAAGAAATCTTTTTAAAGAGAATTTTAAAATAAAAAGAAATTCCAATGATTTGAACGGAGAGAGAAACTGAGGTCACATAAATATCATTCGAGGATTATCTATAACAATCAATTACATTATTTTAATGTCGTTTTTTAAAGGGAAATTCGAGGATTTCTATGGAACGCCAAACCCCGAATTATCTAATCTAGATAATATTTTTTGTCAAAGGAAAATAATAACAGAACGCGATCGGAGATTATTGGAGAATGCAATGCATAATTGACGCGCGAACGGAATTTTAATTCGGAATAGTTTCCCAAAAGGGAAATCGCTTTGGATTGGCCGAGTGATACTCTCTCTCTCTCTCTCTCTGTTGTGTCTGCAAACAAATACAGTTTTAACAATTCAGTCTCACTTTATCAGAGGCATCTTCTTCGGGATGTGACTCGGAGACACTTTCCGGCAATCTTCTTATCGTTAATATTAAATGCCGTTCACGTTCGAACCGGCGTTCAATATCGCCGCTAAAAGAAAAGAGCTGAGGGGTGAGTTTTTTGTTCAGATGTTGATTCCTTTCTGTGTTTTCATCCATTCAGGAAACTACGCCTTCGGGAAGAAATTCGGAGACAAATACGACACTAATTACCTGAGCGGAGTGGCGGGAGGAAAGAAATTCAACGAATACGCGGCCGGGGAGGAGGGAAGCAAAGGGTTCGAAGGGAACGGAAAGCTCATCGCTCAGAATGGAGGATTCAAGGACTACTACGGCAAAAACGGATACTTCAACGATGCCAATCAGTATGGTGCCTACGGGGGCGGTCAAAGTTCTCAGCTGGGCAAATTTGGAGTGAATCACGGATTCCAGAATGGGTTCAACAATGGGAAGAACTACGCCGGCTTCCAGGGGGCTAAATTCGGTGGTGGATTCTACGGGCCTTACGGCTATTAGATGACCATATCCTGTTGTAATGCGGGCCGCGAACCGGAAATCGGGTATTTATAAGTATAATAAATTGCAAAGTTTTATTTGACGGTTTAAAAACATTTTTCTTTCATCATTTTTATACCAAAACTAGCTCCAACCCCCTCTGGCAGCTTGGGACTGTATATCTATACTTTAATATCAGATACAATAATGCATTTCCTGAAATACTGAATGCACTTTGATAATCCCATTGCACTAAATCAATGATGGCCAACCTACGGGCCATGAAGGTGTTGCATGTGGCCCTCTCTTTTATTCCTATATTCACACGTATACGTATTTGGTGATTTTAGTCCATTTTCATTTTTAAATAAAGGGTTATTCTAATATTAGAATAATTTTCAATGGGGGAATAACTTCAATTTTAAATTCTTTCTTATCTTTCCATTGGGTCATATAAGTCAAAAGGACTGCTTGCATAAAAATGTTAAAAGGGTAAAGCTGGAAAAAAGAGGTAAGGGCAATAGCCGTGAGAGTAGGAACCTCGAGAAAAGAAGAAAATGAAAATAAAGAGAAAAGAAGAAAATGAAAAGAAGGAGAAAAGAAGAAAATGAAAAGAAGGAGAAAAGAAGAATATTAAAATAAAGAGAAAAGAAGAAAATGAAAAAAAGAGAAAAGAAGAAAATGAAAAGAAAGAGAAAATGAGAAAATGAGAAAGGAGAAAGTGAGAAAAGGATAAAAAGAGAAACAGAAGAGAAAAATTCTGTGAAAGTCTGAAAAACAGTCTGAAAAACCACAACCACTAAATCCACACAAACTAATTACTACCAAATCTATTCGCTGAAAATTAGGTGAAAATTAATACAGAAAGAATACAGTATAACCATGAGCAACGTGGATGCATTCAGAATTTCAGGAAATACAATATCCACCAGTTAATCGAATACTTTTCCCACTGTACTCAAAGTCAACCCTTTAACATCAGAAACGAATTCGAAAAGTTATCTGGTTTTTCCCCGAAACCTAAACAGGTTTTCTGGAGATTTCTCAGCTTTTGCTGATTTTCCAGAAATGAGCCATAGCGCAGATAATTCTTTGGAAAAATGCGCGTCTTTTGGAAAAAGTCCGGTCGAAATCGGTTCAGTGGTTCTTTAGATTTTAGGCAACAAAGAACGGTGCACACACACACACACACACACACACACACATTAGTATGATATGCTGAACAAGTTGTCTCCTTCAAAATAATTAACATACAGTTCAGCCTCAATTCTCTAACTTTCCTCTGTCCCCCCATATTCACAGCCATAAGTGTAATCTGATCCCTCGTGTCAACAACAAAATGAGGGGCATACAACAGCAACAGAGGTTGAATACAATCAGCAATGAGAAAGAATTATAAATGAGAAATTACAGTCCGAAGCATTCGGGTTATCATTTAACAACCCATTCTTGGAAATAAAAGCCATGAAACAAAGATAACGGTGATCTCAGTCTTTTTTCGAGATTTTCCAAAGATTTCGAAAGCACTTTCTCCACGGGGCTCATTTAAATATTTAAGATATTTTTATTTTACTTTCTTCCTCAGAATCCGTCTGGAAGGAACCTTTTCTTCATGAGCCGTTAATGCTGGAAAGATTTCCAAGGGAAAAAGCTCCTTCAACCCATTGTTGAGATTTCCTTAAAATATTTCTCTGGTTCTCTTTTCCAAATCCCGCACACTCCTCATCTCCCGTATTCCCACACAATAGCTACAGGAAGTAATAATTTCCCGGCATTGTAATAATATTCAAAGACCTCTAAAAGATTCAAAGGAAAAAAAAAATGAAAACCGGAGTCCGTACAGAAACCCCTTATTTACATATTCAAATTCAGAAGGAGTCAGGAATCGAATTTCGCAGAGGGACGTGGGAAAAAATCATAGGAAGAAATAAGACCTGAGGAAAGCCAAAAAGAAGAAGAGAGAAAGGAAATACAAAAATGAGGACGAATTAAAATCAATATTGATTTAATTTAAATCAACTTTTACTGTTAAATCAGTGTATTACGTCTCTGATTGGCGCCAAACACAACCCATTTATTTTTTAAATTAAATTTATAAAGAGGAAATTTAAAGACAGGAAAAATCGATACAGGGGATTTAAATTGATTTAAATCTCTGAGGAGATCGGTTTTGATTGGAAAATTGAGCTGAGTAAAACGATTTATCGAAAATAAACCACAGATGAGAGGAGTTTACTTCTGTTCCTTCAACGCCCGGATTTTAAACAATCACGAAAGAAGGAAAAACAAAAGCCGACTTGCCTCACAATCCCCGACGAAAGGTCCTTCCTCCATTTCTGACAAAAATACACAAAAGAATATCGGGATAAAAGCAAATATTCTCTCTGCGCGTTTAAAAAACTCGAGAATTCACACAAAGTCCAGTTTCACTGACGGTTACGGAGTACTAAAATGGCGGCCTTAGTTCCGCGATCGCCCGACAGGATCGCTGCGCTGACAACCGCCAACCGTTTTGGATGTTTTTGGAACCGCCGAATATTTGTTTTATTTGGAATTGAATTAAGTTTCATCAGGCATTCACCAACAAAAGGTACACGTGATTACTAATTTCTTTTGCAAAAGAATTCCTTCATAATCCTCACGCCAAAGTTTCTAAAATGGTTGTTTAAAAAAAAACGGTTTTTCAAAGGATTCTGTTTGAGATACAAAAAACCCAAAATGGTGTCCCAACTTATCGGAAAATTCAACATTTCCTCCCAATTTCATTACGAAAAGGAAAATACCAAATAAATAAAAAGCTCGCTTTGGGCAAGAAAAAGCAGAAAATATATTTTTATATAAAATTTAAATAAAGTTCCCTCTGGAAAAACCCCTAAAATCTAATTTCCCATCCTTTCCAGTTAAAATAATGGGTCAGAAGAACCCTCGAGCGCAATTGACAATGGAGGAAGTGAAAATTCTTTGCATTCATTCGGGTTATTTTGTCAAGTGTTAATTAACCACTTGAAACCGTAATTAAACGTTCGCGCCGACAATAGTTTAAAAGCAGAACGATTAGACTGCGCTTGTGATTGCATGTGAACTTTGAAAGGGTTAATATGTGGAGACAAAACAGAGAGGGAGAGAAAGAATTGAAAGTTAAAGAGATATCGGGAGCGTGTGTGGGGAGGGGGTGGATTGGGACCATCGGATAGATGGGGAGGATTAACCGGGGTGAAAATCTGCTCAATCGATCCAAACTTTCCTATAATTCCACTGTTAAAAATCCTCAGGGGATGGGAATGACTATTTTCTCATTGTGCAGGATCGGCTTAAGGACTTTAAATTGTCAGCCTTTCGAGGGAAAACCGCCCGGGAAATTAATTACCCCTCACGGGTTTTCTTTTGTGCCCGTTCAAGTTGGCATCCCTGCCAGGTGAAAATCGCTGGGAAATCGTTAAAGAAAATCACTTGTAATTAATGATTGAGAGTTAATCGTAAGTCAGAGGATCATCCATCTTCCCTTCGATACCTGTCACTGAGTCGCTTCATTAACCTCCCTTTTCGCCCTTTTCGCCCTTTTTCTGTTTAGTCATTCGACTCGAGGAAAGTCTCAGACGCCTTTCAACCCTTTTATTTTGCACTTTGCCTGCATAATCACATCTGCAATTGACCTTTTACAGAAGCGGAGAAGAGGAAAAAGGTTTTAATGAAAAAAAAAGGAAAGAATACAATGGAAACTTCGATGTAACTCAGAAAGAGTAATAATACAGTAAAAAAAAAACAACTTCTTACAGTAAATTTTTGTTTACAATTTCTTCCCTTTCTCCCTACAGATTATTTTGTATATTTTTCAGGAGATACACCCTTAATGCCTTCTTAAATTCCCCTATTTTTGTTATTTTTAATAATTCCGGTGGTAACATGTTGTGTACTTTAATGTTTTCTGTATGTATTTATTTCTGATAACTGGTTTTTTGTATTTGTTTTTCTCGAAGATGTTTGTTTTCGGTGTTTTGTATGTATTCGTTTTCCACTGGCTTATTATTATTTTATATTTACATAGTTTTGGTGTATGTGTTTTCTGTGTATGAGCTTATTTTTTTTTTTTTTTTGGCAATAGTGGTTTAATAATGTTACATTGCAATTTCTGTAACGGTTTCAGAATGTAGTATTCTGCTGTTCCCCAAGTTTCTATTCCATATTTGAGTCAATTTGTGCACAGTTTTTAAAGATTTATAATTAAAAAATCTTTTCGCTTGGTGTGTAACAAATATGTTCCACTTCTCAGTCGTTTTTGTAGAGTTTTTATATGGTTTTGAAATGTTATTTTATCATCCAGTTCTATTCCCAAATATTTTGTCTTTTACTTTTTCTATTTTAATTGTACATGTGCAGTGGGTGAATTTTCTGTTGTGTGGAAGATTATGTCCTGTTGAGTATATTTTGTGTTTTGAGGTTTTATGTGTATAAATTTGGTTTTGTCTGTACTGATTTTTATTTAGTTTTGATGGGTCCGAGTATATAAGTTGTTAAATCTGTTTGAATTTGCTGAATTGCCTTATTTGCGTCGACATTGTGTCTTTCTATGAGTGTGTCATCGGCTAACATAAACCTATTTGTGTTCAGTACATCTGGAAGGTCATTTACATATCTTAAAAATAAATACGGGGAGAGTAAATTGCCACGGGGAACTACTTTTGTCATACTTTTGTAGTGCTCTCCAACTTTCTCTGTTGTAAACCTTTCGTTTAGTTCAGTGGTTTCCAACCTTTTTGTACCCTTTAAAAAAACAAATTATTGCGTCCCGTTAATTTTTCTAAAAATCAAATTTAATAAATACTCAACTGATATTATAATTTATTTAATGGCTTACAAAATAATATAATGTATTTATTATAAGAAATATAATAACAGAACTAAAAAAGAATATACATTTTTGGTTTGTATTCGCAAATGATATTTTGGAAACAGGTACACGCCCCACAGTTTGGAAACCACTGGTTTAGCTAATTTGTGAACCAGAGTAGTGTCTTATTTATAATTCCCTAAGTTTGTAGTTTTGCTAATATTACTCCGTAGTCCTCATTATGAACGTATAATCTGAGCGAAATACTTCGATCTCCTGGTATAAGAATTTTTATCGAGCTTTAAGGGTTAACTTTGGGAACGAGAGGAATCATTCGGTTAGGGGTGACATCAACCCCTGAACCTCTACCTTCAACTCCCCAACCCCTCTCAACTTTCCCTCTCCTCACTTTTTCACCCCCAAAACAAAATGGTGTAAAATCGGTCAAGAAATTTCCCTCCATTTCTCCCGAAACGCCACCCTCTAGAGGGCGGTGACAAATGCTCAAACAGTACAAAAATCGTCTGCTTTCAGGAAAACAAATCAGCTAAATTTTTGTAAAAAAAATTTCTATCCCTTTTTTGGTGCGCTTCGCGGTGTTAAATCACAAATCGAGCAAAAGATAACAGAGACGAGGAACCGGAACGGTTGAACCCGCGCTCGAGTACCCACCGACCCACGGGTGCACGTTTAGGTTAATGAGAAAATCGGTTATTTACGTGGCAAAATCACTTTCCCCTCCCCGACATGTTCGAATCCACCGCAAAATGGCGGATCATTTGAAAGCGGAAAAGGATTTCTCGTCGTCGAGATTTTTTATTTAGTTTTTTTTTATTATTTTCGTTTTACCTTTGGAGACAGACAACTTTTAAGGGGTGAAGACAAGTCCTCGACTGCACGCGACCCCCTTTTCGATATGAGCTTTCGCTTTTTATTATATTTTCACGGACGCGGAATGAATTCTTGAATGAAATTCCGGAACAATCGATCGACAATATAAAAACAAACTCCGAATCAATGTTATGTAAACAAAATATATTAAAATGAACAGAAATAGTGGAAATGTGTCAAAAACGAAAAAGTTGATCTCAGGAATAGGCAATAATTCAAAACTCAACAGGTAAGTTTTCAACCCCTAACTCCCGAGGGGTGGCTCCTCTTTTACGGAAACCCTTAACCAAAAACACCGAACAATCGATTCTTTGCAATTTGGATTCGAAATTTGGGAAAATCCGAACCGTCAAAACAATTGTATATTTTAGAGATAATTAAATGTGAACACTCACACTGAGTTACCGAATAAAATATCATTAAAACGATACCGTTTTGTGATTGAGAAGAAAAAGTTACAACTGTCGGGAGTTTTGGAAAAACTTATAATTCTTCTGTTGGAAGAATTCGAAACGTTTATCTAAAGATGGCGAAAGGTTGTTAATTCCGATTATTATTTCAGGAAGTTATTTCACAAATTATCTGACACCAGTAGTATATCCTCAAATAGATATTCATCCGCCCACTCAGAAGAAGATGTGCGAGTAAGTGGCGCCTACTTAAGGCCTCAGGTAATGTACACAAAGTCTACAATCGCACAACAAAGGCTGTTTTCCAGTAGAAATGATAGTTTAGTGGTTTCGGCCATCTTTGTTGGGAGCAAAGGGGTACAGTTTCGATGGGAAACACCGGTATTTTCCTTTTCTAATGAATCGTATTAGGACAACTTTCTCCGAAAGCGGTTCTCTTTGTAAATAACAATCGCACGGGGCACGACGCCAAATCGCTGCCACAAAGGAAGAAGAAAGCCGCCATTAACCCGAATAAAAGGAGAAGAATAGACGAGAGAAGTCATCCATCATTCCCCAAACCTGGCGCCGCATTTCGCCCGAAAAGGAAACCTCACTCTGTTATCTCACTTTATACGCGAGTCTCTCTCTCTCTCCCTCTTTCAGGTCACCGGAAACGCCTCTCACGAGGAACAGGACCAGCTCATGAAGAAGCTCCAGGCCCAGGTGAAAGATCTCAGGCACAAACTCAAGGTTCTGGAGCAATCGGTCGACAGCAAGGATTATTCCCTGGGGACTATCGCCAGGGAGAAGGACAGGGCGTTCGGGGAGGTGAGAAGACTGGAGAGGAGCAACAAACAGTTGCGACGTGAGTGTCAAAAAGGGAGAGAGAAGTGTTAAGTAGAGAGAGAGAGAGTAAGCGGTGTATTTGCAGAACAACTCCAGGACGAGAGGAACCACTATCTGGAAGAGAAGGAGAAGTTTTGCGAGGAAATGACCAAATACAAGAAAAAGCTACAGGAGGCCAAATCCGTCAGCGATGGGAAGAAAACAACCCCTTTGAGCAGACACTCCCTCATCAATCAGTCCCTCAGGTGGCACCTCAACAAAGAACAGGGTGATTTCGCTGACTCCAAGAAGAGCAGCTCCAACCTGAGGAGCTCCAAATCCCAAAAGGTGTTGGGCGGGAAGGAGAGGAAGACAATTCGGTTGTCGACTCTTTCATTCAGCGACTCTCAGATCCAAAAGCCTGAGTCATTGGAAAGCCTTCACCTGTACCAGGGGGATGACGTTTCGCTGTGAGTAACCCCCGAGAAAGGGTTGTCAGTCCTCATTGGGGGCAATCACGGTCGGGTGACTTCTGAGCCGAAAATAAAAGACAAAAGGGAGCGCAATTTTGTGTTGAGTTTAAAGAGCGGAGTCAAAAGCTAACTGAAGTAAAGGGGTTGCCATGTTTCAAAAGTTTTCCAACTATAAATTATGCATTCAAAAGAGTAAAAAGTTTTCATCGGGTTCTTAAGACGCGAAAAAGAAGCTGAGAGGGTGGCGGGGGGGGAGGGGGATGAAATGCCCGATCAATCAATGACAGAGGGGTTGATTTTCTCCGGAGCTTCACGCCAATCCCTCGCCCGATAATGAGGCCATTTTGGTACTTATGTAAAAGCGGAGACCAAACTTTGCTTTTGATCGAATCCCGGGGGTGGAAAGGGGTGAGAGGACGTCTTTTGTCATCATTCGGATTAATAAATCAGGACTGGGCGGGTTTCGACAGGAAGCAATCAAAAGTAGGGGAAGAGACAGATGAACGGAAGCCTTTTCGAAAGTCTTCGGGGAGCTTCACTTCAACCCCCGACTCCCCTCACCCCTCCCGCGACATTGTTCTTCAAACCAATGTCCCAGGGCGTTCTCCAAAGCAGGAGTGTGCGCCACAGGATTTCAAATGCCTAATTTAATTCCAAAATCTGACTTTCTCCCTCCGTTGAGTGGGAAAACCGAATTTCAACCCCTTTGCAGTCAGATGACGGCGCTGAGGACGGAAAACGCCAAACTGAGGTCGATCGTCTGCGAGAGGGACGAACGGAACTACGAACTCTGTCTCAGGTTTTTGAGGATGAAGCACTACAAGAACGACATAAAGAACAGGTTCCAGGACCTGGAGAACGAGTACTTGCAGGTGCGTTGGGGTTGAGGGCGGGACGGAAGGGGCGGGAGTGAAGAGACTCGTTCTGCGACAGGTGATAACCAATCTGATGGACAAAATAGACGAGGCCCGTCAAGAGTTCAATTTCATCATCGACCAGAAATTCAAAAGACCTCTCCACTCGACCAACGCAATGTACCTCCAAATGGTGCAGAAGAACTCGAGGATGGCTTTCGAAAACGCATCCCTTCGATTGGAGAATCAGTGCCTTAAGAAGGAGTTACACAAATACATAAACAGCACTTCCGAATTTGAGAGGTAAGAAAGAGTTAAACTCGAGATAGGAATATAATTAATATAATTATTAAAGGTTTACTTCCAGCAGAAAAATTCAAAGCCATTCCGGAGCAGAAGAACTCGAGCAGAAGATAACACTCAAAGACACCGCCACCGAGAAAAAGCTAAAGAGAATAAAGAAAAACGTTAATTTCAAGGAAATCCGAACCATTTACGAGAGGGACCTCAACTTTAAGAACTCCGACACGGACTCCAACTACATGAGCAAGACGTCGACAACAGTGCCCAGCAATGGCAGTCTCGTCGACCCCAAATCGAACGAGAGCATAGTGGAAATCGGAGAGGGAACCAAAATACCTTCCGCCTTCAGTAAGTGACGAGGGTGAGGGGAAGACATCGCACCTACTAACATCCCCCTTCCCCCGCAGAAGTCAACTCCCTCCCCGATGAAATCCTCAACAAGATATTCAAAAGGATCGACACGTCGAGTTGTCAAAGCCTCGAGAGCGGTCGATCCAAAGACGCGGGGAAAATCATCGCCAAATGCGAACCCGACAGAACCCCCGGCTCAAACGATAACCAGAGCAACCCCCTACAACCCTCAGAAAAGAGCATCCCCCAAGAAGCCAGCGAGCACTCGCAAGAGCCAATCATAATCGAGCACAAAAGTCCTCCCAAACTAACGGACTCTTCCTCCCCCTGCGAGAGCAAAGAATCCGTGCATTTCTACGCGAAGGGGTTGTCCGTGTACTCCCCCTGCGAGGGGGTGGAAGAGACCGAGAAGGAGGACTACCTGCCGATGAGGCGGCAGGGGAAGGACCAGGAAAGGGCGTTCAGGAACCGTCTCGCCCAACGGAGAGGGATCGCCCGCTTCGAGGAGGACTCGAGTATATCGGATGTGATCGCGAGAAGGTTCACATTGGCGGGGAGGAACTCTTTGGGGTGGCACAAACCGGAAGGGGAGTTCGTCCAGGCACGAAGCAGGTCAAAACAACTGCACGACAGCTGCGGACTTCAGGAGAACTTGGATATTTCGGACATGGAGTTGCCGCCCCCGGGGACAGGTCAGTTTCCGCCCCCCAATCCCCCACAACATAAAACATCCCCCCTTTTTTCATCTCCGACCGTTTAATTGGCCATAATTCATAAAATGTTTTATTTATGAGACCGCATAGTTTGAGTCTGCTCAATATTGACCTCATCATCTCTCAGACAAACTTGTTTACTCTGATAACATTTTTATATTCGGAAAGACAACTTGTTTACAGTGGGGAGCACAGCCGGGGCGGAGGATCCGGGGAAGGAGACCCCGTCGAGGACAGCCCTCGCCAGGTCGGAGGGCGAGAGGGGCGGGGAGCGCCTGGGGGCCCGCCTGGTGCCCCCCGCCGTCGGCAGCCGCAGCAAGAGCAGCAACAAGCTGAGCCTGGAGGAGGAGCTCATGGAGGCGAGGGGGCAGCACCGGAAGTCGGGTGGGTGTTTCCCTCGGGGGGAGAGAGGGGCTGGATGACATGGTCTGGATTGTTGCAGAGGAGTCCATCTGCAGGGCGGAGGAGTTCCGGTTGGTGCGCTACGGGAGTCCGAAGACCGCTCAGGAGAATACGGATAAGAGTTTTCAGTGCGATTTACTCAATGCGTCACGAATGCCACACGGTAAGCAGTTGCTTACGCATTCTCACCGTTAATATAATTTTGCTTCTATTTCGCCCGTGGGCATTAAAGTGCTGATGACACAATCTTTTGAACCTATGGAGTTACATAAACAACAAAAACATACTGAACACCGCACTGAGGTACATGATCCACATAGAGCGGATAGTATTTGGATAAATAGATACATAAAAAATGAATTATCAGGGTCCAGGATTGCATTTCCGCCCTCGATATTAATAATTTATAAAACAAAATAAATATTAAACTTTATTTAAAGTGATAGTTTGAATTCGTAAACATTTAATGTAAGTTCGTACACCGCACTCTGTCGGATGTAAAAGTAACTACAAAGGCACTGCACTTTTATTTATTTTTTAATGTTAAATGTCGATTAATTAATTTTTTCAAATTTGTAATTTGTCTTTTTGTTTTCTAAATTTTATTTTTATACCTTTAATTCTAAATTTTACATTTGTATTCTTTTTCTACTTTACCGACAATTCTCTTTATGTTTTTATTTTCATATTTTTATGTCTGTTATAATATCTCATTAATATTTTAGTATTTATTTTGTCCTCAATTCCAATCTGGTCTAAAAAAGCTACTCAGCGTATAATACCTGTGGGCGAAATAGAGGCCCTGTACATTATGCATTATTATACATTATAAATACAACTTTTATACAATTAAAAAAAACTGAGTTTAATACACTGTACAGACTTTTATACATTGTGAATGTATAAAATAATATAAATAAAAACTAATGAGGACTTTTCTCCGCAGAAACTTCCCAAAGCGTAACAGATCAGAACAAAACACAGTCCCGAAAACCCGAAGCGAGCAAAAGATTCTCCCATCGCCTCGTGTCCACAAGTCCCGAACAGCTGAGGAGCATCCTCACCGAATCACAACTCGGGTGAGTGTCCCCCACAACCCCCACAACCCCCACACTCACCTGCACACTCCTCCTCTTCTCAGCTCTTTCCAGATAAGTCCGATCATAGTGGGTCACGCCACCACCGAAATCAATCCCCCGTTCAAATATGGAAACTCCAATGAGATCTTCCTGCAGTTGGTCATTCCCCAAACGAGAACGGAAGACTGTTCTCGGACGTTCCTCGACAACGGTATGTACCTGACGGGCGTTGAGACCATGTGAAATATGCTGTGTGAGTAACCCTTCCAGACGCACTGGAGAAAGACGCTTTGGAGAAGGATACCTCAAGGTCAGTCCTCAGCCCCAACGGCCAGGGGAAGTCCTCCAACCCGGCGGAGACGTGCTCGTCGGACATTCGAATCCACATGTCGAGTCTGCCGACGTCGAGCAGCACAATGGAGATGGTCGAGACGGCGGCGATCAACGACAGGAGCAACATCATGATGCGAACGCTGTCGGCCCCCGGTCTGCTGGAGTCCAACTGGTTGGAGCCCTACACCATCTGCGAGATGAGGGACTGCAGCACGAATACCTAAAGCGCCCCCAAAGAGAGGACGAAGAGTGTTGTGACTTGGAGGAGGACGTTCGGGTCCTTCGAGAGGGCGTTCCCTGCGTTCGGGACCGAGAATCAGGTCTCGACTTGACCAAGGCGTGGGCTCGCACAGGTATGCACCCCCTGGGGGATGGAAATTGGGAAGAACACTCGCAACGGTTGTTTTCCTTTGCAGGCATATCCTTTGACGATGAGCACAGTAGTGAGTGCAGCGAAAGTGCAACCGATTGGGAAATGTTTCCTGGTGCAGTTTTGAGTGACTGAAACCTGTTTTAACTGAAAAGAAAACAAACGAGAAAGCGACGATCAGTCTACGAATGTTTAGTTTAGTCAAATATAAAGAAAAGAATTTTGTATTTTTAAAATTTTTCATTTATCGAATGAGGGAGAAAAAGGGGAGTACTTACCCTAACGAAGGGAGTTTCCTGTGGGATCACTGAAGAAGGGACGAATGGGCATATCAGCACTGCAATTGTTACCGTAGATTGAAAACCTGAAATTCACTTCAATCTGCTTTGTCTGAACTGTACAATTTCAGCCGTTCCCTATCACAAAGTAACTCTCCTGTATGTATTTATTCTACAGAATAACATCAGTTAAACATACAATAATTTCCTAAAATCAATTTTTTGCTTAAATGTCTGTCGATTCAAAGATCGCATTTATCAAATTTCGAAAAATTAAGGCAAAAATTTTATACCAAACAGAAAAATATAACAAATATATAAAAAAGTAAATAAAACCTTAAATAAGAGAACTAAAAATAGGCAAAGAGTGAACACAACAGGGAACTGAAGGAACATAAGGAGGTATAGCAAAAGGTAGAGAGACGTGGCAGCAGAAAATAAACTACAAAAACAAACACATGCAGGATATCCAATAATCAACAAAATCATTTAAATTTCTCATAATATATTTAAAAAATTTTTATTTAAAACTAATAAATTACAAAAAAAAAGAAAAAAGAACAGCAGTTGATTCCATTTTGACGTCACCAAAAACCGTAAAAAGTGGTTTTGATTGGCCGTTATCGTTTTCCCTCCCGACACACACTTCTTCAGTTACACCAACAGCGGAACCCATCATTTGCAAAAGCTCGTCCGAACGAAAATGAGGCGCGCGGAAACGAAAAACAAAACTCTACTCAACCTCCAAGCAAAAGTTGCGCGTTTTCGGCTGGCCGGGGGGCGGCTGAACTTCCCTCCCTCTCCTTCCCTCCGCCCCTCGCGACGCTCTCCTGCTCACCTCGGCTCCTCTTCCTGAAAACGGGCAGGGGAAAGGGACGAGCAAAATGGCACTTCTTCTCGGAGCAACGGATCATGCGGAAAGACGCCAAAGCAGAGTTATTCTTCCTTGTTTAATACTGTTTCCAGCCGCGGTCCCTCTCCTCAGTGAAGAGCCAGACGTTGCCCCATGAGTCAGTAGCATGGCTTCCCCGATAACTGCAATCAACCACCGCCGATTGAGGGTGAGTCCTCCCCCTTTGCGCCCCCCCCCCCCTCCTTCGTTACCTGTTGCTGCTAGAATTTCTCTTGGAAGATGAACAAATTATTCGTTGCGGCTACTGCGATGATATTTTCGTTAGGATGCCACGCCGTGTGGAGTATTTTCTTGTTGAAGTCTAAACAGTCTACGCTTATTTCGTCTTTCTTTCTCTTCCCGCCAGACCATACCTGAATGAAGAGCAGATGGGATTACGCGTGCTCCTGGGTTTTCACCCCCCCCCCCCTTCCGCCCCCCCTACTCACTTTCCTAGGCTTTAGAACCATTTTAGGCTTTGCTACGTCTCTGGAAGCTTCCAACGTCACGTCGCGTTTCGTTGTCCTATCTAACATCCGGAAGAAATTATTGTAAGATCCGGTCATTATGGCCGTATCGTTTCCGTTCCAGCAACACTCGAACTTATCGAAAATACAATCGTTTTCATATAGAGAACATAACTTGGAGCGAAGGTATTCGTGTACCTGAAAGAGAGAGAGAGAAGGAAAGGGTGAGTTCCTCCGAGCGACGGGGGTGGCTCTCACCCCCTCCCCGAGCACGGACACTATACTCACGGGATAGTATTCTATTGGCTTAGTCTCCATGTGAAGGTCCCAAACTTTTACGGATAAATAATCTCTAGAAATCATATACCGGCCGGAATTAGATAATTTAACGTCTGATATACTTGAGATGATTTCCGAGAAAAAACTACGGTAGGTCGGATCCTCTGGCTCCTCGAACACTGCAATCAATCACCGAACGATAGGTTATTATCTCCTCGTCTCCTTTTCGTCTGCCGAATGGCCGCCGAAGAACTTACTTTTTGAATGTCTGTCGCAAAGAGCAGCGGCCCTCATATCGCACAACCTTATTGTGCCTTTACTACTACTGTATACGAGTAAATTGCATTCTATTGGATGGAATTCGGCGGCGGTTATGACCTGAAACGATACAGAGAGAGTCAGGAATGAGTTCTAACAGTGAAATGAAAGAGGGAGAGAAAGAGAAAGAAAGAAAGAAAAAACAAAGAGAAAGGAAGATGGAGAAACAGAAAGAGAGAAAGAGAAAGGAAGAAAAAGTAAAAGGGAGAGAAAGAGAAAGAAAAAGAAAGAGAGAAAAAGAAAGAAAAAGAAAGAAAAAGAAAGAGAGAAAAAGAAAGAGAGAAAAAGAAAGAAAGAAAAAAGAAAGAAAGAAAAAGAAAGAAAGAAAAAGAAAGAGAGAGAGAGAGAGAGAGAGAGATTTATGGCTCATGTCATATTATCACTGGAAGTCCGAGCTTACACTAAAAGTATTGTTTACACTAATCATTATAATTATTTTACATTAGTTATTTATTATATTTTTTATACATTATTTATATGATCATTGCAGTTATATTATGCTGTATTAGTATTAGTAAAAATTATTAAAATATCATTACATCAATCGTATGAATCGCTTATATTAAAAAATTAAGGAAAAAATGCAAACATGTTTTGTATATTTTTGTTACTTTAATGCCGAAAGGCGACAAATATATTATTATTACTGAAACTAATACTAAAATATATGATAAAACATCGTTAAATTAATAATTTATATTACTTCTGTTAGTTTACTGCTTTTTTTTTAATTTTTAACGGTTAAATACCTCTCGATTTACTTCAACAGTTAACTGCTTATTTAGTTTCATTAATGTGTTGTTATCTTAATCATAATTTCGGTTTATACTAAATTATTGTTAAATCATTCGTAATTGACTATCTCTTATATTAATTGCAGAGTTTAATTAATCGTATAATAATAATTATGTATTTTTTTATATTATGTAGTTTGTATTTTTTGTATATCATTTAATAGTAATTGTAACACCCGAAAAGGGTAACAATTTAAATATATTATTATGTTAATCGTAATTACAGTTTGTTTAAAAAGTATTACATCGAGTCATTACATTTCCCGCGAAGTGTTCAACCCTTTCGCCTTTAAGAATTACACAACTGGACATTCACCCAATGCAAACGTGAGACGCACTAACCTCTGTCAATTCTTCCATATTAGTGGGCTTTATATCAACAATATTAAAACTCTGATCCGTTATTTCTAGGTTCCACAGGTTGATCCTCAGATCGTCCGCCGAAAGATAAGTTTCCTGATCGGAATTAACGCTTATTGAATTTATGTGATACGTGTGAGCATTGGCGAATATCCTCCGAGGGCTGGCCTCCACCTGGAGCAAACACCAAAACAACCCTCACAGCAGCGGCTCTCCTTCGGGGCGTGGGGGGCGGAGGGGGGCGGAGGGGGCGCGCAAATTACCATCAATTCCATAGGCTTAATTGTGGGAATTCTAAGAGATTTAACTTGTGAGGGGTCCTTGAGACTTCCGTTGTCCTCTTTGGTGTTGTAGCCGTCGACCCTTTTGTCCCTCTCCGAGACCTTCCACAGCTTGATCGTCTTGTCGTTCGTCGAGAGGAGGAAGTGAGCCTGGTTCTTCCGCTTGAGCCAACGGATCTTGTTGATTTTCTCCTCTATCTCCAGCGACTTGAGGTAGTCGAACTCCGGCTCGTGGGACTGGAACGTCGAGTACACGTTGTACTCCCCCCGGCGAGGGATGGACGTCTTGCTGATGGGGTCCCTCTGGAAGATGACGACGCGGCCCCCCTTGTCCCCCGTGGCCAGGAGCTCCCCGTCGTGGTTGAACTCAACGCATGAGATGATGTCGGCTGGAAGGGAAATTATGCAATTACAATCAAACAATCAAACCCTTAACCGCCGCCATAAAAATTTCCCAAAGCAAACTAATGAAGTCTACAAATGGCGATAAACGATCCGCTTTTGGGTCGACTCTTCAACAGGTTTTGCGTTCGATCGGCTCATTAATTCCTCGCATTATCTTTCTGAATTATTATAACCGGCCAAAAATAGACATTTTTTTTTCTGGTTGGGAAAACTTTTATTCGAGTGAAAACTTCAATCTCTGTTGGACATTTTCGAGTGAGCGATCAAATCAATTATTATTAATTTTATCACTTTTGAAAGCTTATCCCGTCAACATCAATCGCCCGTTCATCTGTCCTTTGCTCTCCGACTCAAAATTACATTTCCCCCGAAGAAGAACAGAACAGAAAATGGCGAACGAGAAAATGAGTTTTCATTTGATTTCTCTGCGGCGATGACACAAAAGGAGTCGGGGGTTACATTTCGAAACGGGTAATTCCGACTCGTCAACCCTTTCGGGGAGGAGGCGGCGGAATCACCGCCGAATGACAAACTGTATTCTCACTTATCGTTTACGTAAAAACGCACTTTTATACGTTACGTAAACCTGTCTCTTGAATCAATAAAAATTTTTACGTTTCATTCCGGGAATGCAATTATTAAAGCTTGAAAAACTTCGGTTAAAGGAAAAAAAGCTTTGAAAAAATAATTTTTTTCCGAACGGATTCCCCTGCGGAACGTCAAAATCGCCCCCTCCCCTCCACGTTTACGTCCCCTTTTGCCCGAAACGGTTTTCCCATTCACGTCCTTCCGGATATTAACGCTAATCTCGGGAATCAACAGAGAAGCCAAAGCAAATTTCGAAGGTCCCTTAAAAGCTCACAAAACGTCAAACAAATTACATCATCAAAACATAAGCGAGAGAGAGAGAGAGAGAGAGAGAGAGATGAGCGTTTAATTAAATTCCTCCGGGGGGGGAAAAATCGCAAAAAGAGTGAAGCTTCGCCTTCATTAAAAAACAAACAAACGCGGATTTGCCCGAGAGAAACCCTCTCGAATCTCCTTCACACGTCCACTTCACAATCCCGCAGAATGTGAGAGAGAAAATCAAAACAAAAATCACCACCTAATCGAAAATGTTCTGGTATGACACTAAACTCGGTCATTTATTATCGTTCGACCTCAATTAAAACAATTATTAAAAGCAAAACCGAAGCGATTCCAATTACGAAAACGAACCCAAAGTCACAAAGGAAAAGGAAGACACGTGGCGGAGTCCTTTGCCGTTTCCTTTGGCCGATGCCACTTCCGGGGCGGCTGTCGCGAAACGTCGGGGGCCCAAAAGGAAGAGTACTCACCCTCGGGAACGTCATCGTCCAGTGTACCTTTCACCTGGGAGAAGCACCATTGTATATCACCATTACCTGCGGCAAAAACAAAACAAGAAAAGGGTTAAAAACTGAGTTCACCGTTCGCGGGACGCACTCGTTCAGGTTCGGAGCGAGTCCCGACATGAGCGGATTCATTTGCGAATATGTTTCTTTAAAAACTCCGCCCGCCATTCTGAGGTTTTCCAAATCCCCGATATTTTTCTTTTACGTGGAAATTCGCAAAAAGCAACTTTTTGTTTTCGCAAAACCGCAAAAAAGGCCGGTTCGAGTTAATCCCCACTTCGCTCGGAATTGTGTGTTTTCATAACAAACATCGCCAGAGAGAAAACATTTCTCCTTCTTTCGCGAAACTGTAATTTAACTGACGTTTTCAAAAAGTTGTTTCCGAACACGTGAAAAAACGGTTTGTTTTGGGATTTCCCGTTAAGGAACCACAGATTGAATCCCTATTGAGAAAACAACGCGTTCACTTATTTTATAAATTAATAAAAGAACGGAGACATAAAAAAAAGCTGAATAATATTAGATAATTAGCATAAAGTGGCCTTTTAATATGTTAAATTTGAATCATTGTAAAAAAAACAACCGAAAATATATAACTTTTCTTCTGCTTAATCCGTCAGTGAGAGAATATATTTCACAAAAATAAACAAAAGCCTTTAAGGGTAATTAACAATTATTATTATTTACATTTAAATAATTATTTTTTATTACTTTTTTTTCAACACTTATAATTTTACGGTCTGTATATTTATAGCTCCCGTATTTGCGACAATAATCGACCATGTTTTTTTCCTGTCATTATTTTTTATCGTGAGTAATTTATATTTGTTTTTATAATTAGTTCCAGTATTTTCTAATTTAAAACTAAGGTTTTTTATTATTGCCATAAATTTATGAAGTTTCCATATAAGGATATCGTTACATTTGCATCACTATTGCAATAATAATACTAATAGAAGCCTATTTTTAAAAAACTTATTGTATACGGATTGTATATACTTAATGTATAAATAAAAGGCAATTAAATAAGCTCTGAGCCACTCTTACTGTTTAGAGACTAATTGAACCTCTTTCCCACCCCATTGCAGATGAGTTTCAATATCGTGGATTCAACTCCAAGCAGAACGGAGAGGTCGGAATCGATCCCGACCTTCTCAAAGTCCGCACCCCCTCCCTAAGAAATACAACCCCATCATTAGCATAATATAAACATGAAAATAAAAGCGGTTGGGAAAGGCTTTAAATTCAAATTTCCCTCCGTCAACCGATCCTTTGTCAAAGTCTCCTGCAAAAACAATTCGACCAGTCCACCTGGGACTGAAAATCAAATTCTCATTAACACGTCTTCGCTAATTGACGCGCTCGAATAACAAGTGTCAGCCCCACACGTTCACAGATAGTTCGTTGGGCCCCGAATAAGATTAACCCTTCTGCGAATTTCTTTCGGGCGGGGAGTCATCAATAATAAATGCTCCGGGGGGGGTTGGAATTAATAATACAATGTTTTCACCCTCGAACACCCTCCTGCAGGCGTTAATTTCAAGACATGCGATAAGAGCTGACAGGTTTATTAAAAAACCATGCAAAACTATATTTTGCAACGCAAAGGGTATCAAAATGAATTCAGTTTTCTTCAAACGTGAAAGGGGAAAATCACACAATCATACAACGTCAAACTGTTCCCAATCTTCTTCCACTCAATGTCAGGTCAATAATGTCAATTACATCAACAATGTTCTCCCTAATGAAATTCTATATAATAATAATTGAGAGAGTTTCAATTGTTTAAACTTAAGCTGATGCAGTCCGATTGCATTCTCAAACCCCTCACACTGTATCATTCACCACAAATACAATTTTCATGGAGAAGAGGTCAATAACAATACAACACTTCTTTGTAAAATACCAATACTATGCAAGCTTCTGACACCTGCACCACCAGAAAAGCCTATTGCAGGTTTTTTACAAATAACCTCAAAAAAAATTTAAAAAAAGAAAACTTCACAAAGACATACTGAAACACAGTCACATCCCATCCATCCTTATGTAAATAAGGAACTTGAATGTGTGTGCTTTATTCACAAGGACACTGAATTTAGAGTGGTGCATTTCAAAAAGCAGAAGACATTTCAAATGTTTGTCTGCCTCGTGAACCACAAACGGAAACCAATAATTTCCATTTATACCTGAACTATAAAACTGGTGCTTTAAAAAAAACTGTCATCAGTGATTTATTTGATATTAATTTTCATTTTAATTGAGTCTTACAAACTTCTTATCCTTTCTCTTTTTTTTTTTAATGGGATCTCACTGATTTTATGATCTCCTTCAGATTTATCAGTCCTTTTCAAGATGCAATGCAATAAAAAATGACAAAATGTCACTCACATAAGGATTGGTTTTCAACTCAATAAGAGATAATTGTCAATTTAAGTGATGCTTTTCAGCAGGGAATGTTTCATGTGAATCTTTTTAATTAATTAGCATAAGCTGGACTGTTGGGGGAATTGAACAAAAAGAGTTTGTGCCTCAATTTGGTTATTACAGTCAACTGCAGACCAATGATAATAAATTTACTCATCTTAAAAGCTTTTTATCTTTTCTGAAAACATTTGAACATCTTATTGAGAACATTTCTTTGCCACTTTCAAAGAAATCTTCAAAACCAATATAAATTTTGATGCTTTGGTTTGTATCAAATTTGGCTTCTTGTGGTTTACAAACTAGTTTATTAAAGCTTTGAAGGATCATAAAATATTGCAGCAGTCACAGCCAAACTCAATTAAAATCCAAAATTATTGTTTAATAAATGCACAACAATTACCTCATTATAGTTAATCAAACAAATGCATTTGCAAAATTGTTGCAATTAAATTATCACAAATTAACTCATATTTGACCTTTTGAGAATGTGTACCATTTGATAAGCCCAAATTTGAATTTTGAGGCAGAGCCACCTGTCAACACAGCTTCAACATTTATATTGAAATCACACACTGCTAAACCATGACTGACCTGATTTGCAATGTTTCAATGCTAAACAATTATCTGAATCACCTTAGCATTGAAATGCTAAAAGAAATAAATAAAATAATTTTGCATTTCAATTAATAAATGAGATCAATATCAAAAGCAAATCAAAACTGCATATAATTTGAGGTTCCACCTGTTCGACAGGTGTCAATATGGGCAAAAACAACATTAAATTCATGTCAAGAAACTCTCGTAAGCGAAACAGAGAGAAACCGAAAACGACCACTCCACTAACGCATCAAAATTTGAAATGACCGCATGGAGGCCCAAACCAAAACCCCCACTCCTAATTAACCTCCCCAAAACGCGCACCGGACGCGTAGGCATTTCCTCTCTCGTCCTATTGCATTTTCCATGCGTTTCACGCTCCATCTAGTAGCCCTTGGGCCGAAAATGCGGCAAAATAAGGACGTTTTTTAAAGCATAAATAAGATGTTAGATAACGAAACCCGCTCGCCAAAGTGATACTTACTCGTCATATTTGGTTAAATTAATTATTACGTTGTATTATTACTCAAAAAAGGTACTGTCTTACAAAATAGCATCGAATCACAATATAAACAAGTCCTACTTCATTATAGTAAAGGATTATTTTTCACAAAATGTAATGGCGGCTCATTCACAAGAACACAACAACCAGTTTTCATTCCGCGTGACGTCATAGTAAATACATCTGCTGCTATCTATGTCACATTTCTCACCGCCTTCTCGAACGCGGTTATTTACTCTTGGAGGGAAATTCGAAAAATGGCGCGCTCGGTTTCTAATTACTTCATTTCTTATTCTTTCCTATTTCTACTTCCTTTATTTCTTTACGTATAATTATTTATTATTTATCTGAGATTATTTTATTATTATAATTTCATTAAAAAATAATTGAAAACACGAATTTTATTTTACTTTTTGCTTAAAGCAATTTTTTAGCGCAAAAATTTACATTTGAAAACTCCTTATAAAGATCTTTTTCACTGAGATGAGAAAAAAAGTTTGAGATTTTCTGGAAATAAAATACTTTACGGTTAAAAAAAAATGTCTGGTGATTCACACCACGGGGTGATGTTATGTAAGAGAAAAATTTAATAAAAAGCAAAGTTAGATATTCTTCTTCGTCGTCTTCTTCTTATTCTATACTTCGTCGAAACGTGGAATATTTTGTCTCTGTTGGGTTTGATATTTCACTTCCAAAATAAAAATTAAAATTTATTCTCAGTTTAAAAAAATGCGTTGTAAGTCGGACTTCCTCTAAGCAGTTCAAACATTAAATTCCCTTAAAGGCGTTTCTTTTCTGAGTCATATCGGGTAAAAGCGACTTAGAAACACTATTTCAGCAGAATGGCAATGCGTGAGTGTGCAAAAGTAATGAGGGAACTGACAGAAAAGAAGGTAAAAACATGTCATTGTAAAACCCACATTACAATGAAAAATTTAAATGCGAAAGCCATGTGCAGGCCAGAAACTGTGCAAAAGAGGCGTCGCGTTAACTTATCTGGGATATGCACTCACAAATGGCCCTGAAAAACGGGGCCCCGCAAACCGGCAAATAAATTTAACTGATAAACCAATGCGAGTATCGTTTCGTTGAATCCACTTCCTCATTTTGCGGCCGGTTAATTGAATATGAGCGCAATTATGACTCGTGACAGTCGAATTATCACTTCAAGACGGTTGTGTTTTGCCCCGTGCAAACGGTGTTTACTCACTCTGCTGCTTTTTGCTGTTTATCATTCCTCCCAGCCGGTTCAGACTGGATTGTCGAATCATCGCGATGGACTTGACCATGGAAGCAGCCGCCGAGCGAGACCTGCCAATCCTCGGGAAAGTGTTGCTCCGTTTGTCATAGATGTTGACGATGGGGGCTTGGGGGACATGAAGGGAAGGAGCCACCCCCAGAGGCCCCGCCACTCCAGCGTGGCGAATTGTACCGGGTGTTGGAACCTGGGCCGGATCTTCCAAAGAGAAAAATTCCAAATTAGAATTCGAATTCCTTTCCGGAGATTCCGCGTGTCCGATAAGTGTATTCGTGGAAAGGACGTAACAAATTACGAATGAAGAGCCTTTACCTCGGTGCCGGAGATTAATTCCTGCAAAACACAAATTAAACTTGACCCGTATTTTTATTTAGGCCGATTACGAATGACTCAAGTACAAAGGTCTGGCGGTAGTGCGAGCGATATTCCCGGCAACGGGAGTGAGAAATTCTTCGAGGTCCGCGACCTAAATTGTTGTCCTGCCAAGAAACAAATAAAGCAAGCCCAGAAAAAAAAAAACTAAAACGAACCATATGCAAGAGATTAAAAACAAATGTACGTGAAAATGGAAAAAGGTCATCGGAATCGAAGAAGTGGTCGTGAAGCTGTCGAAGGTCTCGCGGAAGTCTGACCTAAAATCGACGTTTCTTTTTCTTCTAACTGACATTTATACAAATTAATTGGTTCGAAATAAATCTCACCGACAACTTGTAGGTCCTTCACTGGCGCTATTCTTTTCTAATAGAGCTCCGCCTTCAAGTTCACTTAACTTGGCAGTAAACTCACTTCCAGCGGAACGAGCTCTGCTTTGGGCGAATACTTTTCATAAGCGGATAATAATGTTCCGGAAGAACCTCATAAGGGTCGGATCCAAAATTTACAGGTCCTCTCTTTCGATAGAGTTTAAATCTTTATAGAGAAGCAGAAGGTAAACTGTTAAAAGCGTTTTTACGGGAAGGTCACAAATGAAATTGAATATAAAAGAGAAAAAGATTTTAATAAAGTTCATGACAGAATTAAAGGTCACGGGCCGTGAACCTTCCAGAATGGAGCTTTGTAAGGTCGAAGCCTTCTGCCAAAGAGATGAACACACAAAAATTCCTTCTCTGGCTAATGTAAAAACAGGTTCGAGCTTTAATACACTCTGACACATGAACAGCTGAGTGAACACTTTCGTTTTGTTTATTGCCCGTCTGTTTATTTAACTCTCGATATCAATTCTGATGTCATCGTTTGGCTTTGACTTTCTTCGATCCGCTAATCTTTATCGCTCACCTTTCCGTTTTATATAATTAATCGACCGGAAAATGACCACTGACAAGTCATTCTCGAAAATTAGCCTCGCCTTGGAACGAAGGAGAGTGTCAAAGAAGAACATGCAAAGGCCTTCTGCTTCCTGACAGGGGAAACACGCCCGATGGATTAACGCAGAACTCTCCCCATAACACTGCAATCGCTCATATCACAATTATCTGTCCGTGGGCGATTTTACTTTCTCACAAACACTCACATAAAATTGGTCTCAGGCACGACACAACATCATTAGAAATCGGACCTTCCATATTTACTGACCTAAATTTCAAGTTGAAATAATATTTGAAAATCTTGCCAAACTAAACAAAACATTTCCGGAGCGAAAGGGTTTTATTTTGACGGTCCTGTGTTGAAAGGGTTACTGGAAAATATTCACCTGGCTGAGAGAATGAATCACAACTCATCTATGAATGTTCCAACTCACTATGGGGAACACTGTTCAAGGTTTTATGAATGACAGCAATAAAGTAAAGGGCAACGGGACTGAATTGAGTAGAATTACCCCATCAAACATTTTATTAATTCTAAAAAAAAAATATAATGATCACATTAATAAGTGAAAGAATAAAAAAAATCACTTTTGGTTGGGGAAATGGGGTTCTGTGGAGAGTTCTGAAACATTCTGTATAGCCAACAACAGAAATACCAACACATACACCTGTGTCCACAACTTTTTGTTAAAAATCAGGTAAAAACACAACTAACACGAGAAATCACACAAAACCAAACAGCTGTTTGGAACAACATTTCAATGCAACGATCACAAAAGGAAGTCAAGGAAAATGCAATGAAGAAGTTCAAGTATGATTAAATGAAAAGAACATGCATTCTAAAAATAAGTTTTCATCAGAAAAGAAAAACAGACACTGCTCTATGCTGAAAATCAAGTGTTGAGAGGTATTGATGATTTCACAGAGAACAGTGGCCACACTCATTCCGATTCCAAGCCGTCTATTCAGTGTCAGAAAATTACAGAAAGAAAAATGAATGAAACCATTTTGTTATTTATATTTAATTTTTTAATAACCATATGTGTTAACCTTTGCCCTCATAATTCACCTATTATATTTTATCTAATAATTTAAAATGAAAGACATAATAACTGATTTCTAATTCTCTGACAGAAAAGCCATAATTTCAAATTTTGAAACCCCATTTGTGCTCATTCAAAAAATGCATCATTTAACAAAATCGTAAGCATAAATTAAGCTCCCCTTTGATTCAACGCAAAAAGTATATAATGAAGGAAAAGCATAAGAGAAAAGTTTATTTTTATAAAAAAGGGTGAATTTGTTTGGAAAACAATTTTGACAATTTTTTAAAAACATTTACTCCAAACATCAATCTCATAAATCAACAGGGGAATGTTTACATGACCTGCGCAAGCAAAGCAATTTTATTTAAACAAAAACCACAACAGATAACACATCAACCAGGAAATTAGGTCTTCATTCAAAACTAAATATTCAATTTGGATATATAAATGTTCAGATTGACAAAATTAAAAAGGCCTTGGATCAATATTCCTTTCACTTTCATAACATATTTATGACAACACTGAACTGATCAAGCATAAATTTCAAATAAAATAAAAATTATCAAAAGCTCTTATTAAACATAGTAAAATAAAGAATTGTAATTGATAAAAAAACATGACATCTCAATTTAAAAAAAAAAATTTCAATTGTGGAACTCACCTAAACTTTCACGAAAATTCGTACATATAAATTAAAATTTTAAAACGCAGCTTTGAAAAACAAAGTGAACTGAACAAATTTAAAAAGGAATCGATGTAAATACCCGCACTCGGGTAGAATAATTCATAAAAACAACAAAAATTATTATTACTTTGAGTGCACCAAACATAAACAAAAATATTCAACAGTTACATATATATTTTTGGGTTTGCTTGAAATATTGCTTTAGTTCGTTGTCAACAAATTAAAATTACAACGTTGTCAGCGAATTGCACAAACAAAATGTCATACGTAGTCAGGTTGTCATTCACTCCGACGCAACTTTAAGTCCAGTCCTAACTAAAAGCTGAACACCCAGTAAAGGAATACACATTTACATGTTTATGACACATCTGTTTGATTTTATTTTCGTGGTGTTTGCGCATTGATTCGCCGGGGAAATTTGTCGCCACTATGTGGCTTTTTTGTCGCGATTGCGCCAAATGTAAGTTCACTCCGATATTTACGGTTGGAGTTTTTATGAATTTGTTTCGTGTTTGTTTTTTTGTATTTTTTTCAACGAATTCCATTTGAAGTAACTTTTAAAATAGACAGAACAGTAATGTCCATTTTTAATTCTAAGGGTGAGCTTATTTTCATCAAGAATGTTTTAAATCCAAAGCTGTTGCTTAGCTTCTCAAGAAATTTCTTTAACGGACTGCTTTAAAATATTTGAATTTTATATAAATTTATTATTTTTTTATTAAGAATAATTAAAAATTACTTTGCTTCTTTGGAAAATATAGAGTTATCGAGGAGAAAGTTATTTGGTTTATGGCCATCGACTCTTTTAAATCTTTTAAATTAACAATGTAAAAATTATTCAATAATTAATATAATTATTCACCGACGAATAAGTGATTATTTTGGTTTTAAATCTTCTTCCACATGTAATCAAACTCAATTTACGTTGGCAAATGATAACACAATAAAACATAACTCATTAGGGCCTGACGTTCTGTGCAAAGGACAATAGCCATTAGATTTTTAACAGTGCTATAAATTTTTGTTTTCAGCAAGATTTAAGCACTCCGATTGAGTAATCATTTATTCTTTGAAAGCTGATTGAAAAACCGTGAAAATGTCTTATCTGCCACGTATGAGCAAAACCTACAAGGAACCACAAGAACCCCTCGCAGAAGAACCCGAAGACCTAGGGTTATCCTCGACCGCCCTAAAACCTGCCAGTTCTCTCTTAAACGAAAAGACCCGAAACCCTCAGATGGTTCTCAAACACTATAAATACCTTCCTCATGCGCCTCCAGTTCTTCCAGGACCGTCAGTCCTGGAGGAAGCTCAGGAAAACGAGTTATACAGGGAAGCGAGCAGAATGAGGAGATCAGCAAGCAAATTAGATGCTCTTTCGAAATCGAAAATAACACTTGTGGAGGAGCCTCGACAGGAGATAAGTGAAGTGGCATTATCCGAATACGAATCCAAAAGCGAAGTGATCGAAAAGGTGAAACGAAGTCAGAGTAAAAGAACAGTTAAAGGAAGCAAAACGAACATGGGAAGAAAGAAGTCGTCGAAAAGCGTGAAAAAGGATCACGCTACAATAAATATGTGTCTGATGGGAACTGACATAGCAAAACCCTTCACGGCGATGCCCAGGGAAGGACAGCCTCCAGAGGACCCAGATTTCCTAACTAAAGAGGAACTCAACACTCTGAAACGTGAGAAATCAGCGCTGCCAATCTCTGGCGAAGATGCCTGGCCGAAGGGCAAAAAGGAAGGCGGAAGCCCTCCCCTTCAGGAGTTGGAGGACGAGGAGGAGGAATCGGAAATCAAACCGAAGAGGTTGTTAACGAGAAGTGTGCAGTGCACAATTTTCGGGAGCCTCAAGAAATTATTCGTGATTCCAATGGTGATAAACTCCCTTCTCCGCACGCTTGCGTTTTTATTTCACGAGCTTAACAAAGAAGAACCCCTTAGTGGGAGTTCCGGAGAGAAGAAAAGCCTTCTCACTCGAATACAATTGCTCTTGGGCGACCTGTGCAATCAGAAAGTCGATAAAGAATACAGCTTCGACACGACTTATTCGGATTTCAAACGTCTGGAGAAAATCGTTGGGGAGTTGCAAAAATACATGAAAGAAGTCTACGGCGATAAGGGGGAATACATCGACAAAATGGAGGACCTCAGGAAGGTGTTCACTGAACTCAAGAGAAAGGAACTGGAGTTGGCTTTACTCAAAGAAAAGCAGCAGGAGAGGGAGGAGAAGCCGCAGGAGGAGGTGGTCTTAAAGGAATCCGATCTGAAGAATCCGGAGATCACTCTCCAGAATAAGAGACTGGAAGGGGAGCAACTGCTGGCGGAGGTTGAATTCAGTCATCGGGAGCTGAACACTTTCCAGAAGACTCTCGCGGAACTGGAGTGGGATATCAGGAACATCCAGGAGCAGATATCCAGTCTGAAAAAGTCGGCGACGTCAAAGTCGAAAACTGAGGTGATGGGAAAGAAGGGTTCAGTGCAAAAGTTTTCCACTGAAGCAATAACCAAAGGGAGCAGAAGCAAAGAGAATGAAAGCAGCATTAAGAAAAAACCCTGATCCTATTAATTTTATTAGGGAGGGAAACAGATTCCATTTTGGATCACAACTTTTTCCTCTATAACATTATTCTTTATGTTCAAGCAATTTACATCACAAGAGATGTTAACAATTACCTTACCTTTTTTATAGAAAAAACTAAGTAATAAACAAAACAGTGAACTGAAGTACAAATTTTTTTTTAAGTCATACTTTAGTAGCAAAAATTTAATAAATATTTTGAGTTGAACTGTAATAAATCAAAACATAAGACTTTCGTGGCAGTCAGTTTGTGCTCGACAGTAAATATCATGAGGTAAATGCACCAGAAGTTGTTTTTTACCTTTTCCTTGGCTTTAACATAAAATATTGAACCTTATCTCAGGTGATTCTAATTTGACAGTTGACGAGGTACTGAAATTATTCCTAGTTTTTCTTATTTTTCAAACCGAGAACATTTAGTTTTCATTACAAAAATTATTAATCCCGCGCGTCATGTAACGACTAAAACGAATTCGTTGAAACACGTGTTCGAAAATTAAACTGTTTCCTTAAGTTAAGTCGTTTTCCTTTCATTTGTCAGTAGTACCAACTTAACTCATCCTAACATTTAAAACCTTTTCTAACCGTTAACTTTTACATCGGTAGGAATTTCAGTGTTTGTTAAAGTAATATTTTTAGGGAAGTGAATTTTCAGGACAGAATGGAAAGCAAATCCGTTCGCGGGCTGCTTTCACTTCATTTAATTCTAAATGAACCTCTGCTGAGGATATGAAGTGGATCGGGAGCCCACGATGGGAATGCAAAAATCAAAGTCAAGATCTGATATTTAAATTGTTATTATAATTATTTACTTTTTCCGCGTTGAATATTGTCTTTTCTTAAATTCGCGACTTAAAGCGTGGTCTATAGAAGGCGGTTACAGCAAGAATGCAATCACCAGAGACACCGATTAAAGGTAGCGATACGCCGGAAGCAGGGCCAGTGAGATGATATCCGTCAGCTGTCGTGTTTTTTCTCCGGGAAAAGCTCTCCACACGACTTCTTTTCCTCTGCCGCTTCTTTTCTTCGAACTCGCCGTGATTTGTAAGTCTAGTAAATTGGAAATGTGAGGAGTGAGCGTGAATAAAAATGGCACTTGCAACGAAGGAAACGAAATGGAAGAATATTTGAAAACCTAGTTCCGATCAATCGGTGATGCTGATTTGGGCGAACCCGATAAGCGCTTTGTCATCTGCTACTTCATTGGTGCCACAACCTGAATTCTGAAAGCCGATCGAACGCCCGTTAGAGGCCGTTGTTGTCAGACAAAAACACCCCTCGCACCATAGACTCACCAATGGAAACGTCACCGCTCGAAGAAGGCCTTGGCTATCTATGAGTTTCTGAAGATTGGCTGCTATTGCGATTATATCTTTACCATCTACAAGTCCAGCTTGCATTAATTCGGTAGCGATCCCTTCCGCCGAGTCTTTACCGATTCCAAATTCAAACCTAATGTCATTTAGCTCCTTCTTCGGATTCCTGAAAACAATATCAAACATGGTTTCATCCTCTGTATCCGGTCTGAATTCCTACGCTCATTCAAACGACCCATACCTCATGCGAAGCACTAAGTTGATGGGAGCCACGTTCGTTGACGTTCCCAAGTGACCGTCTGCATCCGCTTCGTCCTCGCTCTCACTCGAGGCGGCTTCTATTGAATTCATCGGCTTCTCTGCCACTTCCTCGTCCGAAGACTTGTTGTCCTCCTCCTCGGAGCTCCACACCCACTCTCCCGTGACCGTCCGGTGCAGCCGACCACTGGCACCGGACTGACGCTTGCTCGCCTTCTGCACCCGCGCCTCCACGCTCGGCCCGATCGCCACCAACGTCTGCTGCAAGTACTTCTTGTCCTTCGCCTTCCTGAAGAACGGGTGTTTGAGAAGCTCTGTGGCCGTGGGCCTGCGGGGAAAACAGCGATGAGTGACTCTATGGTTGGTGGGTGATCGAGAAGCGATTATACCTTTTGGATGGATCCTTTTGCAGACAGTCGACGACCATTTTCCTAAAGGTTTTCCCGTAAGCTTTGTATTGATCCTTTTCCTCGGCGCCGGTGTCCAGCGTGGGGGGCTCGTTCTGTAGCGTGAGCATGAGGACTTTCATGGGCGGGTATTTGTGGTAGGGAGCCGTGCCTGTGGCCATCTCAATGGCAGTGATACCGAAGGACCAGATGTCCGCCTTGAAGTCGTAGCCGTGATCCTGCAACGTCCTCGATGGCAACATTACTTCTTACTTGGTTTCGATCAATCCGTTCGTACCTGTTCCATAACTTCCGGGGCCATCCAACAGGGCGTTCCCACAAAGGTGTGCCTGACTTTCTGTCTGGAAAGGTCTCTGCCTGTGGCGAGCCAAGCGCTCACCCCGAAATCGGCAATTTGAACGCTCCCGTCTTCTCCCAGAAGAATGTTCCCGGCTTTTATGTCTCTGAAAAGATGACAAAAGCCTTCGATGAACTCTCCCATCGCACCATTCGGTTCAGTGAGATCAATCAACGCCGGGTTCAACTCTTGAGGAAAAACCCACCAATCATCGAGGACATTCTTAACGGCCTGTGCTGAACTCTGCTGCCAGTTTCACGGTTCATTTCCTCATTTTATATTTAGCTCTTTTAATTACAACGGCTTTCATTAACTTTCTCGAGTTGTGCAAAAAAAAAACACCCGAGCGGGAGAACAACGCTTACCTGTGTATCTGTCCGTTGCTGTGAAAGTATTCCAGACCCTTGAGCACTTCCCTCAGTACAGTCGCTATCGTGCTTTCATCGAAGACCCCGTGTTTGCAGTTGGACACTCTCATTTTGTGCTTGATAACGTCCAGCAAAGATCCTCCCTCGAGCAGCTTCAGGACGAGCCAAAGCTCCTCGCGAACTACGAACGATGTGTAGTAAGTGACCACATTCTCGTGATTGCAACTCGACATCGCTTGGATTTCTTTCTAAAACAACATTTTGTCTTTTCAATCGGTGCCTTTAACATGAATCGGGATATTCGACACTCTTAAAACTCTTCCTCACCCCTCTCCAATTCCTAAATCACCCATTTATCCCAACTGATTCATTTTAATTGTAATTTTATTTAAGAATTCAAAAATTAATGGCCAACTTCAATGTGGAATCTGAGAAGAAGGTATAATACACCAGAAATGGGCAAATGATAATAAAATAAAATAAATATATGAAAGCAAAGAAATTTGATTATTCCTTTTGCCAATGAGAACATATAAACAAATAAAAAACCTATCCCAAGACTAAAATATTTAATCTATAATCTTATCTCTTGTTAAATTTTCATATCTGAGTTAATTAATTATCTTAAAAAAACCCCCCAATCAAATATGTTTTTATTATCTGTCTTAATTGATGAGAAAATCATATTGAAAATGAACTTATGATTCTAATTTCACGAACTTATAAAAAGAAAACACGCAACATAAGCTAAGCATAGAGACATATTTTAAGTATTAACTTCCGTAAAATAAATCCATTAGGGGTAGAAGAGAGGGGTTAAATAAGGGAAGAAGAATCTCTTTCTAATCAGGAATCATACCACAGGCATCTGCAGTGAAATTTTAACTTGAAATATACAAATACAAATTAAACAATTGATCTTATGTTCATATCTGTAATTATATGTGCGAATAATGACTTATCTAAAAGGATAATTAACACTTTTTAACTTTTTAATGGACAGAGCATAAAACACTCAAAGTCAAAGCGAATTTACTCTAATTAGAAACTTTCAGAAAAATTAACAAAATTTACTCCAATTAGAAAAGCTCAGAAAAATCAACAAAGCATTGGTGCTCTTTAGTAATCCATTATGTAAGATTGGATAAAAACCCTTTTGTTCCAAATAAATTTGTAAATTCAGGTTTGGATTTGTGATCAATTTGGAGACTGTAAATATAAAAAGGAAAGGTTCCCTCATATACATTTTTAGGTTTGTACTATGTTCTGCCCACAGTTCCAAACATTCTCTTTTAATTATTTATTTGATTAAAACTGCTATTAAAACTGTTAGAAAATGGCATTCATCCTCAATTTTTTCCTGCAATCCTACATAATAGAGTGTAGAAAGAAGTAAGTAAGCACATCCTGCCTTGGAACTGAATTTACCTTCTGTTGTGAAATCAAATACTTTGACAATAGGCTTTGTACTTAAAATGGTCAATGTCAAAGGCAAATTAAGCAAATGTTTGACTCACCAATAGCTCATCCATGCTTGTGTTCCACTTCTCCAAGTTTATTCTTTTTATGGCACATTTCTCCTGCCTTGGTTTGCATATTGCAGCATGAACAACAGCAGTTGCACCAACCCCTGTAAATTAAAACAATTGTCAACAGTTAAGCAAAACATATGAATTCACTTCAATGGGAAAAAACACAAGTTAAGCACTAAAACATTATGAGGCAATCAAGCAATTACTGTATCTCCTCTCAATGTCACAAATTAATTGTAATTCAATCATTGACATTAAACATTTAAATTCATAACAATCCCACCTTGAGGTTTTTAACTAGAATCTCCATCGGGAATCAAAGTCATCGAGTTAAAATAACGTAATAATACAGGCCGGGCATAGAGAAGTCGGTATTAAAATAAATCTTCTGGCATTAAATGTTAATAATGCAGAAAACACAATATGATTTTACCACATTAGGTCGAGAAAAGTTTTCTAACCTATACAAGGTTACGATGGGCTTAGATTTGGCCTTGCAGAATACCGGCCAGAAAAGCTGAACCCCCCGCACAATTTGTACTGAAAAAGACGAAAAACCCTTCTACGAATTCCCTATGTTAACCACTCACCAATTACTTCCTTTAGTTCGTAGTCATCTTTCGAATTCGACCAAGGCTGTACATTTCCGCTACCAGCGGTAGCCATTTTATCTGACAATATGGTCGGCTCACTCTGTAAACATTCAGGGTTTGATGAAATTCTTCTGAAAAGGCCTTGAGTTCCTGCAGGAATGATTCCAGGCGATAGCTTTCTAAGAAAAAATATAAATTCTTTTATTTATATTTTAAAAACTACATATAATGCCTTGGATTATCTGCCTTACTTCGTGTTAAAGTGTTAAATTTGATTTCACTTCCGGTTTGTCATTCACAGTCGGTTGGTAATTTGAAAATAAAAAGGTCTGAGATTTTTGTTTAAAGTCAGAATAATTTGCGAGTCTACCTGAGCTCTTTAAGCTCAGAGAGCAGCTGCAGCGAAAGTTATCTATTCTTTTTTATTATAAGAGGAATTAGTAAATTTAATACAAAATGAAAAAGACAGGTAAAGTGGATAAAAGTCGACATTTTTATACGTTACTTAAGGTTTAAGAAGAAGAATTATTTCTTTTATAATGAAGGAACTAACCTTTTTAAGCGGAAGTCCTGTAATAATGGTGTATAAATAGAGTTATTTTTTCCAATAAAGGAGGCATAGTCCTATAAAGGGCTTTCCCAAATTGACTGGAGAGGATTTCAAATTAGAGCATGCAAACAGATCGTCTTTCCGGTTATGCAAGACGGTTACATTGGAAACGGGTTTTGAAATTTTTCTAAATTGGTGGAATTGTCGTAAATCAAAAACGGTCAAGCTTACAGAGGTACGCTGGAAGGTCATGAAAGGTCATTGAATTTTGACCGTAACGATTCTTGTGACATTCAAAGCGAAGGTTGAAAGCAAAAAAGCCTCAAGTCCAATTTCAAGAGCCATTAGCTATCGCCGATTGTTACTGCCAAGTGTTACGGTAATTATGCCATCTCCTGTGATGCGTGAATAAATGAAAATGAACCAAAGGAAAACAGGAAGCGCTGATAGAGAAAATCACGCCTACTCACCGCTGCTTTCCCAAATGCAAAATGGGGAAGAGCCTCGTGCTCCCACAAAATTCGATTGAGCTTTCGCTGATCATCTTCCCGGCGCCGGATCGTCTTCTTTTGTGCACACTACTGGAACAAATCAAGCGACGGAAGCGGACATTGAAGCGGCTGGGAACACCTAAGCCCTTGACACACAAAATGCCGAAAACAGAATGAAAAGAAAAAAGGACAGTGAAATTCCTTCAATTATCCAATGGGGTGAAAAAAGACTAGCAGACGATGCCTTTCATTCTCCAAACCAAACAACCCCAACACGAAACCTCCCCTTAGTCTTACAAAAAAAAGCGCTCTTACCGCATTTTCTTGACTAAATCTGATTTGGCGGCAGACATCGCGGACGTTGTAACCATATCAACGGGTCGGTCGAACGTGGAAATTCCTGTTGCTGTTGGAAGTCATTCAACTAAGTGCTGATTAGAGAGGGTTTATCCTCCTACGAAGGAACAAACGAAACCAAATTACACGGAACGCCTTAATGAAAGCGAAAACGGGGCGGTTTTCAATTATCCCGGAAGCAAATCCAGCAGGATTCCCTCCAATCCAGGAATTCGACACAACCGACTCTGAAATCCGTCCGTGACTGGGCCGACTCATTCGTAATCTTTTTCAGCGACAGAAACAACGAATGGTCAGACAGCATTGACGATCTAATGCAGCATCACCTTGACTTCTGACCGTGACGGCAATGAAACGTCCACGAAATTAAAACAGTTCCAACCGTATTTAATTACTTGTAATCGTAACTTTAATTTCAATATTAAGCTTCCAGAGCTTAATTAATTTCTTTTTCCTCCATTAAAGAATTATTGCCCAGGTCAGACTTTAAATAAAAGAATGAAAACCTTGCACTCATCAACTGCGATGTGATTTTATCACATCCGATAAATTAACGAAGGGGGGCATTGGAATTCTTCTGAATGGACAGTCCAGTCAAATATATACCTTTGTTGGAAATAATGACTTAGAATCGGTAATTCTTTCTCTAACCCTAAAGACATCAATGTAGGACGATCAGGAAAAATATCGTTATCGTTCTAAGTATCATTATGACAATCTCACAATCACTTTTAATTAACAGCGTAATGTGATTAAAAAACCTCCCAAAAGTATACGCACACAGTTACAATCAAATTATATCCAATAATTTCACAGTAAAAAAAAAACAATTCGGTAAATCAACAGATTTTGCAAAATCTCAGGTGTGCATTCTACAAATCTATCTTATCTTTATTTCAGTTTTGGTTTCAACTTTAAATCGGTTGTAAAGCTTTCACGTGTACTTCAAATTATGACGACCGAGTTGACTCTCAGCGATTAATTGACAAACAGGTATGAATACGTATCCATTAGAAATTTCAAATGATGCTTACATCACTGCACCGAATATTCATCAGCAGAACCATAACATCTCAATAACCACTTGCAAAAGCCACTTTAGATTTAACGTGAGAGCATTAAAATTGTCAAACATATTCGAAACTCAAGGTCAAGTCACAAATCTCATCAATCACGTGAAAAATGACGGCTTTGAAGGGACCCCCACAAATCACACATTTTCCACACCACAGATACACTTTCGGTTCAGAGAGAAACCAATGACAGAGCCTCGAAACAGTCGGAATTTCGGAACCGAACCAACAAAACTCACCCTCGAGACGACTTAAGGGAGAGCTTTTAGCCACCCCCAGGTCAAGGCATCGTAAATGGAGCGAGTGAATCAATTATGGTGCGCGGCCTAACGTTCTTCGTCAACTGACTCATGATTCGACTTCGGCACAAACTCTTTCAATTTAAAATCATTTATTCCTCTCATCATCATCATCATTATCAGAAACGACCGACTTTAGAAACCAAAGCTCATAAGTACCTTTCCACTGATCTCTGCCGTTCTTTCAAGAGAGGTGTGGGGAGGGGTGCGAGATTAGAACCCCTAAAACCAACAGCTTCCATTCATTAAAAAAAGAATTGAAACCAAAAACGATTTTTTATTTTATCGAAAGCTCATCACGCGATCGCTTCATTTTTTCGGGTCTAAAAATGGAAGTCAAAACGATATTTTGAAAATGATTTATGACGTGTGTGAAAGCAGACACGATAAGGGTGTGGAAGGGGGTGAAGGGATGTGTCGATCTGCAAAGGCGGAAGAAGGTGAAAGGGCAGAGTGCGCACAACGGCTGTTTTGCGGAGAGAGAGAGAGAGAGAGAGAGGGAAAAGGCTCGCACTGCCGGGAGTGATTTTGAGGAGTTCCCGGGGGAAGACACAAGGCGAGAGTTGTGCAAGTGCGTGCGTTAGTTTTGTCATTACGTGTCAACTTTCAAGTCTTTTAACTTATGGAAAAATTATTTTTAAAAGGGAAAAGTTTTCCAGATTCAAAATAAAACAGAGGATAAGAAAATAATTTGAAGGTGAGTTTTTATCCTCAACTTTTTTCAGACTGTTGTTCAGAGGGACCAGTCATCTCGAAGAGCATTTGCTTTATAATCCATTACAATTCTGAATTAATATTTTCCTCTCAGCCTCTCAACCGCACGCGGACTCAGCATCTCATGTGAACATTTGCTTACATCAGCTACGGAAACTCAAGAATTAAACACTTTTGGTAATCCTCAAAAGGCTTAATTTAATAAAAACGGGGACCGGGAAAGGGTTTTTCCTTCGTAAAAAAAAATCAACTGATTAAATCGCCGTGAAAAAGCGAAAATATCAAAAAATGAGCTTCACTCAGTCTTTCACTCTCTTCAGTCCTAATTATCAGCTTGTTATAAATATGAATTAATAGGTTCCACTTAGCGCCCGGCACCAAGTTCCTTATCGCATCACCTCTCTTCTCCCACTCCTCCCACAATCATGACCTTTCTTGCGCCAGAGCTTAATTGCTCTTTTCGCTTCTTTTCCCCCCCTTTCGCCTCCCCCAGTCGTCTTTCCCCCGGATGAGTTAAACGAACGTTCGGGTTTTCGTTTCGGGAGGGGCGGAATCATCCCCTCATTTGGCCCCCACCTTTTTTAACACCCGTCAGCTATGCTGACAGGTTCATTTCCTGAATTGTGAAACTCCCCATTTAAAAAACAAAACTTTGAAATTTCTCCACCCCTCGTTAGTGATAAATCAACCCCATTTGCTGCAGTAGCTCCTCACATCTGCCCTCCAGCTTCTGATTAATGACTCCCGGCCATGCTAGAGGCGTTATCTTCTGCTATTCGTGACTGCAAAACCATTTCAGAGGAATACAAACATTCCGTTGCTGAGGTGTATCTTCAGGATGAGCATCTGCGGTCATCAGTTCCAGGGAAATGATGGCTCCGATTGGGTTCTGAGCACTTCTGTCGGTTTCTTGGATGGAAGCACAACTGCCAGCCGAATCCTACAGGAATTGTTTAAGTGAGTGCAAATGTAGAGGAATGAAATATGACTGAAGTTATTTATTTTAAGAATCTTTTACCTGTTGGATTAGGAAACGCTGTCGTAATCTAACAAATGACACCCGGAGGAAATGCACGAAGACAGTAATGGACTCTTCCGCCAAAAAAGTCGTTCCCGTGAAAAAGAAAGATGAACCTGAGGAGACTCTCATCGTTCGGAAAATCCCGGGAACTTCCATTTTGGAAAACTTCGACGAGTCACAGCACCTCAATGGCTGCCCCATCAAATGGCTCTACAATAAAAGATTATTAGAGAAGAAGAAAAGGTTCAGAGCGCAAAGGCTCTGTTGTAAGGAACCCTTCCGGAAGGAGGAGGTCAAGAAAGAGAAGGGACACAATCTCAGAGATAGAACACCCGTCGAAATTAAAATCCGTGAGTTTCTCCATCTTTTCTTCCATCATTAGCTTTCGATTGAGGTTTTTATTTGCTCTCAGATAAAATCAATCTCACTGAAAAATACACCGCCGACTTTGATGAAATTTACGCTGAGAAATCAGAACATAAAGATTTCGAGGACCGAAGGAAACAATTGGCAGCGAAACTGAACTGGAAACTGCACGATGAATCTCAGGAGGAGACTCCTTATGAAGCAGGGTGAGTCTAACGCCACCACCCCCACTCACCCCAGTCTTAGTGTGATTTCCTTTCAGGTCCAGGCACAATTACTTCCCTCCCAGACCGCTACTGGGGTTGAAACCTTTACTCTCCGTTCTTCTGTCACCTCACGAAACGAACTGCTGCTGTTTGGTAACTCAACTACGAACCACCCCTCCGAGAAGTGAGTCCACTCTCGTTCTCTTCCTGTTGTCATCCATTCACATGACGTCACTTCCAGGTAAAGGAGGCGCATCGCTGAGTATTCGATCTCTCGACCTGTCCCTCCCTCAGCCGGAGCCGCATCCCCTCAGGACGACCAATACACTGCGTTGGGGGTCGAAATCCAACGTGAAAGCGAGGAAGCTTCAGATTCCCAACCAAATCATCGTGAAACTGGACGAGAAGAAACAGAACTCGGAAATGCAGAACAATCTGAAAGTGATTCATTCAGGCAACCCTTTGATGAAGAGGGCGAGTGAACAGCGGAAGCAGACAAAATCTCTCTCGTCTCTATTCTACGAGCTGAGAGGGAAGACCAGCCAAAACGAGGAAGTGTTCGAGGACATGATTCGGGACCTCACCCCGGAAGGACAGTTCAAAATGAAACGGTTTTTGAACTTCAACTTGGAAAATTGGGACTCGGGACGGGGACGCATTCCCGGCGGGAGAAAAGAAAAACTAATGGAGGAAGAATTAGGGAATACTAAGGACTTGAATCTGATATGCGGGAAAATTCACTTTTTTAAAAAAGTCTGTCCGAAGGCGATAAAACCTCAGCAAATACATCGGTCGATGACCTCTGAACTGAAAACCTGCTTCAACCCCATTTTTTCTCTGCGGTCACCAATTGTCGCAAACTTATAAAAAAAGGACCAATAAAATATTCAGCAAGAAATTCAGCAATGGAAAAGCGAAGGGCTCGTAACGGACCGAAACAGCTGTGAGAAAATTTTAAAATAGCCAAACAAGAAAATGACCATTTTTAAGTTATAATGGCGGAAATAAAAACAGTTTTACCAACAGCAATTGATTAAAGAAACAAAAATGTGTCACTTCACTGTAAGAGATTGCATTTTTAATGGCAGAAACTGAAAATTAAGAAAAAAGGATTAAATGAAGAGGAATGAACATAAAAAAATTCAACTTTGGCGATTTATTTACTTTAGAAAATGCAGGAAAATATTGTGTTTATGTGAGAAATTTCACTCAATCATTCCGTCAATTTTTTATATATAAAAATCGATTCAAATCACACTCGACCCAATCGTTTTAATAAAACTTTACAGTTCGACGAATAAAATATTATAGTTTTAGAAAACGACAATTTTAGATCTGTGAACGTAAATAAGATCGTTATCGAGAGTTAAGAGCACCATAAAAGAGAAAAACATGGCGGCCGCGCTTATGAAATGCCAAATGTCGTGGTTGTCGTAGAAATCCATGAGTTTGCATTTCTGATTGTACAGTTTGGACTCGGCCGGAGTCAGCCTCCACGAAATGGTCCTTTTGAAGAAGAAATACAGCGCTGCTGCCCAACACAGTGTTGCCAACAATATGTAGACGACCGACTGCAGCGGAAGTTTCTCCTTGCAAATGAACTGGAAAAATAAATAACCATTACCGAAGAGAACCTGAGAAAGTTCCCCAATCGCACCACGAAGAGTACCTTCATGAGAATATAGAAGGCGGTGTAAAGCAACAGATTGACCATGAAAATGGCGAGCAAGTAAGAGGAGAAATTCTTAATCTGGAAAATGAAACTTCCCACGGCAAGGCCCCAATTGCAAAGATTCGCCAGAATCAAAAGCATGAATCTGCTGGGGAACATCGGCAGAAAGAACCTCCAATGGCATCCGCGGCAAGGCTGGAGTTCTTTGAACCATCTCGCCACGTTCATGAACTCTGGAACCGATCAGAAACGATTGGTAGGGCGAAACAAGAGGTCAAAACGCGATAGTTCACACTCCTACCCAGCTTGAACCTTCCCATGTAGTAAATATTGAGAGAGAGGTAAGTGCAAGTGGAGAGATGAACGATAGTAAATAAAATCCAAAAGGTTAAATTGCTGCTGAACACTCCGTACATTCCCAGAACGATGACTCCCGCCAGGAGAGAGAATGTGGCGTAGGCACTCGCGTTGATGTCCGGGTGTCTCGTCTGGTAGATTTTGATCATGCACAGTGTGCAGATTACATACATGAAACTCGTGTCTGAAAGAGGCGATCACAATAGGCTTCTCTCAACTCACTGCTCAAAAATCAGATCTTACCAAACTGAAAATTGTAATGATTGGGGCAAATATGATAGCAGGAACTCAACACCCCTTCGATGATAAGGGCAGCGCCCATTGCGTAAAATATCCCGAAGTGTTGCGGAATTCCGTAGCACTGAAAAAGCGCAATCACTCAGTCAAATCGTTCAAAACGTTCACCGCAATCGCTCACCTTATACAATTTCTTATCGCTGCAGATCTTCATCTTGTACACGCGTTCCTTCATCACTGTGAGGATCATGAACAACCCCCCGAGAGCAATATAACCAATGTTGCTGAATATATGATTGAAATCGGAAAACCACCAGAGAGGATGCGAGCACAGGAAGTTGTAATAGCAAAGATCCTCCCTCCCGGACTGATTCTGCCTCTGCACAGAGAAACCCCAATCAGTCGAAAGAAACAACCCTTCGGTGATGACCACCCCCGATACGGACATACTGATCGGTGAACACCAACTGAATCACAGGGAGAAAATAAAAAATGGCAACGGTCAACAGATTCCAGAAATACAGATCCGATTTCTTCTTTAAAACGGAGTGGTTTTTTCGTGCCAAATCGCACAGGTACAGGTAAGCTTTCATCCTGAATATGTTTTTATCGAGTTCCGCGTCGTTGACCAAGTCGAAGTCGGTTTCGTCCAGAGAAGAATCGGTCCTCACACTGAGAGTGTCCGCGCCGGGTGTCACTGGAGTCACCGGGGCTGGAGGTAACAACGATCCCAAATGTTAACCAAATAACGACAATTATAATATACAATTGTATTGTAATCCTTACTTGGAACATTGTATGGTAAATACTGAGTTGAAGTTGAGGCCTCTAAATCATTATCGATTATCAATTCATCATCAATATCAGGCACTACTTGTTTTTCTCTGGAATTTTATAAAACTGTTATATCCCTCTCTGAGTGAGATGCTGTCTTAATTACTAATTAATTATAATAAAGCTAATTAATTCAAATTTAGACCACCGTTTGTTTATACAGTTAATTATTGTTGAAACTTCCCCCCATAAAATGAGCTTCTAATACAGCTTACCTTTTGATTATGCAGTAAAAAACAACATACATAACTGTACAAAATAAAATGATAAGAGATAAAGTGACTGAAACAGCAATCGTGTATTCATCAGATGAAATCGTCTTGGTAAGATAAATCACAGCATTTTTCGTCCTCTCAGGACGACTGTTGACAACCGCCTTCTCACAATATTTGTCCTCACCGCTGACTATGAGAACCACATAGAATCCATTTGGGAAAGACTCTTTCTGCAAGGAATCATTCATGAGGCCAAACTCTTTCAAAATGGTGGACTGGGATGTTGTACTTACTGTGAGAGTGAGAGCACCTTGTCTCGACATGGTCTGATACTTTCCTCTGTAAGCAACATTTTCTTCCAGGTCAAAAACTGGGCATGAGACATTCTGTACTGAAACAATCATGCAAGTGTCATCCTCTGATGTGATGTGGAGGAGAACTGAAGTTACATTTTCTTGTTCAAACTGGTAAAGGTAAAAAGCTGGTGTTGAAGGTGTCACTTGAACTGATTTATTTTTGTTTAACCTGAAAGTTAAGGTTTGAATGAAAAATGGATTCCTCTGAACACAGTTGAACATCTTAAAGTCAGCACTTTCTGTTATGTCTCCCAAACAATACTTTCACAATTTGTTAGTTGCAAGCCATCTCTTTTTTACACAATTTACTCACAAAACAACTCAAACTTACTCAATCACAAAATTTTTCTCTAAATTAACAATGATTTCCACTGAGACGTTTAACTTATTTGAAGTCGCCAGTGACAGAATTACGGGATGGATGTTTTCATAACTGATTTCTCTGCTCTGAAACAGGAAATTCCACCTCTGTTTTACACATTCCCAATCATATTTTCAAAAAGTGTTCATTGACTTACATTATTTCTAAATTCTGAGGAATTTGTCCCGCTGGAGACATCGAACGGACACAAAGTTCTTTCCATATTTCTGTACACGGCGTGATAATCGTTTGTCTCAATGATTACGGGCAATTCCCACGACATCACACCCTTATTCTGGTCCACAACGACCAATAACGGATTTTCCTGTCTGCAGTTTTCGCACCTGACGAATATTCTCGGGGGTACTGTTTCGATAACCTGAAAAATGTCCGGCATGAGAATCTCGGAAGCGGAAAATACTCCAAACCAAACTACTTACATCAGTGAGATTCTCAACTTTAATTACATAGATTATACTATTATTAAGGGTGTAATTCTTAGGCGTTCCTAAGGATAAGGTATCTACTGAAATGTTAAAACTATTCCCCATTGTAAAAAATTGAAAAACTTGATAAAAAATAAAAGGGACGAAAAGAAGTTTGTCCGTGATGGCCATTTTATACTGATAGAAAGCTTTATTTTGTAAAATTTACTAATGCGAGTGTCATGATTTCTTTGTAGCGGATAATCATCCGGAATACACAAACCACTGTGTGAATACGTTTACTTTAAACTGACATTTTCAATGTGAATTTGTTCTATCAATGCAGGGCTGACAACCTTTTCAGAAATTTTGCCCGTCTATTTGATAACCGTGTTTTCCTGTCAGTGCTGCCATTCTCACCATCATTTCAAAATTGGCGCGCTTTTTAAAAATTTTAATTGGAATCCGTTAGTTTTAATGAACACTGTTAAGTTTTAAGAGAGCGACAGTTTATAAAAATTTATCGGACGTTATTTTTTAAGTGTGATTAAGAGAAGCTGAGTAAAGCAAATGTAAATAATTTTTATTTAAATATTAAAAATGCGTAAATCTCCGGTTCAAAGGAATCACGACGGGAAAATAATTAACGATTTCCTTTAATTTTTAAATATATTTAAACAAATTTTATTCGATCAATACTGCGTACTCCGATTTCTTCATAAATCCTGACAAATTTTAATTCTCGAACCCAAAATTGAAATCAATAATCGGTGGTGGTTCTCACGTAGTTCACACCCGAAGGCATCGACACTTTTTCAACCCCTTTCGGAAAGAGTTTGGGAAGATCTTCGTCCTTGACGCTGGGCAGGATCATAACTTTCGTTCCAGGCTGCAAACAAATGAACAGAAGGATAAGCAAAACCCTTTAGTGCCAAAATCGTTACGAAGGTTACGGACAGAGCAACGCCCAATCAAATCAATGCTCAGTTCTATTTGATATTTGATTAATTGATGAATAATTAAACCGCGATTTTATCAGTTCTTATCAAATGGGGCCGATGAGTGTTTTACGCCAACATTTTTTAATAAGTGCAGCATAAAGTATTGTGTTTTAACTGCAAAATTATATTTTCAGTTAATATATTATTCATTCTTTAATCTTTGCTTTTTTAATTAAAGATATTCCCAACGAATGTTCAAAAAAAATGGTTTCCTTATCTCGTTTATTATTTATTTAAAAATTATGGCTTAACATAATTTTTCATAATCGCCATTTTCTTCGGTTCAGTAAACGCACCTGAAATTATTGCAATGATTTTTATTTTGCTTTTTGTTTATATTTTTTTGTATACTGTAATGGGTTTTCCTGGGAATGAAATTTATAATAAAAAATCTCTGACATTATTTTATTGCTTTGCAGTTTTGTCATAAACAAATTGTTTCTGGATTTTCTAACGAAAACTCATTTTAAACATTTGATTTGGGCATTCGAGCATTTCTAAACTTACCGTCCAATTCGCCGGTGTGGCGACACACTTCAATCTCTCACAAAGCTGAAGGGAATCAATGCAACGCAAAATCTCGCTGAAATATTAAAAAAGCAATCAAAAATCCACTCGTCAGTATGAGCATCGAATGAAATGTTCTCTACAACTCACTCGACGTTTCTGCCTGTGGATGTGGGGTACACCATGGCCAGTTTGAGTTTGTGCTCTGGATTGATGATGTACAGGGCTCTCACAGTCATGGCAAGTTCGGGATTGTTCCTGTCCTTTTCGCTGATCATGTCCAGAAGAACTGCCAACTCGCGAGTTTCATCCCCGATTATCGGATAGGGGAATTCCGTTTTGATGTCGGGACAATAGGATTTGATGTCCTGCGATTAGGGGAAATTTCTTTAGAAATTATAAAGTCAAAAGAGTTTCCGTTAAGATACTTTAACCCTTTGTGGTCGTATGTCTTCTCTCAGCCACGACAGCAAGGAACTGTACGAATATATACGAATCTTATACTGTATGCATTCCTATATCAGTTTAATGCCTAATAAACCTTTTCATCAAGTAATACAATTGGAGAATTTCAAAGAATATTTTATAAATTGTATTTAGCAGTAAATAGAGATTCCCTCTTGTTAAAATATAACTAAATATTACTGAATATTATATAAATGTATCCCTGCTCTTTCCAAAGAAATTAATTCCAATGTCCAAATTTATACGACATCAAAGGGTTAATGCCTTCGAACACTGAACATTAAAATCACCTACATTGACCCAATCAATGTGAGATTGCATTTTATCGCATGACAGTGCCAACAGCTTCACATTTCTCTTCTTGAATTCCTGATCGTGCACGGCCATTCTTCCCAATTCTGTCGTGCAGACGGGGGTGAAATCGGCCGGATGGGAGAATAAAACGACCCATCTGTTAAGGAAATCAACATTTTCAAATTTGGCTCGAGTTGGATTGAAAACGCGTCCGTCAGTAAAACAAGTAGTTTTCAAACGGTAATATTTATAATTAAATAAAAGATGGCTGAGTGCATTAAATATACAGAGCACTAAAGAGTGCGTTATACAAAACACTCAGCCATCTTTTATTTAAATAAAATCTTTTTTCTCTTAATTTATTTTGTGCAAAATACATTAATGTGCGCACATACTTTTCATTATTTTTTACCTTTTAGTGAGTTTTTAATATAACAGATTGTAACAAAAAGCTTTTTTTTATTTTTAAAATTTTTAGTTATGAGTAAAAAAGACTAAAAAGTTAACCTGAAATTAATACAATTATTAAAAAAACCGTTTGAAAACAAATGACAATCGCCAAAATATTGTGACGTCACATTTATTCATACCCCAAAATTTGTAATTATAAAAAGAATTCCAAAATGACTGTTAAAAGATCGTAATCGTATACGTTTATACCTTTCTAATTTGGTCTTCTTAATAAAATGTGATCAAGACACAAACCCCATCTTCTTACGTTAAAATTCAGTCACCAACCCCACCTTTCCTATAATATTATTAAATGACAGATCTTCTTATGAACTGCTCCATTTTCAACTCTTCTTCTTATGTTTCGAAAGTAAATGACGGTTGCCATCATAAACTTCCCATTATTTGATTCTTCTTCTTATGTTATTTTTGTGGCAAACACTCCGCCGGCCGTACGAGTTAAATAAAAGACTGTAATAAATAGTTACGTAACACCAAAAAAACAAAATACTCGTCCCGAAGAAATTATTAAGTAATTCCAGAAATTTTGGAGAAGAGTTATGTTTAGTAAATCTATTTCTTCTGAATTAGTTCCAACAAATATTTCAACTCCAAAAATCATTTTTTTTAATAAAAAAAAGATCCGTTTCTCCGATCACTCACAGCAGCCATTTATTAAATAGGTTTATTACTCATTGAGAATAATAATTATTCCGATATTATTACTTCATGAAATATTTCATCAAATAAACGAGGAATTTCCCTTTGACGAATTCTCAAACTCATTTATCCATTTATAAACAATCGAAATCTGTTACCGAACAATTTTTTTTTATGTGCACTTTCTCCGTTTGGAAACAAAACGGTCGTTTGTTTGAATTTTCCAATGAGAAAAATCGCATTTCCTCTCTCATCGGGACATTTAAATATTTATGGCGATTTGAAAACTCCCGCAGTTCAGATTTATGTTAGTCGAACGTCCAGATTGAAAGTTTCAAATCACATTTGGCCGTTAAATCATTTGACCCCGACGCGTTCGCCCATAGATTTGCATTTGACCCCATAATGGCGAAATGTAAATACTTACGAGTCACCCTGAAATTCGTAAAAATTGATAGGGCCGAAAGTGGTCTGGGCCTTAAAGTTCGGAATAACTGTATCCAACCTCATTGAAATGAATGTATTCGTCCCCGAAGTGATTCAAACTGAACTTAACTGTGATTTGAATCAGAGTGTGAGTGGGGATCGTCGCCAAAGGCCAAATCGATTTAACTGATATCGACTTTATAAGGCCAGGATTTTAAGGAATTTGTCTCTCTTATTTCTATAATCGCTTTTCCTTTTTCATTTATTCGCTTTCGCCTCACTCAAATGATCGTTAACCCATCTTTTCCTTTGACAGCTTTGGTGACACTTCGGTATTTATTTGTTTCGGGTGTTTGATGAATTGGGGGGCCTTTGAAAGGGGATGATTCTTCTTCGATTAGAGCAGTGATGCCAACCTACGGGCCGTGAAGGTGTTGCATGTGGCGCGCTCTTTTATTCCTATATTCACATACGTAATTTGTGATTTTCGTCCATTTTAATTTTTAAATAAGGTGTTATTCTAATATTAGAATAACTTTCAATGGGAAACGATCTCTGACGATGTAGCCTGCGAAATTACATCAAACTCAACTTTGGCCCCCAAATTATGAAAGCTCATTTATCGTTTTTTGTTCCCTGTTTTTCTACTAATTTATTACTAAGACTTATTCCTTACCGTTAATTGTTATCTATCAATAATTATTTATCTGTCATTACTACTGTTATTTATTATTGTTATTTATTAACCAATAAATGATTCTAGTAATTTCCTAGTCATTCATTTCACATGCTCTCTCTCGCATAGCAGAAGGCAAAATATAAGTTAATAAATTTAAAATTTAACACACTTTATATAAGATTGTATCTTTAATGTCCGAGGGCAAAGTAAAGTATTTATTGATTGATTGACATTATGAAAGGATGGGCATCACTGGATTTGAGAATCATCCAAAAGGAGAAATTTTCTGAGAATAAAACTCCGATCCACAGCGCATTAGGCTGCGCCTTAGAACACATGCAAAAAGGCTATAAATAGAATTTCCGTTTAGAATTAAAAACATTAAAGCCAATGGAACGTAAAGAATTATTATCGATGTTGTTTTTACCTGTCTTTTGAAATGCATTATTGTAAACCTGGAAAGCTGCACAAATTTTGTAAATTAATACGAAAATAAAAATGTATTTTTTTTAATCCCCATTTGCAGTGCGAATCCCTTATTGTACATAAGGAATACCATTATACTTAAAACCCCACATCTGTTATTTAATCAAGAAACTTCTTTATTTAAGAAATATTATAAATTTTAAATATGTACTGTTTTATCTTTTTATTATTTATATCATTACTACGTTAAAATTTCAGCGTCCGTTAAAGTTAACTTTTGCATCCACAAATTCAGGAAACTTTAGAAAAATAATTATACCGCCCTCCAAATAAATTGAATAACTTAATATAATAATAAAGAACTTAATGACAGCTCTTTTTTTAACTTTTTTACCTATGTAAGCCAATTCACTTTCATATATAATATATCCCCTGGTTGGGGATGAATTAAAGTTATTATTTATTATTAATCTTAAATTGAGTTCTATAAGTAGTATCTATGCGTATAATCCGCTAACTGACTTTCGACTTGTTGCCAAAGTCATAAACTTTCCGCGGCAACGTAACTATTTATTTTCTCTGAAAAATGACACCGATAGATTAAGCCGATAATTAAAAGGGTTTCGAAATGGCATTGAAATCTTTTTGAGGGGCAGTCATTGCATTTCTCTGCATTTGCTATGTTGATGAGTGGAAAAGTATGTAAACTCAAAACAAACATACGCATTATTGATGGATTTCTCATTCGAGAAATGTTAATTTTTATTATCAGAGAATTTAAGAGAAGAATGAGAGTTGCTTAAACGCCCCCCATTCGCCTCACATTGTATATCATTGGGGATCGTCTTCGGGAACTAATCAATGCAATTAAGTTATTATACACTTTGCCTTCGCTTTAAAAATAGTATTTATTAACCTTAATATAGTGTTGTCGTTGAGGTCTTTTTTGCATTTTATTTCCTCCCGCCAAGGTTGAATTCGTTCGAGTTTAAATTTTCCTGTCGTCGATGACGGTTTGTTTTTAAAAAACTCAAAAAGAGTTAATTTTCATTAAATGATGACTGTTAGCTGAGTACAGAAACACTAAAAATATTTATCCTCAATTTACGCAATTTGTAATTCATATTTTTGTCTCATATTGTTAAGGAACACTTAATTAATGGTTAAGAAACACAACATTTAATTTTCCAACAGTAAATTTGTATTTTTTAATAGCAAAACATTGCCAACAATTTCTCATTGAAAATCATAATAATCTCAAGAAATGGTCATCGATGGGAAATGCTTTTTCAGCGATTGCCAGCACTGATAATAATTGTGGTCCAGCTTCTGACATGTCTCCTGTCCCCATTGAGTCACGGCCAAGCTTAAACTCGATTCAAACATGAAAGACTGAAAGCAAAAGAGAAGTGTAACCTTTAAGAGGTCCACAATTCATGTTAAAATGCAAAAACGAAACCCACTTGTGTGCCATCGGCCACTCTCACAGGTTTTAGTTCGGCTTTGGACGCGTCCCCAAAACATTTCGAGTCCGGGCCATGGGGGGTCATCATGGAATGAAGGGAGGCCCCTCCCGGCAGAAATCCTTCTTCCTTCGCCTCGTAGTTCCCTTTTATCAGACCCATAAATTCGCTCATGCAGTTCCCTGAAAGCGATCACTTGACTGAGCTGTTCGAAATGCGTGGGAAAATGTCGGTTAGAATCTTACTGTGGTAATATGGAGGTCTGAAGGTGTGCTCCTGGACGGCCCATCTCGGAGGAAAGATGACGAAATCAGCAATAGCAACTCCTGGTCTGGTCGATTGACAAGTGAGGACGGTGAAAATGGAAGGATCCTGCAATGTGAATCAGAATTAACATCACTGGCCGTTGGTTTTCAAACGGTTTTCATCCACCGCCTTCTTGATCAGTTTCGATGGGATTGTTTGTTCATACCAATCTTTAAAATTCCAGTTTGTATATAAATACATCTGTACGTTTAAAATGAACTGGAGTAACAGAACAAGTAAGTAAAAAAGATTCAATTCTCAGTTTGAGCCATAAAATATTTCTGCTCTTCTCTCCATCTTTCAAAATAAATCAAATTATAGCAAGATCTACTTAAAATTTATTGAAAGCAGATAATCGATGTTTAATAAATAAATCTCATACTTCTATAATTAACTTTTGCCTTAAAAATACTCATTCAAAGTTCTAAAAATAAATAAATTGATATAAATAAATAAAACCGTTGAAACGTTTGAATATTAAAAAACCGTTATTTATTTAATTCTAATTGTTGCAATCGCCTTTTGTTTGACGCTATCTGATTGGCTGTCAGTTACCCCGTTTTCTGTATTTGAATTCAATTTGGGATTAAATTCGTTTTTATGTCTTTTATTTATGATAGTAATCCTCAATGAGAATACACTTACGCAATGGTCGAATTGAGTCGCATTGATGACCATGAAATTATTTAAGTCGTATTTGTAAGGAACGTAATTTCCATGCCAGGCCACCACATCGAAAGGGCTGTGGTTTTGCAAAGCTTGAAAAAATGCTCCCTGGAATTTCGAAATGATTTTATATCCCGGAACATCGGCGTCTTCGAACCACGCGACCGGTGTGAGGAAGTCTCTGGGGTTGGCAAGACCGTTGGCGCCTAAATTTGAATTAACGGTTATTAGAAACGAGTCAGGGAAATCTTTAAAAAATTTATTTTAATTTCTAATAATACTCTTGGGATTTTTTTCAGTTATAATAGTTTTTACCGGTGTTTTATGAAACCAACTGTGAATATTTTATATCAAATAAAGTATTCGCAGCATTTTTGGAAGTTTTTACGATTTTTCTATTGAATTTCTGAATGTTTCTCATATGTTGAACTTTTCATTTTAATTATAATTATAATAATATATATACTGAACCTCCATTGCGGCCGCAGGCATTGAAGGTAATCTCTTACCAACACAAATTAGCATTAATTACAATATGTTTTTAATAAAGTATGATTGGGGCGGAGTATAAATTCCAGAATAATTAAGAATAATAATATGCAACGAATAAGAACATACATACAAAACAATATAAAATAAAATTAGGCATTATACAAAAATAAAATCATGTAAAAATAAAGTTAAATCCTATATAAAAAAATAAAGAAATAAAATAAAATTAGTGTTAAAAAACGTATAAAAATAAAATTAAAGAAAAAAGTAAATATTATAAAAATTCGACATTTAACATTGAGAAATAAATTAACAGAGTAACATTTAATGGGGATTTGTTTATAATATAAAAATACGAAAATAATAAAACAAACATGTTTATAGTAATATAACAAACTATGTAAGCAATGAACACTAAAATAATAAATAATAAATAAAACATAGTCATATGTAAAAGAAGAAACAATAAATAATAAATAAAAGTTTTTGCAGCCCTAAGGATAAATCAGCAATCTGTATACAACCCCCTATACAAGCAGATCTTCTCGAATTCATCCAGTGACCACCTAAGGGAAGATCTATCCCTAGGGGTGTCGTACAAAATATAAGATTATAATATTGACTGACCTATAGGACCTAAATTGGGTAATCTAAAGTGATCGTCGTACACCTCCAAAATATAACCCCGACTAGGTCCTGTCACCTCCACTTTGAATCTCATCCCCTGCTGGATGACGCAGATTTCGTTCGGATTCACCGTCATCTTCCCAAATTCCGTAGTGATCCTCAGTTCGCCTTGCTGAGGCACTAAACCAAAAGCAAATCAATCAGCAATCTCTTTTCAGCAGCCCGCTCTACAGGAAATGTACAAACCAATCAAGAAATCCCCGTCGGAGTTGTAGAAACATTTATTCTGCATGGAAGTGTTGCACATATACACGTGTATGGCCACTCCGTGTCTGGTTTTGGTGTCCCCGGCGCCGCAGACGGTGTGCATACCGTCCAAGAAATCCTTCTTTTCTGTCGGAAGGTCGAAAGGTTTCCATCGCAGCTGATTGGGGTTGGGTTCTGCGTCGTCGAATTTGGATGTGGTGTTTGTGTGCACCCTCGTGAAGGGCTCGTGTTTCACTGATGGTCGGATTCTGTACAGCCAACTCCGTTTATTTTCACCTCTTGGAGCTGAAAATAATAATTAAGCATCGACTGAGGTTGATGGTGAGTCAGATCACACTTGTTATTGTTTACCAAGCTTAAAAGAAATTCCTATAAAAATTTAATTAGCATAAGTGGTCGGAGTTGTTTCGGCCCTGAAGGTCACTGAGTTAGGTTTGTTTCCAAGGGAAATGTCCCCCCCTATTTCTTCTCTTTTTCAGTCATCTCTTTAACTTCATCTTCTATGTCCTCCTTCTGAAGGAGATCTTATTGGTTTCATTTTCAACCCTTCCTTGACATTCCGTTTTTTTTACTTCCAAACATTTTCCAAATTTGTGTTCTAAAGCAGGACTTTTTACTTTCGGTATTTGGGGATTTTATTCCTGATATTATTTCACCTAAGCTTTTGCAATTTTGCGACAACAGGTATTTAGAAGTTTTGTACTCTGTTAACTACGATTTTGGCAGAATTTCAATATCAATTTCAGTGTAACGGTCGTATTTAAAAATTGATTCAAAACAGAGGGTTTTTGTCGAGTGAAATTTTGTCTGGAAAGGTTATGGGAAAAGCTAAAGAAGAGGCGAAGAGGAATAATGGGAAAAGAAAATCTCCTTACCGGTAAAAGCAGAGCCCGAAAGCTGTTCGGCGTACAGTCCATAAGGGCAGATCTGCGGGTTGTTCTGTCCCTGAGGCAAAGACCCGGGGTACCTGGGGTCTTCCGATTGGAATTCATTGCCAAAACCTGCCAAATACTGCAACAAAGTTTCCTTCGTTTAATCCCCACCGTGAGAACCTCCTCGTAAACGGATTGTACCTTCAGCTCCTCCGTCATTGTCGCAGCCGAGAAAACAAATAACGCCGACAACGGAGTCAGATAATGGACGAGAAAAATATCTAAACGGCCTTGGACCGTTTGCACCCGTCAGGAAACCCGGTCCTTTGAGTCTTTTTACGAGCGACATTCTCTACACTTGAAACTCGTTCGTATTTTGTGGAACTCGTTCTTCTGCTTTGGCTCAAATTCGAGTCGGACTCTTCTCAGAACGAGAGAGGACAGAGGAAATGAATTATTATCGCGATAATGACGGGGATGAAATGTGGAGAGGGGTTGCGACACGCGACCCAATTCTCTTCACGTCAAACAAGCTTTCGCGTTGTGTTAAATGTTAATTTTCATGCTTTATTACAAGGGCAATTGAAATTAAACAATGGCCTGCGGATAGGGCAAACTGTTTCTGAAACTTCCCCCTTTCCGCCAAGGGAAAAATCAAAAAGGATTTCGATCTGACGAGTCTTTAATTCGGTGCTTTCTAAAGGACCGAAGTGACAATGCCAAAAACCTGCAGTTGGCTTCATCCCTTTCCTTCTCCAGTTTTTTCTTTGTCGATTTTATTGTAAGATAATGGCGACTGCAATTTCCACTTTCACTTCAAGTGAATAAATTTCCTAAAATCATCATTGAAGAGGAACAAACTTTAAATTTTGCAATGCATTTTATAAAATCTAACTTCATTTTTTTAAATTTTTGAAAAGGTTTATGTCCCGTGTGCATGCGGTGGTTTTTATTTTATAACGATTTTCCAGTTCTTTGATCGGTCACTAAGTGCGGTTTAACACTCTATGGCCTTTGGAACGAATTCAAAATGGCCGCTCTCCTTTTCTCAGTTTTTACTTATCGATACGAATAATTACACAATTTATTAAAAATTAGGAATCAAATCCAAATTGTGAATTTAAAAATTAACAGGAAATGAATTCTTTTCGTTTTTTTTATTAAATTAAATTTTGATAAATAGATTAAATAAATTAAAACGTGTGAGATAAAAAAATAAAATAGGGAAAGAAATAAGAATCGATCGTTGAATCCATTGATGCGAAAACAAAAAAGTATACCTCGAGATTTTACTTTAATTTTCTCTGCTCTTAGCATAAATAATCCTCTAAAGATTCCCACTGTCACAAATATACGTTTATTTATGATTATTTTTCATTACAGAATAACCCTTCCTTCTGCAAGCGCTTACCAATTTTCAAATTGGCTTGCTCAATCTTTTCAGCGACGTGGCTTGTCATTAAGGCAGTTTACAAGAGCAAATGTTTTCGAGAAAAAAGAAAACGCGTGACTTTCCAACAATTACTATACTTACTCGGAGCAATATGTTTCGCCGGCGGCTCTCACATAAGATAAACAAAGGTTGGAGGGTGAAACGGGGTTGGAAATCATGTTCAAGTAGCTGTGCGTCGTGCAAGCGACAGAAAACACCCCCACACGTGGTCTTTTAAAACGGATCACCCCAACCCTCCGCACTCGGCTGCTGCACTGAAGCACCCCTATTTTCCTTCCTTCTTCGCCTCTCGGCTCATTTCTTTTTCTCCACCGCTCCAGTTTTTACATGGGGGAACTCCTGAGCTGTGCTTATAAATACAAAAGCATAAACACACAAGCACAACAAAACAATAATAAAGCAATAATAATTAATAATAAAAATAAATAAGAGAACAAAAGTGGCTCGTTTTCCCAGTGAAATATGTATAATAATTATATAAATAAAAATATAAAATAAATTAGAAAGTATAAAAAATAAAGGTAAGAAAGTGTATTTGCATCACATAATAAAAAGTCAAATACAAAAATATAAAAAAACAATGTAATAATAATATAATTATTAAAATAATAAATAAACATGATGCAATAAATACAAAACACAGACGGAGAAACATACAAAAGAATGATGTAAATGTTGTAAACCATAGACGGCAATTATGGACAAAGGGTAACAGTGACAGAGGAAAACTCAATGGCGTCATAATTAAAATTGAAAATAATTAATCGAATTCACAGCTTTGGTTGCGACCGTTGGGCTGTAAAGGAAATCCCGAGCCGAATTGGGGGTAACAAATGCCCAAATCGGGTTAAAATTAGGAGCTGAAAGGTGGAAACCCTCCAAAGCCAAAGGGAAACACCACTTTCCCACTCAGAGAGGGTTTATCTGGTTAGCGAACGGGCGAAACCGTCCGCCGCACGTGGCCCTCATTGTAGCTCACGTGGTTTTTCAATTTGTTTTGCGGGGCCGCCGCAAGCTTTGCTTCTGCATCGACGGCTCCAAGCTTTTATTATTTGTTTTATTTGCATAACTATTTAAATTCATTCGACACGAAAACTCGCGCGTTCGCTCTTCTTTTATTTCCGGCACCCTTTTACAAAGCGGGAGAACCCCCAACCTGAGATTCAGCAATCTCGAACTGTTACAACACCAACAAAAACTCTTTGGGAGTGAATTTGGACAAAGTGTACATCGTATTTCACTGTGTGGGTGTTTTGCTTTCAGAATCTCCGAGTTGTTTCCTCCTTCTGCTGAAATTACAACCTGAAAAGCGGTCAGCGGTCATCACCCAGAAAAGTACAAGAAAGATTGACATGGAGAATTTTCCCATTTGGAAAGGAAAGACATTTTGGGGAAAAATTAGTGTTTATTTACTACGGCGTCGAACATAAATTGAAATGAAAAAGGGAAAATGCCCAAACGATGTCAGCACTCAAACAAAAGGAAAGTCAGCGAATTGTGTATGACGCGAAAAAGCTTGTAACTGACAGAAAATCATTATAAAAACCCGGACTATACGTCGACCAATGAGAATTCTCCTGCGAAAATTATTTCCAGACGCAGCCAATCAGAGAATTCTGTTTTGACTTTCCAGCAGGGGTTGATGAGGGCGAAGGGTGAAAACCTTCTACATCCCTTAACTACGGCCCTCTCTTCAGTTTCTGTTTCGCCTCTTCTCCGACATTTTTTTATGGTTTTTCGATAAATGCTGAAATTATTACGAGAAAATCCGTTTTGACAGCAGTAATTAAATTTCCATATTATCGGGACGAGACAATGACGGGATTGTTCGGTCCGGCAACGTTCAATGCACTTAGAGGGTTGTTCTCCTGAACGGGGTGTACAAAAGGCCTCCCTCCGACAGCACCCAGCCTCGTTATCCCGTCTTAATCAGGATAAATCGTTCCCCCGGGATTTAGTCGGCTTTTAAATTTCGCCAATAAACGAGTTGCTCGAGGAAGGAAAATTCCGCAGGAACTTTTAGACAAGACATGATTCAATCTCTGTGACTTTCCAAGTGATAGGACTTTGCAAATGGCCGCTAACGGTTCTTCAGGTTCACCGGATGTGTACAGCAACAACAGAGTGATCAGCTCGAGGGCGGACTCCAGCTCCTCTCACCTGTCTCCGAGGTGAGAGCTTTTCTCCCGTCTCTGTGGACACTGCTTTCTTCCATTCATAATCTGACCATCCACGACTTCTTTCAGCCCTCATCATAAGCTGCTCGGGCATTACTCCAACTTCGGCGGGGACGTAAGCGAAGATGAGCTGCCCTCCTGCGCCTTCGCCTCCAGGTCGATGAGGTCCGATCAGAGTGTGCATTACATTGGGATTCCAGGTGAGTCTGAAGTGTTGTTTTCTACAGGTCGGGAAATGAGGATAATGGAGGAGAAAATCGAAGATAAAGGGAAGTTATCACTCATTTTCGGTGATAAAACACAAGTTTGGTTCGGCTTTTCCACGAAAGGAAACGAATTAACCCATTGAGTACCGGCTACGAGATATCTCGTAGTGTAATTTTTGATACATAAATTTTGGCACAGGAATTTTATTCAATACCTCTATCTGGGAGTTATCTGAGAGTGTTTTTAAACGGTTTTATTTGATTTGGTTTTCGTGTCTGTCTGTCTGTCTGTCTATCTGCAAAGACCGAGAATCAAAACTTTGACCCGTTTCCCTCGGACCGATTTCTTTCAAATTTTGCACACACTTTCGTTTTGGTGACAATTCAAATTTCTGAAAAAATTTTTTAGATTGGTGCTCAGGTAAAAATAAAAATGAAATAAAGAAAAAAATAAATAAAAATATTTTTAATGTTAAACGGTTTTATTTGAAGTGCACTAAAAAATAAAAAAATAATTTCTGATGCAAGAGTATAAATAAATACATGGATGACAAAGAAAAAGACCAATTTTTTTGTCCATAAAACCGTTTATACAGTATAAAAATTGTATAATAATTGTACAAATCGCAGAACGTATAATAACACCCAACGGTTTTATAAACAATTTGATCACAAATTATTTTTTTAATTTTTAGTGCACTTAAAACCGTTTAACTTTAAAAGTATTTTTTTATTTTATTTATCCTTTTTTTTAATAAAATTGCAGAAAACTCCATTACAATATTGTCTTAGTAACTTAATATAATTATATTTTGTAAACTTTAATGTGTACTTTAAAATAAAACAAAATAAAATAAACGTATTAAAATAAATATATTCAAAATAAATAAATATACAAAATAAAATGTACTCAAAATTAAACCTCTGCACCCATGACAAGACCCAATGGGTTAAACAATAAAATATATAACTCTCGTAAACTCTTGCACTCGTATTAATACTATTAATAACCAATTTTAAATTTACAAAATTTTTAAAAATTGTTTTAAGCAATTATTTGTAACAAAATTTGACAATCTGCTGAACACAGTATAATGTTAGTATAAGTTTATAGTTTTCCTTAGAGAGTATTTATTACATAAACTAAAATTATGCTGATTAATTTTTAATGCTTATTTGTCTATGGTTAAAACAGCTTATTTTACTCAATTTTAAAAAAATGTTTTATCAATAGTTAAGGATGCAAAGTTACAGTTGTTATGTTTATTAATGTTTTAGTTAGGCATTAGGGTGCAAAGGGTTAAATAAAGTCTTCTCCGGCGGAAATATTCTCTCTTTCTTTCCCATATTATATTTATAACTTAAAACCTGCAGATTTTTTCTCTATTTTTTTCTAACTTTTCTAATTCTGCTATTCAATTCTAACTTCACTGCAGAAGTGTTTATGCCCTCAGTCGTTTTTGAAATATCCAAAGCAGACGAAACCTCTGACAGAAACCCGCATATTTCCACCACTGCCGTTTTAACACTTTTGTCCATTAAACAGTGTCGAGTTTCACATTGGCGATCACATCTGCCGAAAACAGGTGCACAAGGGTTAACTTTTCTTTCAGACGATCCAAACAACGAGTTAGGAGTTCCTGACGACGGATTCTACTCGGGGAGTCCCTACAGGGTGCAAAGACACGCGGCCAACATCAGGGAAAGGAAGCGAATGCTTAGGTGGGTTCAGCACTCGGAGAAGCAGACCGGAAACGGGGTTGTGGGCTCTGGGGGCGTTTCAGGGGGAAAAGAGGGAGAGTTTCTAAGATTGAACTGAAATTTCCAGCAGTATCAACTCGGCTTTCGATGAATTAAGGATCCACGTGCCCACCTTCCCCTACGAGAAGAGACTCTCCAAAATAGACACCCTCAGGTTGGCCATTGCTTACATTGCACTTCTGAGGGAGGTTCTCACTGTGGATTACGACCCTTTGACGTATGTGGAAAAATGCCTGAGGGGAGAGATCAAAGCGGCCGAAAAGGGCTGAATGGAACACGAGCGGTGAGACTTTATTTATTTTCAGGCGGTCTGAATTTCCGGTTCGTAAAATGATAATTATCTTTGCAGATCTCACGGCGAGGCTTTCCTGGATAAACTGGGAGAACTTGGGAGTGAACCCCAACAGGAGAAGCGTCCTGACGACTCTCGCACTGACTGCCGATTCGATCAACACTTAAACTCCGTCAGCAGTTTCCAATCTGTGTACTTTAGTTATTATGTTGCGCTTATGGAAATTTTCCAATTTTAGTTTTGTATAATTCGAATATGAGCAGTCACGGGAAGTCTTCAGCGGACGAAACAGTGCAATAAAAATTATATTTTAATCCCTCTGTAAACAAAACACTCGTGCATAGACATAACAATTAAGGAATGGAAAAAAGAGAACAGATAAAAAACAGTGCAATTAAGGAAAAATTATGGCAATTGAATCACTGTGAAAAATCAAAAACATGGAACACTCAGCTGTCCCCTTAATTCTCCACCGCAAAATTTTATTTCCTCGTTGCTTGTTTTCTTAAATTTATGTAAATAAATTTTTAAAATTAATTTATACTGAATTTTAGATTAAATAAAGTTTTATTCGATGCGAAACACAATTGATTTTCATTCCTTTTACCTCTAAAATCCCTCAATAAAAGCGCTTTATGTAATATACTTCGTATTGATTAATATTTAATCAATTTGTATATATATAATAATAATTAATCAATTCAATATTTTAATTAATCATTAAATTGAAATGAAAAATTGAAAACACTCATAAAAGAGACATTTTTGAATAAAATCCAAAAAAAGTGCAACAGTTCGAAATCAGTTTTTGTTATCACCCCCAACGTCAGTCCCTTACATTTGCATATTTTTAAATAATAATTTTTAATCAATTATTAATCCATTAAAAAATTATTTTTAATCTTTGATTTTTTTAAAGTCGCATAAAACTGAAATTTCGAAGTGGAGGAACCCTTTCGAGGGTTTAAACTCCCCGAAATCGATACGCCCTCAAAGACCAGGAAAGAATGAATGCACTTGACACCTTTTAGTCCGCACCCCATCGTCAACCCCTCGAGCAGAAACATCCTTCCAGGGGTTGAACGTCGTTTCCATTGGTTCGTCGCGGGGAAGCATTCTTTTGTGAATAATCACCTGCCAAATGCAGTCGATTTCGAATACTGGGAAACATTTTTCAAGTGCTTTTCAACCCCTTTCTCTAAGAATGCTTAAAAGCTGTTTTAACCGCTTAAAATCTACTCTCGTTCTTTAATATCTGAAAGTCACTTCGAAGTCATTTAGAAAATATTTGGAGATTCTGAACTCGTGCTCAGTCTTATAAACAGGTTTTATTGAAGTTCACTTTGGTACAAAAGGGGAATAAATAAATAAATAACAAAATGTAAATATTAAATATTTTAAAAACTTATTTCTCACTCATTTGGAATTTGTAGGATTCATTTGACAAAAATAATAAATAATTAAAATACAATACAGAAAACTTAATATGATCTTATTTTTTATAAAAAAAATTGATAATTAATAATAAATAATAATAAATAATAATAAATAATAATAAATAATTATTTAACTTTTTTACAGGTCCTGTAAAGTGTATAATAGTTACGAAAAATATTAGAATAAAAATTATGAAATTGTATTTGATAATTATGAAAATGAAACAAACAATTGAAGGTTAGAAAATAATAATTGATAGATATAATTTAAACTTTAATTACAATTACAAATCTAAATACTGTTCATACATTAATTAACTGTAATTTTCTGTGATTTCATTATTAAAAATTTCACTTTGACTTTTGAAAACTTATCAATCGTAGAGTCATTTTTTCTCTTTAACAAAGATACACTTTTTTTAATGTCAGCAATCGTTGTGTTTTGATCAAAGTATGGATTTAAGTATCGATTCAAATACGAAATTAAAAAAATCTCATCTTTATATTCTGAACTCAGTTCTTTAAAAAAGACTAACTGATTCTCTTTTATTTATAAAATGTTAAAAGAATTTCACCGCTGCCAAAGAAACAACCCCTCAAACCGTCCAAAATAAACCTGTGGGAAAACTTTTCCGTTGGCCACGTCAAATATTTGCATTACCTGAGGACTGCTTGCCCAAGTGTACCGACCAAATCAAACAACCGCATGAATTTAAAGAGCTGCAAATAAAAACAAACAATAAAGATTTAAAAAATAGAGGCGATTGCGGAGCCGGCGGTCTAATTGTTAAACAAATCTTCCGATCAACACAACCGACAATGAGAACATCACGTGCCGGCAGACGCCCGAGAGAAAGCTTTGAGTCAGGGAGAGAGAAATAATGGAAAAGTTCTGATACATTTTCAAGGGCTCTTTTAAGTCCTTTTAAACAAGAACTTTCAGTACTCGAAGACATTGTTCGCGGTGATGTCACGAAATGATTCCTCTGTGTATCTTCTGCTGTCCGATAATGAACGAAGTAATGATTCACAACTCATCAACCTCCCTCGATGATTCTTTTATCTGTTACTTTATCAATTATCTAAGGGCGCATTGAATGGGAGTAAGTAATTAATTTTGAATTAGTGAATTCAAAAATCCTGTTTTTTGCCTCTAAGTTATTTAAGTTGGTAGCACTTATTAATTTTCCTTAAATTCAAAATGGCGTCGTTTTGGGCGCTGAACATACGTGTAACGGCTTTTTCTGAAAAAATAGACTTCAGAGGAACGACAGGTCTCCGATATGATAATCTTTTATAAGGTATAAGATAAATTATTAAAAAAACAGGTAAATTATTTTAAGATTGAAGCTCTTAAATGAATTACTCGGCTTCTTATGAGCAAAATTTATGAAATAAAAGTATTGAAAATTATTACGAAATTTATATTCCTCTGAATATCAATTGCAGGTTGGACTTGCGAATAGGTAAATGCAAAAAAATAAACAATGTTAATAATAAATTAAATATATTTTCTCTTGCGTACAATAAAAACCTTTGACTAGAGCGATCTTTAGGTGTCACTTAATTTAAGTCGTAAGCTTAATCAGTTCACAAAAAAACTCAGTAAGAAAGTGTTTTTTCTTTTTAGACTGAGTAAAAGCATAAGCTTTTATTTATCACATTACTGAAAACTGAAGCTGGAGGCAATTTTTATATTCTGAACAACACTGAAAATTTCATGATGTGCTCAATCACAATTTAGGAGAACAAAAACCAAATTGTTTTAAAAACTTGAAAACACCACATTGTAAATAACATTATAAAGTTAAAATTTGCACTTAAAATGAGCAAATTTTAATTTTACAGTGATTTCATATTAATTTGACATTCCCTGCTCTGGTTCTCAACCTACTTTTTACCTGAAATTATTTTATTGAAAAATACTAAAAAATAATATTATTTTTAAATTTATAAATATAATATTTATTTTAAAAAAATTAATAAAATTTTAAATTTAACAATCTTAGTGAATTGACAACTGATGCAGATGATTGTCAATACCAATAATGTTATATATTTAATTATAATTAAGAATATTTTTAAATCAAATGATGTTTATTAATGATGTTCAAAGAATTATATTTTTTCCCACCTTTAACTTGGGTCTTTTTGTGTGCATGACCTGTAGGAACCATTTTAGCACAGCATTTTGGTTTGAAATTGCTTTGTAGGTTGAGAGCCTGATTTTAAAATTCATTCACCACCTTTTAAGCACTCACAGAATTCACCCTTGAGATTATTATGTCCTTAACAGTGCATCATCTCTGTCACCACTGTCAAAATTGCTTGTAATGTTATTCCAGGAACTCTCAGGTTCGTTGTCACATCGACAGATGTAATTGCAACCATTCTGAATAAAAGAACAACAGATAAATATTGGTATATCACTGGATAATCTCATCTGAATATGGATAAATAATGAAAATCACTCACTGCTAAGTAAGAGCCAATTCTTTGCCAAAAGGGAAAATGAGGCAACTGTTGGCAGCCCTGGGCATTATGAACCAGCCTTCTGTAGACAATTCCCACAATGAAGTACATAAAAGCAGCAACAGATAACACTATAAAGAACACTGTGCTTCCAGACACTCCTTCCTCATGTTCACAGATAATGATTGTTGGTAATATAAATGTGTAGTGGGTACCATCTACTCCTGTCAGTTTTATATTCTGCTGAAATAAAAAAAAAACAATAAAATAACACAGAGGAACATTCAGTAATTTAAATTTAAAATTTCAGAACTTACAGGTTCATCATGTTCTTTTGGGTCACACAAAATGTATATGGAAGTGCTGCTATACCCATTGCATTGACTATCTGAATAATTAGGTTTCTTTTCTCCACAGTCATAGCTTAACAAAATCCATGTATCTAAAAAAAGAATAAAAATATTTTCACATGGGAAACAATAAATCTTTGTTCCATAACAAACACACCTCCTCCATCAAGATATGTCTCATTTCTTCTCCCCAATACCACCACATCACCCTTTGCAGTGATTTTGGCTACACTGACATTTTTGTGTGATTTTCCTGTGTTGATTGAAGTGTCCGCGCAAATGGTTACAAAGTAGTTGTCTCCATCTTTTACCGTTCTGTAACTGAATAAGATCATTTGTTTTTAATCTTCAAAAAATGATTAAAACAAATAAATTTGCCTCTCTGATAGTGAAAGAAAATAATCAGTTTTAAAACAATCATTTATGAAAATTGGAATTTTGAAGTTGCGTTTATTTCTCAGCAACGCAAATTTCAATCTCCCCATTCATTAAAATACAGAGAGGCTTACGTTTGGCCGAAAAGAGGAGAAATTCGGTTAAGAAACTTTTCCTGCTTAGCATTTTCGGTTTTACTGCTTAAGTAACATTCGTTCGCATCGGTACAAAGAACCACGACCCAAAAGCATGTAAATATCGACAGTATAAAACTCTGTGTAATTAGTATATTGTACATCTTAACAGTTTTTTAATTTTATGATTCAAATACTAAGCTCGCTATATTCTTTTTAAATATACTTTCAGAAGATAATTTTTTCTTGACAGCGATGTTTTTAAATTCCAGGGTTGCCAACTGTTTTAACGCACTAAAGTTTAAATAAACTTTTATCATTTTTTTTTAAAAGCCCTTTTATGGACAATAACTGCATGCGGTTTTTATGGATCCAACCTCACTTTTGTCAATTCTATAAGAGAGGAACTCAGAAACTGATCTTTCGTTTTAATTCTATGAGTTTTAAAATGAGCCAATGAGAGAGGAAAATGACAGTCGGTCGCGCTTCACTGCGTTTGTCCATGTAATTAGAATTGATTTTAATATTGGCAATACTGACATTGATATGCATGTACGGGTAGAATTTTATAGTGAGTTATGGTTCGATTTGTAAACAATGTCATTGGGGTTTTTAGTTTAAAAATGTCATATTTCAAGACGTATTAAATGCGTTTGTTTTATAAAATATTGTTGAATCTAAGTATCGTAGTCTCATTCGTAATAATATTCTTCGCCTTTAATGACAAATCAAAAAGTAATATAAATTTAATAAGTTATGATAAACAAATTAAAGTACACAATGAGACGGACAGCCATTTTGTGTATTTACGAAACACTGCCACCGTGAGCAGTGATCCCAAGTCCGAGTATAATATTTGGTGTATATTTTGCAAAGCTTCCCCAACATCTCCTCTCAGATTTAAGTTCATTCAGTTTTTAAATTCATTAGTGAGTTTGTCATCAGTTCCTTTAAGTTTTAATGTAATAACCGACAGCATCAGTGAGCCCATTGCAGAAGCAGTTGTCAATCAAATTAGGAATAAAACGAAAAAAGAATTTGAGGTATGCAGTCCAATATTTAGCCGTGGTGGCTGTAATTATTCCGCAAAAAACTAATTTAATTTTACTTTTAGGTGTACTATCATGACGTAAGAAAGTTAGCTGAGAAAACATCAGATATAATACATACAATGCGATTGTATTTTACATCTCAGCCTGACTCTTACTATTCAGATGCCCTTTTTTTTATTTCACTGGGGCTGCATAGAATTGCCTTGAATCAAAGTAAAGCTGTTATGATTGATATTGACACCAAAGTTAATACTGACATAAAATTGTTGTTTGAGGAATTTAATAATTTCGGTATGTAATAATAACAGGTTTAAGTACAACTTATTAAATTTTGTGGTCAGTGCATTATATGTTACAGTAAAGGAAAGACTTAGTTAAGTTTTTAATTAGTGTAATTAAATTTTAAAAACTTGAGTTCGCAAACTCGCCTTTTGGGTGACATTTTTAATATAATATGATATGTTAAATATGATTCATGAATTTTTAATATAATTTTTTAGGAAAGCAGGCATTAGTTGGGATTGCCCCTGAGCAGAGCCCAGTATATAGACATGTTTTATATAAGTACAGAGCCAAATATAGGCACACCAATTTTGGTAAACCACTGTCTCAAAAAGGAAATCCAGGTGTAAATTCAGGAGTTTTGCTTCTTTACCTGTCAAGACTCAGAAATTCTGATTTATACAATAAACTATTGCTTCCCAAACAAGTTAAAAAGTATGTATTTTGATTTACTTTTAAGTCTTCTATTTGGCTGTCATATTAATATTTTTTTTTTTGGCATTTTCAGATTAATTAATAAATATATGTTCTATGGACACTTAGGTGATCAAGATTGGTACACCCTTTTGTCACAAGAATATAAGAATTTAATTTATTTTTTGGACTGCACTTGGAACAGACAGTTATGTCAGTGGTGGAGTCATCATGGCTACAAAGACATTTTCAACATGTATTACCATTGTGAGGGGGATGTAAAAATTTATCATGGAAACTGCAACACTCAAATTCCTTGAAATCAGTAATACAGTAAAACTTTCCCAGTGATTTTCACTGCAGATCCTATGCAACAATCATTCCAGGATTAGTGATCTCCTGCATTTTTATTTTCCATTTTGGGTAATTTTTAGATTGTTAAGTTTGATGCCTTTTAAGAACTACATTTGTATTTTTTATATGTAATTTATTTTTCAAATTATATATATCTTTTGTAAGCTATATTTAGATTTATTTCTCTATTCATGTGTGAAAATAAATAGACTTACAAAAATAACTCCATTAATTTTAATCAATTAATGCCCCATTAATTAATTAAAATGAGAATAAATAATATGACAATAAATAGATTGTGAAAAGTAAATTTCAAATTTCAGTTGTGGATTAACAATTATAAATTTTATATAACTACTACAGCTTAAAAATTATATAAAGTTTAAATCATGGTGAAAACTGGTTCTCCACTTAGAAATTGATTTTTCAGTTATGCACAGGAACTAATTTAAATAAAATCTAGTTGAACTGCTGCTGGTCACTGTGAAGATAGAAATCTTATAATATAAGAAACACCTATAGGTTTTGTAATCCTGCAGATCCTGATGCATCTTCTGTTTCTTCCTTTACTTTATAGGTTAATGCTACTTCATTGTTTTCATTTCTCTGGAAAAAATAAATAAATTTTAAATATAATACCACTTAAACAGTAATGTCTGACATTCGCAGCTTAAAGCAAAGTAGGGAAACTATCCGAAAAACAAACTGATGATTAACAAACTATAACTGAACAGTTTTTATACTGAAGGGTTTAATAAAAATCAAAATTTAAAGCCATGACAATTTCTTCCACGAGAAAAATTTGATACCGGTATCGCTTGAGGTTATTCACTAACTCAATATTAAATAACAGACTGAGCTATTACTCAAATTATTTTCTATAATATGCATTATAAATATTTAATAAATTAGAAATTCAGTTCTCGTGAGAATAACTGTATAGTTTCAAATAGAGACGTCGAGACGACATGGTTGTACAGCTAAATTAAAGCGAAGTGAAAATACAAACTTGGCCTCTTTTCCTGTAAACGAATAAAAGACCCACAAATCCAACTACTGTTAGCCCCATGCAGACATTCACAAATCCTCTGTGTAAAAGATCGTAAAGTCTGCCTCTTCCTATTGGATTTTTTAATAACATTTTAAGACTAAACTTCGCACTGCTCTTAATGGAGCAGAAGATATCAAAATAAATTTATCATAGAATGTATAAATGACATTTATTTATTCTATGACGCACTTACGCTAATTTAAATGTTCAACTTTTAAAACACTCAGTTTTATTTTCTAATTTTTAATTATGTTAGTCTCCAGTTTACTGAAAGTACGACCATCTATCAAGGAACATTTTATCTTCTTTTCAAAAATACTAAAAGATCAAAATACTTAAATGTCACAAATTACAAAGAGACTGTGGCGCTCTTTTTCAAAAACAAATGAAGTCCATATAAGTTTTTTGTTTGATGATAACAAAATATTATGGTTTCAAAATTAGAAATATCGTTGACAAGTACAGTCAGGTTGTAAAAATAATTTTTTTAAAGAAAGTGCAGAAAAAAATGCTGAAACCACTAAAATATGATAAAAGAATTAAACTCAAAATTTAAAGACAGTTATTTAAAAAGTACTATTTATTTATCAAAACTTATCTTTCTTCCTTTCAAAACTTATGAAGCTGTAAAACTCACTGAGTTAATTATGTGATAAAGTTTTTGCAGATTAAAATGGATGAAAATTTGTCAAAGCGGTAAGTGTTAATTTTTTTCAAAAAAGCGTGTGAACAAGAGCAAAAGTTGCAGAGTTCATTTTTTTTAATCGTCTTCGAATAGTATTTATCTAAACCGTTGATTTCACTTCAGAAAAAAATTAAGCAACACTGATGAGCAAGAGAATGCAGTGACAGAGGAACATACAGAGGTTATGGATAAAAAGACAGCAGCAGAAAAGATTCAAAATTTTATCATAATTAATGCTTGGCGCCATCAAAACCAAAAGAATAAGCAGTTGGAGCTCAATGTTAAGGGACTGACAAATCAAGTGAGAGAAAACTTATAAAGAAAAAGCTTTCAGGTTTAATTCTGTCATTCTTACTCTTATTTATTTTTAGGTAGAGAGTCTGCAGCTTCAAATTTATGCCCTCAAACATTTGTTACATGCAGAGAAAACAAGGGTGATTCATTTTAACAATGATTTGAGGAAAGTTTTAAGTACTTTGGAGGAATACAAACATGAAAAGCACTTATTATTGAAGGTAAAATATGTTTTCACTTTTAATTGAATTTTAAAATAAGAGATTAAAAATACTTTTTCAGGAAAAAGAACAACTGGAAATTTGCCTTCATGTTATGGAGGAAAAACTGGTGGGAATAGAAAATGAATGCAAAAACCAGAAAAATGAATTATTAACTGCAAGGAGTGAAGCTCAGAATTGGGAAAAGCAGTTGGAAAAAGAAAGAGAAAAATTGTCAAAAATAAAAGATGAAAAAAGTTTTTTCATTGAAGAAGTATGGCTATTTATTCATTATTTTTCTATTTTGATATTTCATTCCCCACTTACATAAATTAGTCAGAGTTAATATTTTGCAAATCCCCGGGAAATATATAAATATTGGTTGATTGAGCACAAAAGGTGACTTTATTTTTCAGGATATACAAGAAGTGGAGGAAGCCAAAGAAACAACAAATAGTAGCAATAGTAAAAAGGCTTTCAGAGAATCAAGAGTTAAAAGCACTTCCTGCAAAAGTGGAAAGAAGAATTCAGGGAAAGGACGAGAAGATCGAGGAGTGGGAAAAGTTGATTTTGGGAAAAACGTGGGTTGTATTAAAAAATTATTAAAGGAAAGTCTGAGCCTATTTGATGAACCTGATTAACAACTAACAGACCTATACAAAGTGGGTGGGTTCATTTTTTTCTCACCTCTTATTCAGTTTATCTAAATTATCACAAAGAGCCGAAAATAATTAATTAAAATATTAATTCCTAAAGTGAGGCTTTTTAATAAACAGTGAAGTTCTCATTTTTTGATGCTTTAAATGTTTTATTTATTTATACTGCGCTTTAACTTATTTTCAGGTAATATTTTTTCTCATTTCAGTAAGGAAAGTTAATTTGGTTGTTGTCCAACTTGCATTTATGAAAAATTTTAGTTATCAATTATTTTCCAACTGCCATTCACTACACTGTGGGAGTGTTGGCTCACACTGAATCTTTATTCAGCAGTTGCTTCAGGGGTTGGACAAAAGGAGAATTCTTCACAAGGTAAAGTATTAAAATCTCCTTTTATGGTCTTTATTAGAGCACACCAAATAATCGATTTGCAGAAAGTTTAAAAGACTTTTTTAAATTAAACTAAATAATTTGTAATAAGTGCGGTTTTATAAGTCCCAGATTTCCTAAATGAGAACGACAATTGGTGATCTCTCCATCATTCTTATCTTTCTTCAATTGAATTCTCAAACTTTTCTTGAGTATATTTCATTGTAAAAATAACCCAACGGAAATAATTAACGAAATTTATAGTTTCAAAACTTGCAAAGACGAGAACTTTTACGCGCGCGCTGATTAAAAGTAATATAAAGATTATGAAACATTGTTTATGTTTGTAAAATTGGCAACACTGGCATGTACATTAGTACACAAAGTTTTATTATCTTACACATGAAAGAAAAATTTTTGATTGAATTGTTTTTATAATAATAATCCGATGGCTTCCAGAAGGTAAAGCCAATTTACTTATATCGGTTGAGTCAGACTGTTAAAAGGGTTTCGGGTGTTTCGCTCTTTGAAAGAAACCATCTGTTTTTATTGCAGCTGAGAATTTTAAAGCGATGCCTATTCCATAAATAAAATCAAATTACATAATTGTTTCTTTGGTAATGTTCTACTTATGGGTGATTTTCTAGTAATCCAATCACGGTTTTTTTTATTTCAGATGGTTTCACCCGAATATATCTGGGGTAGAAGCGGAAACCGTGTTGATGGAAAGAGGATTCGACGGGTCCTTTCTAGCAAGGCCAAGTCGAGCCAATCCAGGGGATTTCACATTATCTGTGAGGTAGGCTTATGAGCTTTTTTTCTTCCTTTAATTATAATAATTGAGTCTGATGCTCAAGTGTATGACTTCTGTTGAGTGATAAATTCATTGCTCCTTAATTGAATTTCCCAGACACAGTTGATTGCACATCACAAGACTATTTGTCATAAATTGCTTTCCATACATTCCATTGGAATTTCCAATTTAGGAAGTTTCACATCTAAAACAGTCTCAAATTTGAATATATGGAATTCCAAATCCATCTCACATTTCAGTTTGCAAAAGTGTGAGGCAATTGGTTTTTTGCAACTGATCTTTGATCACTTCAAGTTTGGTTTTCCCCTAATTTTCCTCCTATAGTCTTTAAATAACTTCTGTTAAGTTTTAAAATAGTCTGTGTCAGCAATGATTAGCTTATTATAAACTATTTTCTTCCATCTTATTATTTTTGATTATGAAAAATGGAATAAAATCAGTCACAAAAGCAGAAGTCATTGTATATATATACAAAGAATGCAAGCATAAAAAGAGTCAAAATGTGAAAAGATTAAACTTCTTTTGCAATGGTTTTTCCTTTTTTTCCTTTCAGGACATTCAAATGAATTTGGGATGATTATGTGAAGCATTTATATTTTCATTGTGCAAAATTTAAAGAAATCTCCCTGAGAATGTTAGTAGTATGAAATTTTTAGCCATTTTTGTTAGGCACATTTTGTTGTAACAGTAATTTGCTTTGTACACTCTGAGATATATGAGATTTTAAGCAGTTTAATTATTCTATGATAGGCCAGAAGGGTTAAAAATGGCTTCATTGAATATTTCCTGGGTTGAGAATTTAAAAAAATTATTTTTTGGAGTTGCTGTTAATGTTTAAAAATGATTTTCTATCTTCCAGGCGAAATGGAGAAGTAACCCACATCAAAATTCAGAACACTGGTGATTTTTATGATCTCTATGGAGGGGAAAAATTTGCAACACTCTCTGAACTGGCAAGTTACTCTCTCTCTCTCTCTCTCTCTTTAACTATAATCTCTATCAATTATATCACATGCACTAATAAAATCTGACAAATATTTACAAAATTAAAAAGGGATATTGACTAACATTACACAACTTTCATTGCACAAATTAAAATTCCACAGAATGATTAAACGTTTCTATGGTAAATCATAAAATCTGCGAAAGAGCGCAATTCCAATGCGATTTAATTCTAATCAATTGATAAACGGTTGTAAATTAAATGGGAAAAAATGAAACAATCAACAAAGAAGTCCCAATGTCAGTTCGCAATAGTTCGCTTATTACGCGGTGACGATGGCGTTATAGAATGTGAACGCGCTCGGGTTTCCATCGTGCAAAATCCGCAACTTTTACTCATTACATATTCAGGTCATATTTTTTTTCCACCGTAATCTTTCCGACAAAAAAAAAAACTTTTCGCAGTTCTCGCTGGGAAATGGAGCATGGAAGTCGTTTGAATTAGTTTCGACAATTATTTAACGCAATTATAACCGCTTGCTGACCGGTCCCACGTGGGAGACTTCCTTCAATTTTCACGAGAATCGTTCAGGTATTCCGGACGACACTCGAGAGCAAACGAGCCTAAGATCTGAAGGCTAAAAACGTCTGTAAATTATAAGCAGTTTCATAAGATGGTTTCTAAATTCTTTAAAAACCGCGAAAATTCAAGGAGTGACTGTTTATGCTTTGAATGCGTTAGTGTTTAATGTTGAAACGGGTTGATTTCATGAATATGTCTTTAATTCTCAGCCGTTTCCCTGTTTTTTTTTTATTTTACAACGAAACGATTCATTTGCCGCCAATTTCAGTACAAATTGTACTCTGAGAGTTGGAAAAAAGCGATCTGAATGAGAAATAATACATACATATTTTTTGGAGATTGCCGTTATTTCCCCACCGAAAGGGCAAACGCTCACGAATTAAAGGGCTTATCGAAGAAAAAGATCCTTTAAATGATGCAAAATTCGTCTAATGTTAACAACTCCTTTAAAGAAAAATCAGCTTACCCTTTGACCGATTCATAGACGAGCAAAAAATAAATTCGATAGTTTTCCTACTAATAAGGCCAGGACAGAACGTGGCGGAGAGGTCATAAGCGAAACCCATATTTTGGGCTTGAAACTATTAAGGTGTATTACTGGGATTTCGCTTTTATCATGTACTTATCACAACCCGTGATTACTATACAGATGGCGTATGTTATGGGGTCGAATGGTTTCCCCAAATTATTTTCTCCCATTTTTTTTGGTCAGATGTACGTTTAGGTAACCGGTTCGTGTTAAATTTTTCGCAATTTTGACGTAAACCCTTAATTTAAGGGTTGTTAACGGTATTATTTTGTGCTTTTTGCAATGTGTGTGAGTAGTAGAACGAAAAATGTATTGAATTTTGTTCATGATGTTGAGTCTGATTAGGCGATTTTTTTGTTTTTCAACAGTGTTTTTCCTTAAATTTCTAAAATAAGTACAATTTAAGGTTTTGTTTATTTTTATAAATTATTATAATATAATTTATACCGCCGGAAGCAAGTTGGAAGATATTTCCTGGCGGTAAAAAAATATAATTTATATAAAAATATTTAACCCCTTGAGTACGGAATTATTTGGAGACTTTTATGCATTTGGAACGGATTTAATTTATTGCTATATGGATTAATATGTAAGAGTAATACATTTTATTTGGAATATGCTTATATTGGTGATATAAATATATTTTATCGACAGCGAGGGTGTCGAAAAACCAACCCCTACTTATCAAATTCAGATGACGAGTCAGACTCGTCTGACTAAACACATGACGAGTCTCACTCGTCAAATGTGCCCAAGGGGTTAATGAAAATATTTTAAAAAATATTAAGTATAAATAATGATATAATTAATGTAAATAATCAAAAAAATTGAAAAAAAATATCTAAAATAAATAGAATATTTAAAAAATAAAGCGAACAAATGACCCTAAAGGAGAAGCTTGTAAATGAAGTGTAAAGTAAAGTAAAGTAAATAGAATTGATAGAATTATCGTCAGGAAATTTGCAGGGGAATAAAATCAGAAAGATATTTTTTGATTCGTTAGTTACGCCTTTACAATTTGCTGTATATGCTTGATTTTCAGGTTCAGTACTACGTGGAAAATCAGGGGCAAGTCAGGGAGAAAAACGGTCAAGTGATAGAGTTAAAGTACCCTTTGAATTGTGCGGATCCAACGCCGGAAAGGTAAGCTTCCCTTTTGGGATTGTCATTCTCACGCAAATATTTAATGAGCAACCGTGCATGAACCAGCCATTTGCCCATCCCAGAAAATCTTTAAAAACCTATGTCATTGGCAGTGAGCGATTCTTTAGCGATCCTCTCATGAATGGCCGGCGACTGACGTTCAGGGGGCGAAGGAACCTGCCAAGTTTTTAATTGTTGAATGGGCACTCGAGGCCTTGACGAACCCATCAGCTACCTTTGGAACTCTCTCATCTCCCACCTTTGGCACGGGCTTCGGCAATGAAAATAATGGCCTGGGGATTCATTGCCGAATGAAAAACAAGAAAATGAGTGAGCGAGTGTTTGTTTGTTGGGGGGACGAGGGAAAACTGGAATTTAATGCGTAACATAAATGTTCTACGTGAGGAGGTAAAGTCGCTAATTTATTAAGCAACCAGCTAAACAAGGTGCCAATCGGATGGCATTTCTCATTGTCGTCTTTCGCGGGGTCGTCTATTCGTTTCGTCCGAACTTCGAGACGGAAAATTGCTTAGGATTATTTAATGCCGTAAAATCGCTTGGAAATCACCTGGAAAATTGCCTCGGTGATTGCGCATGCAAAGGAGTTCCCTCAGATGACATAATTCAGTCGTTCATAAAACGACGCAAAAATTACATATGAAATGATGTCACGCCCTCCTTATCTCCTCATCTGCCTTCCTTATCCACCCCGCAGTTTTCCTCTTCCTCTCCCCATCGATTTCCTTCCAGGGATCGACTTTGGGAGGAGAAAATTTGGCCGATTTTCCCATCCTAGGATTGACTCGATTTGGCCAAAAGAGATTGGGCGCGAAAGGTTTCGCAGAAGTTGGGCGTGGACTCATTGTGCCTGCTCCGAAAGGTTACGAGTGTGTTTTTCTCGGAAAATGACCGGGTTGTACGCAGTTGTTGCCATTCATGACCTTCCATTAATCTACGTTTTAATTGTTTCACGCCAAAGTTATAATAAAAATAAAGATTTGACATCAGAATTGATCGTTATTTGGCGTTTCCCAAAAACTGGAATTGCACTCAATTATGTTAACATAACCGGTTTTTTAGATCAAATGATACGCATGGGAGAGCAAACGATTAAAAAATATTTGGATTTTAATACTAATTGCGACGCATAATAATTCCCCCTCGCGTAATGAAAGTGAAATTGTAATATGCGAAAAGCTTATCAGAGTGCTTTGAAGCTTTCGGATTTGATGGGCTTTATGCTTTATTTCTTCATTATGATGAGATATACCGTCAACTCTATGACATTCGGCTGTGGCAAAACGTGATTTTGGTATTCCACGGCCTTCCGACGACCTTGATGATGTCCCATGGCCTCCGATTCAACCACTTCCGGTTGTTGACCGCATTCCACTTTCTTCCGGAATGCACGGGTTTTTTCGGGGATCTCCCGCCCCTCCGCCCGGAATGAATGAAGTCATAGGGGAACGTCGGAAACCGTCTTCGGTCGCAGAGGTGAAACACTGAATGTGAGCAAACGCACGTGGGTTCACTCAAGGACGACTGCTTAGTATTATCGGATATGAATCAAATCGGACGTAGGCTCTATAAGTATGCTTTCTGCTCAAATAAGAGAAAAAGTGTTCTCGGATGGATGAGATCGAAGCATTCCATTGCGGCCCACACGAAGTGGTGATGGCTTCATCGGGACGGGGGCCCTCGAGTGGGGTTTCGGGGCCCCCGGGGGTGGCAACCCTCAGGAAGGACGACCGGAATGGGCGAGGCCGTAGAAGACGTTTGGAACTTGTCGTTTTTTGTCGCGTTCAACCTGACCTTGCCAGGTTGTTTAGTCGGGATTTTTTATTTTTCATTTAATGGAACTTAGGGATTATTCATCCGTTTCCGTTGGAGTACTGCGCAGTTTCTTAAGGTTCTTTGAGAAAGGAATCAGGCGCTTTTATGATTCACGAATTTCAATTGACAGTTTGCTTATCAGTATACCTTGTTGGGGGAATTATCATTCTGAAAAAGGACGTCCATGAAGGGAATGCGACAGCCTTTATGAAATCCCGATCAGGAAATGCAACTTTGTGAATCCCCTTCTGAAGGTTTGCTATTTCAGTCGAGCAGACCAATTAAGGAAAAACGTGGTCATCGTCTAGTTAATTCGGCCTTCGATTCTCGTTAGACGCTTTCACCTGCAGTGCAAAGGCCGCAGTGGCGAATTTCACGGGAAACAACCAAGGGGTGGTCGCCATAATCTAAACGTGGAAGTCGAAAAAACTCCGCCAGAGGGCAGTAAGGAAGTGAGGCGAAGGAAAACGACATAAGAAGGTTCGATGCCGGTACTTAGCTTATGAGTGCGAAGTCTGGTGTCGAGAGTTGTCGTTCGGCGGCTCAGTCAACGTGCGGCCGCCGTGTCGGTTGGAAGTGCTACTTGGGTTTTTGCGAATTTTGTTCGCGGAAAATAACGAACTGCGAAAAGCTCGACGTGAGGTGAATAACGTTTCTTCCGAGAAGGAAGCGGGTGCTTTTTGGCGAAACTTATTCCGTTTCGAAGTCGCCGAAAGTCACGGAGATAGAAAATAACGAAAGATTTGTGCGCTAATTGGGGGGAACTTGAGCTTTCCGAAAGGTTTAAGTTTCGACCACCAGAGGGATGATTTGAATTAACGGAAACGTGATAAATAAATTAACGGTTTCCGGTGTTTTAAATTTTCGGTTAATTTTTACAAATTCGAACCCACACCCTTTATGTTCTGTTGTTAAATATTTGCCGAGAATTCGAAAGTTAATTTTTATAATTTCTTGAGGGCAGTTTTGGATATTCAAACATTCGCCTGTAACCGTTATCAATTAAGCATTTATAACAAATGGTTCACACAGAATGTAATCAATTCCCGGTGTCCGCGTAAGTAGTTTCGGTGTTATGGTTGTATTGCGGCTCCTAAAAATAATTATAATTTTGCGTGTGATTTATAAATGAAGGAAAAAGGAGGCGGGAGAAATCGCAGAAAGAAACCTGATTATGGATCTGTTGAGTTTTTCATACTTTCCGAAAGAATGAGGAAATTTCAATTCACATGAACTTTTAATTATTCAACGACCCCTTGTAGGCCGAAAATGTTGTTTTAGAAACTCCGTTTTTAACGAGGACAATATTACTTGAATGCATGAAATGGAATAAATTGAGGGAAAACGCAAAATAATGATGCTTGAAAAGGAAAAAGGAAGAGTAGAAGTCGACCTATGACCCGACTTAAGCCAATCAAAAGTCAACTCTTCCTCTTATTCTTAATCTCAGTCATTGTTATTAGTTCAATACCCGCCGCAAAAACTAGTCCAAATAACGAACGAAAATGGGCAGAGGGAAGCGCCCAGTTCCACTTCCAGCAGTCACACAAACCTGAATCTGACAAAGGCTCGAGTGACTCCCATCAGACCCAAACAATGGCGGTCGGCTCATTCTCGGCACAAAAGCACGAGTGTCAACTGGACGTGGGCACATTCCTCATTTGTCCGGGGGATGTGAAAGTGATACCGCCGCAAATTTATTCATTTGCTCCACTCCGATGAATCATTAAGTGGGCCGTCAACATTACAAAAGCGGGAAATTGCAGAGAATGGAAATGCTACTCACTTCCCAAAATCATAAATAGCCCTAGGCATTCCGCTCCCCATTTCCAAAGACTGTTACGGAGCAGCTGCCACCTGAAAGTTTTCACTCGCTCGACGATGATGATGGTGACCAGCAGAATGCGAACTTTCCATCGGCATTGTTATCTTAGCCGACCCGAGCAAGTTCAAATGAAATACAAAAGACTTTCTAACTCTTCCTTTTCCCCATAATCGCAGTATTGTCCCATAATTACGGAGCCTTCGTGAGCGCTTCTAACCCGCAAACCCGCAACCTCCCCGGTGCTCTTCGTTCTGATTTCTTCTTTAGCACCACTTTGATGGCTGCCAAGGTCGTGTGATCTCTAAAAACGTGAATTCTACCAAAACCACTTCTGAAAGGGAGTAGCATGTCGTTAACGGGAGTGGTTGTATCATTTTCTCCCAAAGACATGGTCGACTACCAGCAACCCGCTCTCGTTAATCATCGCAAAGGTTTCTCGGCTCATTACCATTAATCACCCCCGGGGGGAGAGTTCGTTGCAAAAGTAATAATTTGTATCCACCCACAGCCGGTGCTGAACTACTTTGGGTGCCGAACAGGCATTTCGTCGGGGGGAAATACTCGTGATTTTCGGCGATTTCGTCCAACCGAAAGTGTTGGGACTAAAAGAAGGCGGTTTTCGCTCAGTGTCGAATCCCAATTCCAGGTATTTTTTGAACTGTGTGTGTTTTGTGATCATTCGCGAAAAAAAAATGACATCATAGCCCGGGATCGTCAAATGAACTAATTGCCATGTCGGTCATAATTCGCATTAAAAGGCGGTGTTTGGAACTGCCTGTATCCGCCGCCAGGACGATCATTCCAACTGTGGAAATAAAAACTTTTCAACCGGAAGTGGACTCCTACAAGTAAGTCTTTCTTCTTGGTATTCACCCCCCGGATCACCCCTAAATCTTGAAATCGAGCCTTCGGTCCGTTGAACCTCATTGCATAACATATCGATAGGTACAATCCTTACGTAATATATTCTGTGACTCATGTAAGTTTCGAAAAAGGAAAGAAGTGCGAACAAGCTAAACTTTGCGTACTCTAAAAGTAACAAACCGGGGTTAAACTCTGAGTCAAAGTTCAGTCGGCATGAGGAATTGGGAAAATAAATCTCTTGTGAATTAGGATTAGAAAAAAAACTGCCCTGAAATTATGCCTTCCCTTAATAGGCATCTCTAGATTCAACTCTGCAATAATTTAAGTTTGTCTAAAACGGGAAAAGTAGCTTATGGACAGAGAATCAAGGGCGGAAGAGAGAGAAAAATAGGGAATTGTTGTAAGCAGGGAGAGGGAACGAGGTCAGCAGCTACTTCAGCAGCCAGACATGGAATGCACTCCCGGAAGCCTCCAGAAGAAGGAAAAACCCGATGGAATCAGCTCGAGGAAAACGGGAATGCGGCGAGACAAAAGCCAAGGATGTCTGGGGGGCAGCGGGGAACAAAAGAGGGTGGAAGTAAACCCCCACTTTGTTTTTTCTCAACCCCTGATAATCGAGTGTAAGCACTTATTGTTTATCTCGGTCGCCAATCTGAGGGTTTTCCCATTGGGGGTTTCAATTCGAGGAAGTCTGTGTTTTCCCTTTTTAGGGAACGCTGGAGCGGTTTCCTAGATAAGAATCAGGATTCTCAGTTTGAAGAGTCACCGGTTCAGACCTTAATAATTTATGGTCATAATCGATGAGGAAAAACTCCGGAGTTGTGACTTGTGACGCAGTTCAATGTCAGGTCCTTTATTCTGTGCCGAAATGCTTTTCCGCGGCGTGGAAACTCTCGAAGGAGAGAAAAGGAAAAGGAAGCTGTGCAATGGTGGGACCGATAGAGAAGGCCTTGAACAACCAAGTAGGAAGCGCTCACCTTCATAGCCCCGTGCACACAATGCTAATAAGAGTGATTCTGTCCCCCGGGGAGGGGACTCCGGCTAAACCTCTTGGGGCCCACGCGGCAGTAAAATGACGGAAATGCGAGACTGTTTTATTTTATTTATTTTTTAAAGACCTTCAGTGGAATCCTCTGCTTATGGGCCCGACTGGAAGTGGCAGAACAACAATTGGGATTTTCAAATGATTCATATTTAAAATTGTTACATCAAATTTTAACCCAATGAAAATGAGATGAAAAATGGTCACAGTTTGAAAAGCCCGTCTATTTTGAATTCAAAATGAAGAGAAACTTTTCACCATAAAAAAACATTTTGACGGAAATCCTAAAGGCATTGTTTTTCGCGCGGTGAATTTAAATAATGTTGAGATTATAAGGATTTTGCGACAGGAGAAGGTTTTCAGACCGATTTGAGGTTTTTTGGTTCGTGAGGAGGTCTATCTTTCTTTTATTAATGTGTTTGCTGTAGTCGGACTGAATTTCTGCCGCTAGAGTTCACATCCGTCGGTGTCGTAATCTGTGGCTTAAGGAGGAAAAATCTCGCGATGAGATGGTCGGTCGGAGAAAAGGAAAATTTGTTACAGAACGATGTCTTCTTTCCAGGTGGTTCCACGGGCACATTTCGGGAAAGGAAGCGGAGAGAATGATCCTTGAAAAGGGAAAAAACGGAAGCTTCCTCGTGCGGGAGTCCCAGAGTGAGCCGGGAAACTTCGTCCTCTCTGTCAGGACGGAGGACAAAGTCACTCACGTCAAAATCAGGACGCAGGTATGTCCCACTGTCCTCCTCGAGCAGGAAGGACACTCCCCTCCCGCCCTCCGCAACGTGACACTCATCTCTAATCTCCCCGCATGTTTACATCCGAATCGTCTCGTGATTAATTCATTAATGGCCGCTGACGTGGACGTCCCCAAGGTTTCCTGCCAGTTGCGGTTTTCATGTTGTCGGGTGTGGTGGTTCCAGGATAACAAGTACGACGTCGGGGGAGGCGAAAGGTTCGAGACGCTCAGCGAGCTCATCGAGTACTACAAGAAGAACCCAATGGTCGAGACGAGCGGGACCGTCGTGCACTTGAAGCAGCCCTTCAACGCGACCAGAATCAACGCCTCGGGCATCGACAGCAGAGTGAAGGAGCTGCAGGTGAGCAACCCTTTCGGGAATTGACCCTCACAACGATAAACATTTCGATTGGTTCGATTGTACCAATAAAAGTGAAGGCACCCAAAGGTTTTTGGAAAACAATTGTCGCTTTTGATTGCAGAAGGAGAACGGCGCCGCGACAGGGAAAGCCGGTTTCTGGGAGGAGTTCGAAAGCCTACAGCAGCAGGAATGTCGCCACCTCTTCACAAGAAAGCAGGGACAGAGACCTGAAAATAGGAATAAGAATAGATACAAGAACATATTGCCATGTAAGTTCGCCCCTCACCCCTGCCCTCCGGCGTGGCCTTATTCCTTATTGCCTCTTTTCTTCCCCGCAGTCGACCACACCAGGGTGAAATTAAAAAATGTGGACCCCACAGTCCCGGGGTCCGAGTACATAAACGCTAACTACATCAGGCAGGAGCCCCAGGAGGGCGCGGGCCCCGCGGGGGAGGTCGGCCTCAAGTCCTACATCGCCACACAGGGGTGCCTCCCCAGCACGGTCGACGACCTCTGGCTGATGGTGTGGCAGGAGAACGTCCGCGTCATCGTCATGACTACCAAAGAGATAGAGAGGGGGAAGGTACGTGCAGCCCTTCGCCCCCCGCCGCTCCTCCCTCCCCCTGCTGATCCTCCTCTTTCTCCCCAGAATAAATGCGCCAGGTACTGGCCGGAGAGAAACCATTTCAAAGACTTCGGTGCAATAAGAGTGAGGAGCGTGTCGGAGAGGTCGAACAGCGACTACACCCTGCGGGAGTTCGAAATCACTTCGGAGAAGGAGCCAAAGGCCGGAGAGAAAACCATTTACCAGTACCATTTCCAGGTGAGTGGGGAGAGGCCCCTGTGCCCCCTCATGGGCCCGCATATTAACGGCGGGATGATTTCAGGCGTGGCCGGACCACGGCGTTCCCTCCGACCCTGGTTGCGTGCTTAATTTCTTGCACGACGTGAACGCCTGTCAAGAATCCATTCCAGACGCGGGACCAGTTTTAGTCCACTGCTCTGCGGGGATCGGACGGACGGGGACGTTCATAGTCATCGACATGATTTTGGACATGATCAAAAGACAGGGTGAGGGTTTCCCCGAAACCACTTTCTTCTCTCTCTCTCTGTACCACTCATTCAGGCGCATTCGCCTCTCTCCACAGGGCCAGACTGTGAAATAGACATACAAAGAACCATACAAATGGTGCGATCGCAGCGTTCCGGTATGGTGCAGACGGAAGCCCAGTACAAATTCGTTTACTTAGCGGTCCAACATTACATCAATACCCTCACGCAGAGGATACAGGCCGAGCAGGTAATTACGGGAGGAGCCCCCTCCACCCCCAGACATTCTCACCACTCTGCTGTCCTTACAGAAAAGCCTTCAGCTGGGACGGGAGTACACCAACATAAAGTACACCGAGTGCAGCAAGGGGAGCGAGGGCGGCGCCGCGGGCAACAGCAACAAGGCGCAGCCGGAGCTGCCGAGGCCCCCCGAGGACGTCCCCCGGCAGATGTACGAGAACCTCCCCCTCAAGGAGCGGGGCCACAACAACGTGGGTCTCGCCCCGAGCCGCCCCCCGGCGGCGCCCCCCGCAACGCCTCCCACCCCCGCCCCGAGGAACTGCATTTATTGAATCTCAGACTGATCTGCTTCCACGATCTTTGCCTTTTCACATGTAAATGCTTGAAAACATTTTCCGCATCGATGTGATTTTGAATGAAACGCGAAGCTTTTGTTGCTTCCACGAGAATTACACAGGGTCGGATTGAGGAAAAGGGCCGGGAGCTTTGGGGATTTTCGATGATCCTCGAAGTGTTTGAATGAGAAGGTTTAATTGTTGGTAGCGAGGGTAGAGCATAAAGGCTTGGGCTGAGCTTTTGCATAGAGCATAAAGCTTTGGAAGAGTGAGAAAGGAGTGCGAGGCCGGAAGCTCTGTCAGCAAGCAATGTAGTGTTCGTTCTGTGATTTTCGCCGCATGGTTTTCTCGTAGTTCTTTAAGATAGTATTGAGAATTTTCGGAAAATTCCCTTAGTTTTCATTATTGTAATATTATATTGTACAGTATATATAATATATATATTATATATATTAATATAAATGATTTTCAGTGCGCTGGTTGTTATATATTTGATTCTAGTGGAGTACTTTTGCTCAGCTTTGCGTAAAAACTGCGGCAATGCATACGCCGTTATAGTTTTTTTCTAATTTCCGCGTGAAATGAAGGTTTAAACACCAGGTTCATATGTTCAGAAGTTTTAAGAGGTCAAAATCTACTCTCACTTCTGTCGAAGTCAATAAAATTGAAGAAAATTGTCTGCATTTAAATATACGCAATGATTTTTTTCTTTACTGTTTCCATCTTTCCCTCCTTTACATAGAAATGTTCCTCAACCCTTTCGCTTTTGTGGAAAATTATATTTATAAATTAAATTTAAGTAATACTATAGGTATTTCTTTAAAATTTGTGAGTTACACCAAATCGTTTTTAGTAGGTTTGAAGATTTTTTAAATAAACTTTCAAAGCGGAAACTTTTGAAAATAATTTTTGCAAAGGGAACTATTTTTTTGCGGAGGAGGGACTTGTAACATTAAAATAGTTCCCGAGCGGTGATTATGACAATTATTGTTTACAAACAATAATTTAGTTGAAAATGTTGGCGAAACAACATAGACAAAAGTCATGATAATTTGTAGGAAACGATTTATTTTTCTTTGTTAATTATGCAGGCGACCGAGACCGATGAGTTCAGTGTCGAAAAAATAATAGTAAGTACAAAGAGCCGACAAGGTGCGAAAAGATTTTGCAAGTTTTCTCTCTTAGGTCGTTCCACCTGATGGGGGTTGGGGATGGGTCGTGGTAGTCTCCGCTTTCTTCTGCATACTCATCATGGACGGCATTTCCAATACTTTTGGTCTTCTTATTCCAATTTTTGAGAATGAATTTAATGCATCAGTGTCACAAATCTCTTTAATAAACTCACTCTTCACGGGGTTTTATTTCATTTTCGGTAAGTTCGGCCATCACAAAAGCCCTGTCATTTTAATAAAATTTATTTTAGTGTAAAAAACATTTGTATTTTCAGCTCCGGTGGCGGGCAGTTTATCTAATCGCTTTGGTTTTCGCTCAGTCATAATTGCCGGCAGTATTATATCCTCTTTTGGCATAGCAGTTTCTATTTTCACTTCTACCATCCAGTTATTGTTTTTCACTTATGGACTTATCGGAGGTAATATTCCTCGATGTAAAGCCGCCAGAAGTTTTTTTAAGTAAATTTTGATTCCATGAATTTTTAGGACTAGGATTCAGTATGATGTACATAAATGTTGTTCTGACCGTTGGTTTTTATTTCGAGAAATGGAGAGCGTTGGCCACGGGAATAACGGTCAGCGCCAGCGGCGTCGGCACTTTGTCATTCGCTCCCGCAGTGCAATTCCTTTTGCAAAAATATTCTTGGAGACATATATTCGTGGGATATTCTTGTGAGTTGAACAAATATAATCGTAATAAAGAGAAACATTTCCATTAAACATTTCCTCGATTTTTTCAGGTCTCGTATTCCTGTGTGCATTTGTCGCCATTTGTTTTCGGCCGCTTACTCCGATCGCCCTTCGGGACTCGGACGGAGAGAAAGCAGATAAGTGTGAGAAGACCGGGAAAAAAAAGATAAGCTCCATGCACAACGCGCGATATCCTACTGCCGCCAAAGCGCTCGACATAAATCAGTCGAGGGGAAGCAAGTCAGTTTCGAATGTTGGCAAAAATTCATTGTCCCTTTCTCCAATAAATTATTTTCGACTCCAGGGAAACGATGATTTCAGATTAACCCTGATCCCGAGTTGGTACAGTTCAGTGGAAAGTTTTGAGCTGTCCAAGTACAACATGAAAGAGTATCATCCCTCTCGCAAAACGTCTCGTAATTCAAGAAGGAGACCTACAGAATACAGTCAGTTTCAGTCTTGTCACGACTTAACGGTTTCCAGTTCCTTAGCCCAATCCAAGTAAATATATTTTATATTTTCACAAAAATATCTGACAACAGTGCAAACTCGGAAAAGTGATTACGTGTAGATAGTCTTTGGTTGGATCAATGTCTATGGCCCCTAAAACACTCTCCATTTTGTTTTCAATTTCTATTTCAGTCGCTACATCTGTGGCGATGTGAAAAATAAATTGCTGATGTGAATAAACACATCATTTATTTGAATATACATACATACAATTAAATCATAATTAAGGGAGTAAGAATATAAACGGATATTTATAAAGAAACGGAAAGTTGTAAATATTCAAAAGTAAATTTCCCGCCAACTACCAATTGAGGTTGGTACTCCTGGGGAGAATATCGTCTGCTAAGGCGGATGGCAGTTAAATTCGGGGAGTGCGAGGTATCACGGCAGTTATATCTTTAATTTGAATTATCTTTTCCCCTGCTTACGTTTAATCTTTTTTTATCCAAATCTTTGCATTCCTTTGATGGATTTTTCATTGCATTCAGTGCAATTCACAACTGATACGATATTACAGATGTCGTTCATTCTGGAAATCCCTTTTCCGTTGCGGGTTCTGCATCAGTTTGGAATGCTTTCGAAAATGCCGTCGCAAACACAAGAAACCGGGTCTCCGACCTTTGTACAGAGACGACATCTTCTACGAAGGGAGTGTCGTCCAACTGCCCATCTACGAAAGGAACTCAGCCCTTATGCGAACCTCAAGCCCTCGTCAGAGTACTGTAGGTTTGGTAATATTCAACTGTCAGTGCTGGGATTTTGGCGGTTAAAGCTGACACTTTTCCAAGAGCGAGCGATGCGAGAGTTGTGAAGTGGATTAAATTAAAATGGAACTTTGTTTAAGATCACGAAGAGTTCGCTACTTTACCATTTGTCAGTGACAAGGTTGCCGACACATCGTGATTTGGAAGAGGAAAGGGATGAAAAATGTCATTTGTTTCCAGAAAGCATGACCAGGGCGTTGAAAACCATGTTTGATTTCCGAGTAATGAAATACCCTTTGTTCTTATTATTCACCGCGTCTACTTGTCTTCTGGCAACGGGAGTGAATGTCCCCAACTATTTCACTTATGGTGCGCAAGTATTTATATATTTTCACAAGCTTTTACTAAGTGAATTTCAGAAAAGTATAAGAACTTGTAAAAAAAGGGGATAAAAACAATATGTATTTTTTTAGTGAGAGCGGTGGGATTGGGTGTAATGAGCCAAAAAGACGCATCGTTAATACTGACGGCCATTGGAATCACAAACACTATTGGCAGAATCATCTGCGGAATAATCGGCAGCGTTCCTAAAATTAATGTCATTATGTTACATTTTGGATTTCTGTTCTTCGGAGCGCTACTCAACGCCTGCGTTGTGCTTTTGTATACGAAAGAAGCGTATTTTATTTACGCCGCTTTGTATGGTCTCGTATTGGGTAAACATTTTTGTTTTGATTTTAAAAAGTTTCATTGCTGTTTACGGTCGAATTACACCAAAGCTCAAATGTCACATTGTCTCGAATTTCATTCAATTTTAAACTTGTGTATTAAAGCCTTTTTTGATTTTTTCAGCGTTACATATTTTGAGGCTAAAGAAATAATTTCAAATTAATTTATTTTCCGCTTTTGTATAACTTTTATAAGTTTCTTCACTTATTAGGGGGCTTTGTCTCTTTTTCAATTCGCTCTCGCTCCAATTAGTACTTCGATAAGTGTGAAAATTTACTGTAGTTATTCTTTTCTAGCCGAACAGGGGTCGTTGAGATCTGTCATTTTAGTTCAGTTGGTCGGTTTGGAAAACTTAACCAATGCGTTTGGGATTCTGCTTTTGTTTTTGGGAATTTTCACCGTAGTGGGAACGCCTACAGCAGGTTCGTCATTCTCATCTTTATTTTTTTAATTTTAGATCGGAATTATACTTTAAAATTTTGGCGGGCATTTCATTCTGAACAATAAACCGATTTTTTCCAGGTTTGATGAAAGAGTTAACGGGATCATACGACGCCGTGTTTTTCTTTTCGTCTGTTTTTCTTCTGCTCGCGGCTCTCACCCTCATTCCCATATTTGTTGGTAAAAAGAAAATCCAGTTGAACCAATCGAGCGAACGTACAGTGCCACAGTCAGAGACCCCCAATCAGAATTTCTCGCGGGCAGAGAACGAAACGAGTTGATTATGGACGAAAAGTCAGTTGACGAATTCCCAAGAATGAGCTCAAACTCATGTTTTTTTTACTTTGATAACCATTTTTTTATCGAGATTATATGAAAATCTGACATCGACTTGAAGAGTTTAATTACTATCGATACTTTAAAGTCAATCAATAAATTTTACCGGATTTGATCCTTTTATTCTTCGGGTTTTTTTCCTTCCGATATGGATCTGTAACCTTTCAGTGTTATGTATTTTATATTTTTTATAATTTATTTATAAATATTTAAAAAGTTTTCAAGGCACTATTTTTATAGCGAGTAATTTCAGATTAAATGTGTTTGTTTATTGTAACTTTTTTGTGCCTTGCTATCAAAATTGAAAAACGAAATTACTGCAATGAATTCTACTGCTTTTTATGGTCAAAAAAACAATCTCGTCACTGTTTATTCCCTACTTGATGACTAAATCAAATGACTTCTCAAATCAATTTGTCTTTCGCGTCGTTGGGAAATGTTGTTTACGGTTTTTATGTGAATTCGTGAAATAACTTTTCACAAATGTTTTGAAAAATCAATGCTGTAGCGGTGACATCTACTGTATATTATCAGATGAGGATGGAATATTAACATTTTAATGGTGATTCACACTAAATAAAACAGACGGTGACGCATGAAGGGATGCAACTTTTTATTAGTCTTGTACCAGACTGATGATGGGAAACAATTAAACAATTGACGGAAGGAATTTTTTAATTTGTGGGGAACTCAAAAAGCAGACACTGATGTTTGAATCATATTTTATTCTTAAGCATAAATGCGCGGTATTAATCACAAAGTTTAAGATATGTAAAATTACTCTTCCACGTGGAAACTAAATTTTACAGCGAAGGATAATCTCGAATATCTATATTTGTATTGCACTCGACACATTCCTGATTAAAAGGTAAGTTTTTCATTCATTATTTTACTTTAAATCGGAATATATTCCTTTGCTATAAGGGGTGATGACGTCACAAACAAATGCACACAAAATGGAAGACTTTTCATATTTCTACGAGTTTTCTATTAATTTCATTATTTTTATCCTTATCATAATTAATCAACATTATTTATCAGTCAACATGAATAATTAATCAACAATAATTATCATTAATTTCATTAATGAAAAGCGAAATGCAAAATCTCGTATCGTAAAAACGCGGGAACTTTGAAATGAACTTTAAACCCGGCAACACTGTGATTAAAGCTGAGAGCGCAGTTGCCAAATGGACCTCGGGCAAATCGCCCTTCGTCCTACTCAGTTTGAATATGGAGGGAATCGGCAAAGACAACTCGAGGGAGTCCACGGACGAGGAGGACGATGTCTCCATGAAATCGGCCAAAGACGATGAATTCGTGAATGCCTCCAGATACACCGTCTACCACTCAGCACAGGATTTAGATAATCCCAAGGCGGCCTTATTCAAAAATCACAATCGCGAGTCGCACGCTTTCGAGAAGGTTGGTTCCAATGTGCTTAGAGGAAATGATTGCTTATTTCCTTGGCCGATGTCGTCCTTCCCGTTCATGAAGGCACCGGCATGTTTTGAGTATTTTTCATTAGGCCCTCATGCAATTATTCTATTGGCTGAAGTCAAAGGTAATCACAGTAAGCCTTCGAGTTGCCAGTTATTTTGAAAACAGTTGAACGATAGGTGATAATTTTGTTGACTAATCTCGTGATGTAGTCACAGCCTAGACGGGGTTACCGTCTAACGTCATTTTAATATGAAGTTTTGTTAAAAATAGTTTTTGTGCGGGTTTATTTTTAGAAATATTGGAGGGATTATGAGATGGTGGATGAAATGGATAAGACAGTGGATTTCGTGTTGGTTTGGACCGAAGATTCACCCAAAAAAGGCAAACGATGCTGTGACGAAAAGAGAGATTTTTGAGAAAAACCTCATCAATGAAGGGTTGGATCTCAGCTATCAGGTCTTGGACAAGTTTCATTTTGTGAAAATATATGCACCAACTGAAGTTTTGGCAAGATATTGTGAAATTCTCAAATTGAAAATGCCCATTAAAATTGTGAGTAAAACATTCAGATAAGAATTAATATAATTGAAATGATAAAGTTTGGTTTTACAACTGTTTGCTTTTTAGGAAGAAGACAAAGAAACAGTGGATGAAAGCTTCGATATTGTTGATGAAGTGAAAAGTTGGTTCAAATTAATAATTAGTTTTATTGATTTTGATAAGAAAATTTTTCCAACAGAAGAATCAAAATTGACAGCTGAATTTTCAAGAGACAAAGATTATTTGTAAGTAAAACTCATTAATCGGAGATTCAATTATCAACGAATTTTAAATGATATTCTCTTTTCCTCCGAATTTACATTATGACATGTCAAAATTTAAGCTATTTTAATGATTCAGCAGTGTAATGCTGTTTGCAGTTATTTCCTTCATTCCATTTAAATAATGATGAGGTTCATTTATTGTAAGATTTTCAACAAATACTTTTTCTCTTTGTTGAGTTTGTCGATTTGTATTTGTCGCTGAAATACAAAAAATTCAGTTACAAAAGGAAAATTAATTTTAACTGCCAAATTGTATAATATGAAATAACTTCTAATTAGTCTTATCCATAATTGCTTACAGATTTGACACAGATTCACCTGATTTTTTCACTTCAACTGTGAAAAGTTGTGTGATTGATTTCATTTTGGAAAGGCAGAGATACACAGAAGACACATCTGCAGTTTATTCTGTTGGAATCAGCAGACTTTTGGCAGAAGGCATTTACACAGCTGCTTATCCACTTCATGATGTAAGTTATGGTTTTTTTTCACTTTGTTCAACCTTTTCTTTTGTGGCACCAACTCACATTTTCAATTACTTTTAGTTTTATATTTCTTATATTATTTTGAATTATATACTTTTATAGTCTTTAGAATTTATATTATTTTATTATTTTGTATTTATTTATGTAATAAAAGCAAATATGGCAATTAAAATTACATTTTGTGAAGAAGGTTTTTACAAAAAACAATACAATTACAATACAATAACAAAGTGAAATTTTATTAAAATGCTTTACAAAAGTCCTCACATTTATATTAATTTAATATTAATTGAATTACAGAAGAAACAGAGAGTTTATTTTAGTAAATAGAAGGAAGAGTATTGAAGAAAAAGCAGAAGACTGAAAAGAATATATGTTTTGTGTAATTTGTTATTTTAATGTTTTAATTTTTTGTTATAGTTTATGAGACAAATATGTTATTAATACAATTGTAAAGTAATAATAAAATCTTTATGTAAAATAATTAACTAAGAAACTGTTAAATTTTGTATTGTCAAAATACTTTTGAGCACTACTGTATCCGTATATGCATAAAATAGTATAAATACAAAGCATAAATGCTCAGACAACAAATAAAAGAATGAGTTTATAAATATGGAAATAAATAAGAATACAAACGCGTAATTATCTGCGCTTTTATCTGAGCATTACAACGTGAAATACAATGCTGTATATATAATACAATAATACAACCCTAAAATAATACACAATCGTAATAAAATCTTTACGTAAAATAATTAACTGAGAAAGTATTAAATTTTGTATTGTCAAAATACTTTTGAGCGCTACTGTAAGTGACATATTGGTCACTTTTTTTCAGAAGAGTTTGTGTCTGAAGGTTATATTAAAGGATTAAGACAATTGCACTGTAATGATGTGATTGTAATACATTTGGAAATATAAATTTTAGGGAGATTATAGAAAAGGTACATCGTTGAGATCCAAACTTTATAACGAATGGTCAACGCTGAGGAATTGGATAAAAATTCAGCCAATTGATCAGATAAAAGACTACTTTGGAGTTAAGTTCGCTCTGTATTTTGCCTGGTTGGGATTCTACACTCACATGTTAATCCCCGCGAGCATTGTCGGACTGTTGTGTTTCATTTACGGGTGGATTACACTTAATTACAACAGACTGAGGTAATTACAATTATGTTTTTATAGCGAATAATACGATAACAAATCAATGAGAACTCTCTGTCTTTTTTCAGTGAGGAAATCTGCGAATCTCACGATCTGATAATGTGTCCTCTTTGTGACGAAACCTGCGATTATTGGAAGCTGTCCGAAACGTGCACTTTTGCCAAATTAGAGTATTTATTCGATAATCCCGGAACTATTTTCTTTGCCACGTTTATGTCTTTTTGGGGTAAGTGAGAAGCGATTCTCCGTCTCTGTTCTCCTCGTTAATCCCAGTCTCTTTCCCTTTCAGCTACTCTGTACCTGGAACTGTGGAAGAGGCACAGCTCCGCCCTCACCCACCGATGGGGGTTGGCCACCTTCGATCTGTCAGCAGAACCCCCTCGTCCCGGTTATTTGGCCTCAGTCAGTTCAAAGTACAGTAAATTCGTTAAGGAAAAGGTGAACGTTATCACGAAAATGACGGAACCTTATGTGCCTTTCTGGAAAATTCGTGTTCCCAATATGGTTCTTAGCTTTTCTGTCGTTTTGTTTCTTGTAAGTTTGTGTACCGAAGTGTTGTGAAGTTGTGTTTGACCTTTCATTTGATTGTTTTTTTTTTTCTTTTCAGATTAGCACTGCCGTCGCTGCAGTTTTCGGTGTTGTTTTCTACAGAATGTCAGCGTTGTCTGCGTTTTCTCTGTTGAAACCTCCCGATGAGCAGAATTCATACACTTATACAGTGATTGTCATCCCCGCGACAGCGGCTGTTGTTAACCTCATTTGCGTGACAATTCTCAATTATGTGAGTGTTTTGCCTCTGTGTGAATTATTGAGTTTTTCAGAAAAACGATCACATTTTTATTTTTTTCAGGTTTATGACCGAATCGCCGTTTATTTGACTGAGCTCGAACTTCTCAGAACGCAGACGGAATTCGAGGACAGTCTCACTCTGAAGATTTATTTGTTTCAGTTTGTCAATTATTACACATCAATTTTTTACATAGCGTTCCTCAAAGGGAAATTCGTAGGTTATCCTTCCAAGTATAACAGGTCAGTTTCGATTCGTTTGTGGGCGAACCATTGGCGTTGTCTAATGAGTGAATTTCGCTTTCAGGATATTCGGGTTTCGTCAGGAAGAATGTTCTCCCGGAGGGTGTTTAGTGGAGCTCTGCATTCAGTTGGGGATAATTATGATTGGGAAACAGACTATGAACAGCGTTTTGGAAATGGTCGTTCCGTAGGTTTTTTCGGTATTTTAAGCGATGGCTTTCGGAGAAGAGGTTTTCTGTATCGATTTAGGATAACTAAAGACTCTTCAAAGTTATCAATGAAATATCAAAAGATATTTCAGAAGAGTTTATTTTGAATCGTTTTGTTTTTCCTCCTTTTCTTTAATTATTTCATTTTAAAATTAATGAACCAAAGTGTAATTTTACTGAAAATTACTGTTTTTAATCTGCGAATTGGAAGCGTTTTTTGACATTGTTAATTTACAGTAGCGCTCAAAAGTATTTCGACAATACAAAATTATTAGTTTTCCACCCGTGAGAGTTACAATACAAAGTGAAATTTCGTTAAAATGCTTTACAACATTTAATTATTAAATGAGTTTATTATAATTAAAAAGAGTTTATTTTAGTAATTGAGTAAAGTATTAAAGAAAAAGCAGAAGACTGCGAAGAATGTTATGTTTTGTATATTTTGGTATTTTAATGCAGAAAAATTTATTATTAATAGTATTAATAACTAAATAATACGTAATAAAATGTTATAGTATAATAATTAACTGAGAAATTATTGAATTTTGTATTGTCAAAATACTTTTAAGCGCTGTCACAGAGTATTCATAAAATTGTATTCTTATTTAAGGATCTAATCGACTAATTATTATTTTCAGAATTGCCTATAAAATGTATAACGAATTTCAAGTGAGAACGGGACTGAAGAAAGCAGAAGAAGCGCCATTAAGCGTCAATCAATGGACAGAAGATTACAAATTGTTGGATTGGGGCCCCAGGGGCCTTTTCGCGGAATATCTCGAGATGAGTACGTGTGGTTCACTCAGTCTGAATTAATCTCCGTGTCGAAGGGCGCTGACGTTCGCTCCCTCATTTACAGTAATACAGTACGGATTCGTGACGATCTTCGTGGCTGCGTTCCCACTCGCGCCTCTGTTTGCTCTCCTGAACAACATTTTGGAAATGCGATTGGACGCTCAGAAGTTCCTCAAATACTACAGACGGCCCGTGCCGAGGAGAGTGAAGAACATCGGCGTGTGGTACACCATTTTGGACGTTCTCAATCGGATATCCGTCATAACGAACGTACGTTTCCCAACCCGCACAATTCCTTCAGTCTGTCTTAACTTCCTCAATTTCAGGCGTTGATCATCGCTTTCTCATCAAATTTCATTCCCCGATTGGTGTACATGATGGTGATCAGTCCGGACAAAACGGACACCGGATTCCTCAACCACACATTGGCCTATTTCGACACTCGCGATTTCAAACCGGGAGAAGCTCCCATCAATCGGTTCAACGTAACGGTTTGCAGGTGAGTACGTCAGCGATCGCCAATAGTGTCAGCAGTGTATCAGCAACGTGGATTCTTTCAGGTATTCCGAGTATAGAAATCCTCCGTGGTCAGACAGACCATACAAAAAGAACGACGCTTATTGGCACATTCTCGCGGCGCGTTTGGCGTTTGTTGTCGTTTTCCAAAACGTGGTTTCCTTCGTGACTTTGGTCATCGATTGGCTCATACCGGACATCAGCAGAAAGCTCAAAGACGAAATGAAGAAGGAAATATTCCTCACGAATGAGATCATCATAAAACAGGAGAGGGAGAGAGCGAAGGAGCAGAGAGTGAAGAGCCCCAGTCTGTCGGAGCGGAGGAAATTGGGTGAGAGTTCGCTTACAATGCATTCCCAGATAATATTAACTGATGAGAGACTCTTTGCAGATAAAACGATGTCACTGGCGGAGAGGCGACACACAGGAGATTGGCATCATGCGAACATGGAGAGTTTCAACCACATGGACACGAGAGTATGACAGCGGGGGAAGACGTCAGACGCGGGAGAGTAGTCTCCAACATCACACGACAGTGCATTTAATATTTTGAGTCGTAGAATTATGTAAATACCCGTAGGGATGAAAAGACATTTGTGTTTCCTCCAAAACCACTCCCGTTTACAAATACATAAGTAAATGAGGCAGTGGTGGTTCTGTACTGTCGTTTACTGTGATTTAACCGCATCACCGACGAATACAGGCGATCGTTATTTGCCGATTTCACACATTTTAGACATTCTTGGGTCGTTGAATGAATCCGTTTGATAATTTTAATATATCATCGATGAAATCTTGCGTTGCCATAGACACCGCAACAATGACTCAGTGGTTCTATACCAAAACGGTTTCTGGGAAATGTCGACGTCACTCGTCAGAATTAATGCAACGTTGTGAAATCCATAACCGACAGTATTTGACAGAACGAATTGAATATAATACAATCAGATTTGAAATATATTGTCAATAAAAGGCCGATCGGGCATAAAATGCAATATAAGCTTCCAGTATTTTGTTTTCGCACTCGAATGAGTAGAATGAGTGTGTATTTTTATTCGCTGTTTATTTCAGACTGAATTTATTACTTTAATAGGCAGTTGTTTATCAAAATAACGTTATGACAATTTATTTAATTTTTTTTGAGAGGTTTGGTTTTTATTTATTAATATTGTTAATTTTATTTACGGTATAAATAGGAATTCAATATCAGATATTAGAGTTGTAATTGGTTAAAAAAAAGGCGAATCAACCGTTGGCCCAATAGTTTTGTTTGTAAATAATCGTATAAACGCATAAATAGCATAAATTGTAATGATTTAACGTTTTGCTCTGATGGATTTGGTGTCATTTATCGGCTGCTTCGATTAATACGTTTTTTATTATAAAATAAGTGCGCCAAAACTGCAGCAAAGGGTTAAATTATTCGACAAAATAATGAAATTTAATCAGTGACAAAAAATAAACCGAATTACTATTAACGGGCTTAAGGTTTGATATGTATTTATTTTATAAATAAATATATCATCTTTGAATATTTATGAGATAATCGAGAAAAGAAGGCTCTTTCCCGGGTTATGTTCGCCGCCATTTTGAACTGCTCGGGAGACCAAATTTCTTTTTTCTCTTCGCATTTACTATCCGGTTCTTTGTATCGTCTTCGTAATAGTCTAACTCTTCCGTTAAATTATCCAAAATTAATATCATTAGATTTCTCTAAAAAAACGACTCTTTTTGTAAATTTATATTGTTGCGATTTTTTTAAAAATATATTTATAAAAAATTGAATCTGATTTAAATCAATGCTTTTTTAATTGTATCCATTGATTGCGTATAACTCCAAACGACAAATTTTAATTGAGTGATGGAAGAGAAAATCGCCTGTAAGCGGTTATGACAGACTGCTGATATTTAAGCAACTCAAAACGTTCACTGATTCGTGATCGCGCATATGCAAAATATCATACAAACGCAATTGTTTTCTGCAATAGATTATTCGTACAGAAAATCAAAAAAATTAGAAAACTTGAATTCAATTGGTGAAATTAAACAAACTTTTATTGCAAAAGAATTTAATGTCCACCATTGAATATTTGAACTTTGATTAGGTTTCTAATGGAGGACCAATGAAAATTGAAGAATTTGCAGAGTTAAAATTTTTCTTATATAAAAATTCAACCGTAGAATTTTTAGGAGGTTAAACAGGTTAACATTTCTATGAAGTAAACGTGAACGTAGTTTTATAAATTTTACATTTATTTTCACTGTTAATCGTTCTCCGTACGCAACTGTCTAATCTCAAAGCATTTAAATTTTATAAAATATCTTAAAAAAACATATCACTCAAATTGCAATAAAATCGTGACGTAGATTAATTTTATCATTTCTCGATTAAAGGAGGACTTCTGATAACGAAATTTAAGCCTTAATTCTATAAAATTACATTAAAAAACAAAAAAGAAGTTAACAAATACAATAACAAATACTGCAACTAAATAAACAACCATTAACAATTAAAAAGCTTTCTACAATTAAAAGAAATACAGACTGGAGTTTATATTAAAAATGTAAAACTGTGCATTGCATTCATCATTTTATGATGAATTGACTCTCTCAATTGAGTCCATTTCAAACTGCAATTGCAGGTGAGGTAATTATGGAGGTTTTTTGGTGCATAAACTCTGCTATGATTGGCACTTGATCAATTTGGGAAGACAAATCCTCTTCAGTTTCAGTCACATGATAAGTGTCATCAAAATCATGCAAAGAAATTCCTCATAGTGGACTGTGATCACTCCATCCATATCTGTGTCGTGTTGGCGGAATGTGGTGGTTAACATCTGTAAAATAAGTGGATTAAATTTAATGTGAACATCCACAACACTCACAGTGTTCAAATATAACACCTGTGGATGCAGTTTAAAAAAGATCAAAAAACCCATAATAGGATAGGTTGTTTTCTTTCTTCTTTTTCTCTCAGTTATTCTTACATACAGAATGACTGTATGTCAATTACTCACATGCAAAACTATACAGCAAGCAATAAAATCATCAAATCTTATGCTTCCATTGTTGGTCCTGTCAAACCTTCTGATCAACAAATCTGTTACATGTTCACTTAATCTGTATCCAAATGTCTGCAGAGCAGTTTGAAACTCATTTCTGTCTATTGTACCTGTAATTAAAGCAAACCAATGAGGACTTTGAATTTCTTTGAGAGAGTTGATGTTGTGGATGCAATTATTAACCAGAATTATCCCTGTCGAAGCTTCTAAAACATGTCTGCCAGTCTGTGACATATTTCCATAGAGCTCCAAATTCCTCAAAAGTTATTGTTCCAGAGTTTGACTTATCAAACATTCCAATCATAAGGCGAATCGTTTGAGGATTGAATGGTGTCCAGGTCCCATTTGACAGAGCCTGTTGCAGTTCATCTGCAGAGATGGCTCCACTTTGATCTTTATCAACTCTGCAATAAAAAGTTAACCAAAATGATAAATAATTTGGTAGGGATGCGTCATTGAGTGGATTTTGCGGTGTTGCACAACAAGCGTTATGCCCGATAATGGATTTTCCGCATTAAGTGTGAATTAATGAATCTCTGAGCGGACGAATGCTTCGTCTAACGGTCATTTCCCTAAGGGATGACCAATTGCTATTTAAAACTCACACCAGGATGCAACGCTTCCGCATGACAAATCAAACATCAGACAAAGAAAACAAGTAAACACTAAAAAACTTGTAAAGTTTCTCACCTTTGAAAAACACTCCATAAAAAGTCTTTCGGGGGTAATTGCGTTGAATAGGTAGACATTCTCGTGATGGATCTCCTGAATTTTCAGAAAAAACTCATTAACAGATCATAATATGGCTAACACGAACGCAATCGAGAACACACCTCAAGGTTAACTCCAAAACATGTGAACGTTGAAAAGCCAACTGACTCCGAACACGAAGTGTCTATTTGGCCATCGTTGGTTTGGCAATCACGCTTTCCATTGCAATCAGTGTTGCCAATCTTCGAGCTTTTATTAAAACATGGCGGGTTTTAACGTATTTTGCGTAATAATCATTTGATTAAGTTGGATAGGAAGGAATAATTTTATAAAAATCTGATTTATTTTAAATTCATCTAATTAGTTAATTTAATAAATAGTCATTTGAATTATTTTAATCAATTTTTTGCTGTGATTGTCAATTTCCACTTATTCATTAATTGTAATTAGCTCAGGTGAAAAATATACATTTACTTAATAAATTATTTAGTTAAAGCCTATTTAAAGAGTAAAATTCACTTAACAGCTATTCTTTTTCATACAGAAAATTATAACTGACTTATAATGAGAATTTAATAAAACGCCAGCGGTTAATCAAAAATTAATTGAAATCTTAAGTGCTCATTATACGAAAAAAATGTCCAATTTCTGCAATACAGAAACATCTTTCAATTATTTCTCTTTATTTTTAATAAGGTAAAAAAAATAACGCAAACTACCATTAATAGAAACTTAAATATATTTATGATCAATGTATTTTCGGTCATTTTAAAAAAAGCGCCAATTTTTAAATGCGGTTGAAAAATGCAACGCCGAATACACTGTTGCCAATTCTACGGTGGCCAAACAGCTTCATCCCTGGGAATATTGACCATTCCGGTCGTAGGAGCATTTATTTTGCGTCCGGATTGGAGATTTGTTGGGTTTTTGATTGGTTCTTGGCCTTATGTCAAGTTTAAATTTATAACGCGGATTCAGTACTTTTACCGATTAATCTCTGATTTTGTACTTTAATATAATTATGTCAGTTTATTATGTAAATGCGTAAGTAATGTTTAATTTAGTGAAGGTGTTGGGAGAATAATTCAGTCAATGTCATGTGTTTATTTCGAAGCGTATTCGTCCCGTGAAATAAATGTTGAACTTGTTTTGAAAATTAAACTTTAATGTCGTTAATTGTTTTGTGTTAATACTGAAAAGTGTTTAATTGCAGAGGGGATGCCGAAGAGACCGTTGATGAAAATGGAATAGCCACAACTTCAGCCATAACACAGACTCAATCTGAAGCACATCAGGCTCTCGCTTCATTTTGGCCCAGAGTTAATGAAGAAATCAAAAAAATAAGAATAGTAAGTAAAAGTTATGACAAAACTCACCATTATAATGATTTCATGACAAAATGTCAGAAATTTCGGATGAAAATATTGAATCATTTTAGATGGATTTAAAAGTTCAGGCATTACCCTTAGCAAGGATCAAAAAAATAATGAAACTGGATGAAGATGTGAAGATGATTTCAGCAGAGGCTCCAATGCTGTTTGCTAAAGCTGCTGAAATGTTCATTCATGAGCTCACTTTAAGAGCTTGGATTCATACAGAAGATAATAAAAGAAGGACTTTGCAGGTGGGTTAACACTGGACAAACTATTGATTCCCACTTCTCTGAATTATCCATCTTTTCATCAGAAATTCAAATGAGAGCAAATTAAATAAATTGTTACTTATTTGAAGATTTCAAATATGTTTTTATTTAAATCCCCTAGTGCAGAACTTAATGAGTTTTGAAAAAGGTAGTTATTAAAAGCAGAAGAAATTATAAATCTCAAAAGGGTTAAGCGTTGAATTGTATTAAAAATATTAGAATTTCATTAATTATGTGATTGTGTTTTATCTTTTTGTTTTTGTGATTAATATTTGTGTTTATTTTCCAAATAGAGAAATGATATTGCAATGGCCATCACCAAATATGATCAGTTTGACTTTTTGATAGACATCGTACCCAGAGAAGAAATAAAGCCGAGTTCAGTAAAAAATGAAGTAACAAAAGGAGGAGCTATTAATACAGATCAGGTAAAACAAATTATTCAGTTTCCAAACAATAAGAAACTGAAACACTTACAGTTCTCATTGAATATCCAACTTTGCAACCTTATGTATAATCAAAATGTCTGAATTACCTGAATTATTGTTTGTATTCATTTGATATAAAAAAGTGAAAAGCATTTTCCCAAATGAAGTGTGTATATTTTGGAATATTTTGTTTGTAGGTTCACTATTATTTTCAACTTGCCCAGCAACATCAACAAGCTTTGCAAAACACAAACACAGAAAATACAAGTACAACTCAGGTAAAATTCATCATCAAATCGTTGTGCATTTTAATACTTATTTAATGGAGGAAAGTTTACTAACCTAACCGAATGTTCTCCTCCAATCGGATTCAAAAATGGCGTCTTGTTAATTATTTAGTTCAAATTCATTTTCTTGGATTGAATTTCGCCCGGTTAAAATGTCTGAAATTCTTAGAACTGAGGTCGAACTCGCCTAAACAAATAAGTTTCACGTTAGCGTTTTTCTCATGACAGCTGACGGTCATTGATCTTTACAGAGTGGAACTCAAAACAGCAGTTCCAGCGTACCTAACTCAGTAACAGCGTCGAGTGGGAATCAGGTTCTTCAGAGTACACCCGCAAGTGGAGGTATACAAATAGTGCATCAAATCGTAACTCCGAGTGGGGAAGTTCAGAGCATTCCAGTAAGTACCTCTTCATTCGTCCGAGTGAATTATAAAAACGTTTTTCTAAGTTTCTACTGTCGATTTTCAGTTGCAGTTAACGCCTCAACAGTTGCAAATGATAAGAATGCAACTGCAAAGTAATTCTAATCAACCGGTCATTCTCCAAACGGGCCCAGTCCAAGTGTCCACCAACAACGCCATTCAGGTGGCGCCTCAGGCCACGCAGGTATTCATAACGCCGACCACCACACAATCCGATGCAGAATAGTCCTTTGGTCGAAACCGGAAAGGGAAGTTGGTGGTGAGGCGGTTGGCCGCTTGGGAGCGCCACCTGCAGTCGAGTGAACGCGTGGATTCCCATCGTATGGGAATAAATAATAATAAAAAATAAAACGACTGTAAAAAATATTTTAAAAAAACTTAATATTTAATTTTTTAGTACAATATATAAATTATTTAAACAGGGCGACAAATATATAAGTCCTCTTAATAATTCGTTAAACGGCGTCGCCATTGCCAAACGAATTTCGTTCATTTTAATAAACAAAATCGATCCACCTGAATTGGAACTGAAGGTATCCATTTGCACATCCCTTCGGATTCACACGTGTTTATTAGAGAAAAAGCATCGAATACCTGTCTTCTCCTGAGTTTAGAATATGATTTGGTCTGCTGTTCGTCTCTCGAAAAGGAATGACGGTTTAGACGGTGGTCGCTTCGGGATAATCACAGGTGGGAATGGCACTGCTCCATTTTCCGTTTTTCAAGCACTTCAACATGGCCGCTCCCTTTAACTCGAGACCTTCATCGCAGGTAAACGTCACGTTTTCACCTATCTGGTAGTAGAACTTGACCGCAGACATTTTGCCCTTTATGGTAGTCCCGGGGTAACTGCAGGCCTGAACACATTTCGGCAACGGACCCGACCACTTTCCCGACTCCTGGCAGGCAATAATGGGCTGACCCTTCATCATAAAGTCTGGATTGCAGTTAAACTGAACAATGTCTCCAGCTTTGAACGGGCCCACTCCCTGGATGTAGCCGTTCTCGGGCACCCCCGGACTCGAGCAATGCACTTCCTGACACGTCGGCAGCGGTAGAGACCAATCACCGGTCGGCAAACATACGGACTCTCCGACGCCCTTCAGACCGAACCCGGACGCGCAAGAAAACATGGCTCGTCCGCCCACTTCCCGATTCAACACCGAAACGCGGAGATTCACATCTGTGAAATTATTGAAATCGGGACATTCGATTGATTGACACAAAGGAACCGGCGCCGACCAGTTACCGGAAGGCAAACATACGAGCTCCTGGGAACCGATCAACGCGTTCCCGTTTGAGCATGAGAACAGAACGCGAGTGTTCATTTTGGTGGATATGGTGCTGAGGGTGAGTCCCCTTCTGATGGGCAGTGCGGGGCAGTGCACCGCCTGCACCACCACCTGCACACTGTGGGTGTGCCTCGTGGGGGTGACGCAGGTGAACAGTCCCGAGTCGTCCTTGGATGCGTGGACGATGCTCAGCCTGTACTCGAGCTGGGAGTCCCTCCCTGGGTCCGTGGACCACCCTTCGGGGTACTTCCGGTACTCATGGCTGACCTGCCATTTGGGAGTTCCGAAACGCCTTATCCAGAGGCATTCCATGTGGAGAATGGTTCCCGGATAAACGATGAGTTTTCCCTCGTTGGACTGAGCGATGGGACCCAACTGATGTCGAAAGAGAATCGTGGGAGGTTTCTCCAGCGCGTAATCGTTCTCCTGATTCAGTCCGAAGCAGGCTGGCTTGGAAGCGTTCCATCTCCCGTTGGCGCACTTGCGAACGCTCGGTCCGCTGAAGGCGTACTTGCCAATGTCGGTGCATCGGGACACGAGAACCGAACCGCTGGGGAACTCGACCAAATCCTCCGTGATCTGCTGGTCGTTGAAAAACGAAACGACGTTCGGCTCGGAGTTTCGAAAGGAGCAGGAATTGTTGCGTTCGTGGGAGAGGGCCAAATGCAGCTCGTAATCGCAAGCCATCGAACGCCCCACCCAGCTGCCATCTTCGCACGTGATGCGCCACGTGGTGCGGTCCCCCATTATGGATGCGACGCAATTGAAAGTCACTTCAGTCCCGTCCGGGAAGCTCCTGTCGTCCTCCCGCATGAGCTCCCCATCTTTGTAGATTAAACTGCCCTGGACCCTCGCGGGCGGAGAGCACGCTCTCTTCTGTCCTTCCTGCGAAATCAAATCCCCTTTCGAAGTTATGTCATCCCCCGCTCGGTACCACGTTTCCAGGCCGAGAATCTTGCAAGCTGGAGGACTGGGTTTGAGTTCCCCCAGAACACACTCAACGTCGTCCTTATTGGTCTTTGAGTAGTGTTCGTCGCAGGTGTACTGCACATTGGACCCGTTTCCGATGGTCAGACCGGCTCTGTATCCCAGGAGATAAGCCCCGTTCGGTATGGGAGGGAGCTCGCACGGCATGGGGTTGCATTCCGGCAGGGCATTGATGTCCCACTGGCCGTGCCAGCACCTCAACGTGGCGGGCCCTTGGATGGAGTACCCGGGTTTGCAGCTGAACTCGATCGTCTGGTTGCTCTCGATGGGAGTGGACAAATTGAGGTACTGTCGAGTATCAGAAGACCTGAACCTCCCGTTGCTGGCATTCGGGAGGTGGCAGGGGAGGACGTAGCACTCGGGGGTGGCGGGTTTCCAGGAACCGCGCAGGCATTTGGCGGTGTTGTTGTGTTCGAGGTTGAGTCCATAGCCGGGTCCACAGGTGACTTGAATCACTGTTCCGGCAGAATTAGTCACGTTCGGGTCTCTCCCGTGCTTTAACACATTCACCACAAAGAAAGGTTCTTTAGCCAGAGGCTGACAAGGTACTGAAACAATTAATTGTTCAATTGGTTAAATGTTTAAAATGTGATTATACTATTTCTACGAAAGTGTGCATTATAATGTCCAACGTGCAGTGGTTCGGTGCAGAGGGACCATTCGAAACCGATACAAATGTCAGGACTGCATGAAAAAACAATTTCATTAAGGGCGAAAACCTAAAAGTTTGGTTCTAATCGTGCAAAAAATAAAGTTTAGGACGGGACTAAAGTGAATGCTGAGTGTGAAAACAAGCGAGACAATGATTAATGACTAGCATCAAAATGGTGGAAAATGAACGAATAGAACTGCTAACATCTACCGACACAGCAATTTCTGAGCAACCATCACTCCTTTCCAAGTGTTTATTTCGTTACCTCAGATTCTCTTCCGCTCTCTTCCAATGCCATCTTAACTGAGTCCAAATAGCAGTACAATAACTATTTCCTATGGACTGTTCGTGCTGTGTGTCAGTCCTGATCGATGTTAAATTAAAAAACGAAAATTATTTCCATACAAACCGGGCACGAATTATCGTCCTTTTGAGTGAGGGAATCATGTGCTACAGGAATTACATTCAAACTTTGTCACTTGAAAGTTTTAAAAGTATCATTTAAGTGATTTCAATGGTGAAGTGAAAAAGCGAGCGAGTGCAATTGTCATTCATTGAAAAAATGAACGCTTTGCCCAAAAGCAAAAGAAAGTCTATCTATAAGGGCGATGAACAGAAGCAAGAAAATGAAAAAGAATCTAAAAATTAAAAGCTTGTAAGCTCAGTGAAACAGGAAAAGCGATTGTGCTTTTAACATGAGCCATTAAAAGAGGAAACTCGGATAAAGAAAGACAGGAGAAAGAAGAAAACAGCAATTTTTCATTTTAAGTATAAATTAATTATTAATTTTTTTCTCGATTGAACAGGTTCTTTTATCAAGAGGACTTTCAAATTTTAGATTTTTTTTAGTAAAACATCAACAACAATAATAATAAAAAGAAATTGGACAAATTCAATGATGATGTGATGATGATGATGATGACGATGTCGATGATAAGATGATGATTGTGATGATTATGATGATGGCGATGATAAGACTTGTGGATAGCAGCAGCCTTCCAGAGTAGATTCCCCACTTAAAGTCCACTCTTGAGAACGTTAAGTTGTGGAAATTATGAGAATCAAATGTGTGGAGTGAATGGCGAGAGGACAAATGACACCGAAGGGGTAGCGGTTGCACAAAGTTAACCTTTTGTCGTCTGTGGGGAAGAGGACTGTTACCCCAACGAAAGATGACAAAAAGTTATAGCGAAAAGAATGATAATTTTTAAGTCTAACACAATTGAATACAAGTTTTTGTTTCTCACAAAGATTCCACAAAATACTTGAATTAATTTTAGTTAAAAGCAGAAATAGGTTTCGTAAAGTTTCTAACTATAAACACAGCCTATAGTTTCTGCTAAGAGTCAACAATCTAAGCATTTTTCTCCAATTTAACGTCTAAAAAAATAATTTAACTTTAGTCCCAACAGTTATCATTCATGCTATTAGTCAAGGCTTTTCATAGCAACCGAAGTTACGGCTTTCGACTTTTTACAATTTCCAAACCGAACTAATCCATTCTTTAATCCATACCTTTTCCTCGTCCGCTTTTCACTTTATTTATACTTGCACCTCCTTTATCCTCCTCTGCGTCGCCATCTTCGTCCACGCCACCGCCCCCTCTGTTCTTCTTTTTCGAGTCCAACCGCGAGCCGTCTTTCCTCCTCATCAGCTGCTGCTGTCTCTGCTGCGTCTGATGTCCCATCAGCAATGCTCTTCTTTGCTTTGACCCGGAGTCACTTCCCTCGGCGTTGTGCCTTTTCAAATCTCCCCTGCTTTCCTCATCACTCTCCTTCGTACTTCGCTTAACTTTATGACTGCTTATGTTCCTCTTTCTATCGTAAATTTTTCTCTTCAGCTTTCTTAAAAAGTTCATTATTTTTTTTTTCTTTGAGAAAAAACTTTCTTTAGAGAAAACGGATCTCTGCCATCTGAGTCTGGGATGAAGTCCCGGCTCGCATCTGTAAAATCGAGTTACTTTAATCCTCCTCGTTAAAGGATTTTAATTAATATTTATTAATCAACATTAATACCTGGGCAACTGTTTGGGGCTCCACTGGCCGTCTATGCATGTCGCTCCGGGAGGGCCTTCTGTAAGTGCGTATCCCTTATCGCAATCGTACATTATCTGTTTGTTATTCGTCACTTTCCTCACGTAAGGGCGGTAATCGTAAAGACCCATGTTGCCCACCAGCATGATTTTTCCGTTGTCGATGTAACCAGGAAAAGGGCAGTATACTGAAATGAGAGTTGTTCACAATTAATCAAGCTCTAGGAGTGAATGAGTTATGGTACATAAAAAGTGATATGGAGGATAGATAAAGCGTAAAGGAATGAAGGAAAGTGCTGTCAAAGCCCCGGTGCATCCAAGTGAATGAAAGCGAATGCGAGAGTGGGATAAAAAGAAAAAGGAAAACCTTGCTGGCAGTGAGGAAGTTCTCCCGTCCAATTGCCGAACTGGCATTCCGTTAAATTGGAGCCTCTCAAGGTATATCCATCCTTGCACTTGAATCTCGCTTTCATGCCGTGCTCAGTCCTCGGAGCGATCACCATTCCGTTTTTTGGTGGTTTCGGCAACGTTTTACACCTTGCTGGCAATTAGAATAATTTTATTGATTATATTGTCCGGGCCTGTGAGAAAAGGGTGCAAAACTATCAGTGATTAATTAGGGGGAATCGAATGTGGGGTGAATTGTTAGGATAACCTCGAAAGTGACTGAGTGAAAGCTGACTGAAGCGCAATGACTACTCAAAGGTTAGTTCTCCGAATAAACCCAATGAGCTGCCCCTAATTAGAGCCGTAATGTAAAACTTAACCTCTTTTGAAGCGTATCGCCGATGTTTGTTGATTCTTCTTCTATTACCGTGGATCGTTTTCTAAACTATTATCGGCTGCTGGGGTTCTCGGCTAATGACTCCACCTTAAAAGCTTAAAATATAAGTCTTTCGTAAGAAAATTGCAAAATGAAACGAGCGGATGTGCGATGGCACCGGTTTGCCTTCGTAACCGCATTCGCTTTCCTCCAATAATAACCGCAATGTAAACTTATAATTAATATATCAAAAAGCTTCCATCCATACATTGTCTGTCTTTCGAGGGACAGGAGTGCTGACTACCTGAAGATAGTTACCAAACCGCTGAACTCCACTTGGTTTTAAACGAATATCTCCGACTTTATATTTAAATAAGGGCTGAGTGAGAATATTTTCCAAAAGTTGCGCCTTCAATCAATCATAAATGGAACAGTACGTCACTTGACAGGGATTTAACTGATAAAATACAAAATACTCCTCTGTAACGCATAAGTGCAGATTTAAAATCCCAAAAAAAGAAAACGAATTAAAATGGGATCGTGAAAACTTTCTGGAAATGGGAAAACCATTAGGAAACAACATAATACAGTTAAATTATTTACTGCCACAATGCCCAAATGGAAGCAGGGGTGAATAAAAGGCGAAAGGCGATGTTTAAGGACATAATTAGGATCTAAATCGCAAAGTGAGGATTTTTTTAGCCCGAAGACGGAATTTCAGCAGACGAATTTACCATTTTTACAAGTGGTCGTTTGCTAAGCTTTCCGCGATACACAAAGTCCTTCAAAGCTTGTAAGAATACCTGCAGAAGAACCGGTCAGGGTTCCTGGACGAGTAATGTATGTTTAATAACGAATAAGAACAAAAAGGGGAACGAAAAGGTATCCGTGACATATATTTTTAAAACTTACCGGGAACGCAAGCCGGTATGTGAGACCATGTGCCATTGACGCATTGTACAGGGGTATTATTTCCCGCCATTTCGTATAAATCTTCGCAGTCTATGCTGAGCTGTTCGTCATGAGACACCACGAGAGGGAACTCGGAAACGGTTTCGTTTGTAGATTCCAAAATGACTCGTTTTCCGTGAAGTATTCGAGGCACGACGCATGGGGCTGATTAAAAAATGCAAATTTAACATTAATAAATTTTATATTTTACCCTCGATTTTTCGAATGATCACTTCCAGATATTATTAATTTCTTAAACTTCGAACCTCACAAAGACATTTCTAATTACAATTGTACCCATATAAAAAGATGAAGAAGAATATTAGTGGTACAAAGCGACATATGGAGTGCAAGCAAATATTTGAAAGTTGTTTTTTAAAAGATTCAAAGAACAGCCGATAAGAGAAATAATGCGTTCAATGATAAAAGTAGTGAGATGTAGTTATGTAAAGTAAAGTAAGAAGCAAATATTGCGTGAATATTTACCCAAGCACACGGGGAGAGGATAACTCCATTTTCCATCAACTTGGCATATCGTTGATGAGTTTCCAATCATTTTCATGTTATCGTGGCATCTAAATATTAAGCTTGCACCCAAACCGGTTCCGGCCTCGATGTTTTCAAGCCATCCATTGTAGAGATATCCCGGATGTCCGCAGTTGATTTCTTTATAATAAAGATCATGCGATAGGCAAAAAAAAACATGCAGAAGTGTTTGCTTGAGTTGTAGTCCGGCGAGCGGTTACAATGTTGACGCCAGTAGCAATGTGCGAAAAATAAGAGAAACAGAAGGTAGAAAAAAGGAAAAGAATTTCAAGAGTTTAATCAATGTCTTTTCTCTCTTCCCGGTATATCTTTACTTTTTCCGATTTATTTTTCGTGCATCTTTTTCATCGATCGGTATAGTAAAGAAAAATAAGAAACGAACCTTTGCATTGTGGTGTAAATCCAGACCATTTTTTATCAGCCCCACATCGTCTCGTCTGCTCTCCGTTTAGGGTAAATCCGTATTTGCATTCGTACGAAACGACGGAATTATAAGAAGTCGATGTGAATATGGCCTTTCCATTGGTTGGACTTTCAGGAGGAGGACATTCAATCGCAGCCACCACTAAAATCGAAAACGTAATGTAAATCATTACCAAAGCTTTCTAATTGCTTTTATTTTTTATAACTTTGCAAATGTGAGGATATAAACTTTAAGGGACGAAATTGTTTTTTTTTTTTCAGGGTTTGTATGTTCAACTTACAAACACAAGAAGGAATTTCTGCAGAAGACCAAGAGCCGTTGGGTTGGCAGACTAATTCAGAAGTGCCGACGAGTTCGTAACCCTCTGCGCAGTGATAGGATACGCCGCAACCCAAAGTGTAGCATTCGCCGGCGTGCCAACCCTGAGAAATGTCCGGGGGAGGTCCGCAGGACAAAGCTAAAAAAAAAAGCGAAAAGGTAAGCAACCTCGAAAGGGATAATTTTTTAATATTTTGAGTTCATAAACAAAATAAGCCGGCAAAAGCAAAATAATATTGAATTGCCTAATACGTTAATATGCATAATTGTTAATATCAAATAAGGAATTCTTCGAAATTTCAAAGTCTGTTCAAATGCCCAAATTCAGCAGAGTAAACTAATCTGTGTTTTATCTCGAATAATAATACCGTTTAAAAACCGAATAAGGCATTGATTCCCTCTAAACCACAAATAGTAAAGTTCTTTATCATCAATAGTTTTATGAAGACCGCACTTTTAATTAAAAGGCAGCAAAAGTGAACCTCCACGATTATAAAACTACAGAGAGGATGAAAGGAACTGTAATCCATATTAAAGTCTGCGGTCAAATAAGTGATTTTCAAAGGGGAAGAAACTTTTACTACGCCTCGTGAGTTTCTTTTGGACCGCTGGAATTCCCTCCAGTGGAGACAATTTGTTTGCTGTAACAAGAACTTACGTTCACAGTATATGTCTGGTCCAAACCAAGAAGCTCTTCCATCAATGCTGAGACATTTCGCCTTTGGAAAGCCATTAGTAACGTAACCAGTTTTACACCGATATGTTAAACTCTTTTCTAATGGAAACGTTGTTTGTTCACGTGGTGCATTATGACTGGCATGTGATACCACCGGAGGTCTGGTACAATATACTGAAATATGTTTACAGTATATTACTGCATATCAAAATGCCAAAGAACTTCTCGTCGTGGTCAAAACCGTTCAATTGTTTCGACTCTATTTAATTCCCAATTAAAATATAGTCAGTTATATTCGGCACCAAAATTAGAACGTTTTTAAAAAGGAGCACTTCATCGACTTATTTCCTCGTGATACCTCAAATCGTTCTTTATATTTGGGCAAATTCTGTCTATTTTCTTCTTATCTTTCACCCCCAAATCATTCGAGACAGTGGAATCAGACAATGAACTTCGAAAAATTCTTTTTATTGCCTTTAACTTTTTAATGTACACCAGAAGAAGTTTAGAATAAAGCACAGTGATAACCAACTTCATTCAAAATAATCTTGAATTTATTAAAAAAGAGTAATGCATAAAATTTGCTTTTGCCGTACTTTAAAGCAGAGAAACCGTTATGATTCGTCCTGAGAAAATTAATAAAATGCTAACCGATCACACAGTTTCAAGTTCGCTAATACGCCATGCTCAGCAAAGATTTATTTTATTCCAAATGCAAGACTCCATTTTATTCACGCTAATTAAATCGTGAACAATTTTCGAAATCATTGCGATGTTAAAGAAAGTGACAGAGCATGCGAAGAAAATTAAAATGAATCACTTTCATACTCACTGTTCCTTTTACATAATGGAGTGGTGCCACTCCAGGAACCGTCCGCTTGGCAAGTCCTTTGGGGTTTTCCAACCAAGTAAAATCCCTCATCACAGGTGTAATTAACTTTGTCATTAAACATCCTTCCATGACCAGAAATGAAGCCATTTTCTGGGCTGTCTACTGTTGTACATTCTCTATCTAAAAACAATCACGGCGTGTACAATGTTCCCAAAAACATATATAAAAATTCGGTGCGAGACAAATGAAAGTGGTGCGCATTTTTTACAATAAATTAAATGGATTTTTTACAAAACAAATTTTTTAGATTAAAGACCTGTCATTAAATTTCAATACAACAAAATGTGACAAATTTAAAACATCTTTCCCTACAAAGTAAATATTAAAAAATACCATAATATGGTTTTCCTATAGTTTTAAACAATTTTTCATTGAAAAGCTAAAATTTTCCAATGACACAGGCTTGTTTGAAGTGATAAAGTCTGTTTGAAAAATGATTTGCCTATTTTACAAACAAATTAAAATTCCATTAAATTGATTATTCTCAAAATTATTCAAACTAAATTTGAAAAAAATTCTCATCATATTACAAATGATTTTGATGTTCTCATTACCAGGTTTTATACAAGAGTTTCCACAGCTTCCATCACACAAACATAGTTTTTTCATGCTTTTGCAATCTTCATGACTGGAGCATTTTCTCATGCATTTCTGACCCTGAAAATATTTTTTAAATTTAAATAAAACTTAACATAAGGAGAATTAAAACTATGAGTGTCTAAAATTTTCAATAAATCATCAATTTGCACTAATTAATAATTTTTCATTAAACTTTTAATTTATATTTTAATTAGTCAAGAACTTTTTGTTCCACATTACACTTAATCCTTTTACTTCTGCATTTACACCTGCATTACTTTAAGATAAACTAAATGAGGAATACCTTAGCAGCAGCCTCAGCATCATTTCTGGGACACAAAGTTGGTGGGACATTTCTGAGTTGTAAATATAACTGACTGCCATCATCAAAAGAGTCTTCTTCTTCTTCATCGTATACACTTTCCTCTGTATTTTCAACTTCTATTTCCTCACTGGTGCTGTTTAATTCACTAAGACTGCTCCTTTTCACAAATAAATAACCTAAAATTATGAGATAAAATACTGTCATTTACATGTAACAATCTACAAAGGACTTTATGGGATGTTTTATTAATAATTTTGCTGGTTTATTATAAAGCATAATTTATGAACAGAAATACTTAACTGTAATTAATCATTTAAAGTTGTGGAATTTGCAATTTGCTGAATGGTTATAATTTTTAGATTAAGAAATGTTAATCAGTCACAGTTTTTGACTGTTATTTAATACATAAATATAATTTATGGGGATTATTTGAAACCAAATGTATTGGAATCATTAGGGAACATTTGGAAAAGGTAAGGGAAGTACAGGTTTTGTTTTATAAATAAAGTAAAATGCTTCAAAATCTTTATTAACATGTTAAAAGTCTGGGAAAGGGAAATGAAATTCATGACTATGATTTTGTTGACAGTAAAGTGGTAGTGATGGTGTCGCTCATAACAGAGTGGTGATGTCCATGACTACGAAAGAAAATACTGACAATAAATTTTGCAAATGATACTAAATTGAAAAATTGGAAATTGAGCTTCAAGGTCAAAAAAAGTTTGAAAAAGTTATAAACTCGTGAAAACATAAATGAAAACTGTCGAATATATAAACGAATAGTATGGGATAAATTTATAATATTTAGAGTAATCAACTAAGTGTGAAAATTACAAACCTTTAACATCCAAAACGTTTAAAAGAGATAAAAAAACAAAAGATAGAAGTAATATTGATTGTTGGGGAGCCATTGCTCCTCTCTGCTCCAACAATTTATCCAACCTAACAATTTCAACTTCTCGTTGACTTAATCTTCACTAACATTAGACTCTTACTGTTTGATAAATAAATTGATTTTCACTAACGATTCCTCCTCTCCTTCACCTTATTCGAATCTTTCGTTTTCCATTCTTCAAATCAATTCATTTTCAACATATATGCGCGAGTGCTGGACGTATTGATTTCTTTAATATTTATTAGATAATTAATTTTGTTAAAAATATCATTCAGTTACCTCTATCCTTTTTATTATTTTATTAAACTTATTTAATTACGAAATTATCCGTAAATCAAATTTAGAGAACAAATTAAGTGAAAAAAATAGCGTAAGAAATGACAACTTTTAAAAACCGTTAAAATTCAAATTAAAGTCACGTAAAGTTAGCAACTGAAAATAGGTGTGAAAAAAATTATTAAATTTTTAAAGTTATATGGCTTTATTTAATTTAATCTAAAAAATCAAAAATAATTTTTTACGGTCATCAACATTACTAATATAAAAAATATTTGAGCTTTCAGTTTTAAAGCAGAAATGGAAGTAAAACCGCGGATCATTAACTCCATATCCGCTCTCGTTTGCCAATTGTCTTTTTTACTTTAGCGCAGGATGACGATGTTTCCAATTGTTTAGCTCAGAAAAACAAATTTACTGTTCAGTTTTTACATTCTTTTATTTATTCATGATAAATTATAAATACAATAACATCCTTTCGATTTTTAATACAAATGTTTTATTTTGACTAGCTGCAGTTGCTTTGGATTTCTAGTACTCCATTTAAAACTTAAAACTATAATTACAAATATTTACAAATACCTCTAATTAAATTAACTATTTTATCCAGAAAATAACCTGATCCACTTACTCATGTATAAAACTAAAAAAAAGGTAGTTACATTTAAATTATTTGTAATTTCTGTGGAAAATTCATAAAAACTCGACGAGTGTTAATTTCTCTTATTCATTTTTCTGAATTCATTAAATAAAATTTATTGTCAGAAACTTACAATTTATTTGATGTCAAAGTGAAAGTGGCGTTGCAGAGTTTAGGCAAAGCACACATTTTAAAATAAATAAATACTTGTTTAAATGGAATTCGCCACGAACTGAAAAGATGAAACTGAAAAATTCCTATTAGTTTTTTACAAGTATTTAAAGAACTACTCCATAAAGACGAGATCACTTTTCTCCTCTACTTTTGAGTGAGTCCACATTCCATCTGTTTATTTTTGGCGAAACTGGGTTTAGAAAACTAAAGAATACGAGATTTTTTGATATGGTCACATCTTAATCATTTGATATGATTTCTAAAGAACCGGTTACGAAGATGACCGAATGGGAACGAGAATGGCCATAAATATTTACGAACAAACTATTTAAGAAATAAACCCTCGAAAATGGGTGCGGTTTGCTTTTTGAAGAGACTCCACGTCGGTTTCTTTGAATTTTTTTCAAATTTAAAAATGGCGTTCGGGAGCTGAAATTCTCCACTCCAGGAAGGATTGCTGCTGATTCCACTCGAAGCGCTGCTAGAACCGGAGACAGAACCTGACTTAAAGCTCCTCGACGTCTACTGAAAAACAATATTAAATTGTAAGAAACAAATATAATTCGAGCGAACTAACTATAATTGAGCTTGGGCAGAGCGAGCTGGAGAATTGACCTCAGTCTTTTGTCTTCAACTATGAAATTAATGGCATACGAAAAAATGCACAAGTCACGACGTAGCGGACGTATCGCCAGCTACAGTTCATTTGATCGCACATGTCCCGTTAAAACAATCTCGTGTTTGTACACCTCTTCGGGCGGACTTCTGCTTCCTGTCAATTCATAGCAATCTTTGTTTAAAAAATTATAAAACTATTTTCACCTGTTTGAACGTTTATTTAATCTAAGTTAATGAGTTATAAAAAGGGTATACATTACGAAGGCTTACCTTTGAAGCACTCTTATTCATAGGCGTGACAAGCTTTAACGATAATGCGTCTCCTGCAGAAGCAATCAGAGAGACGACTTTTTCATCAGTGAACCATTTCACGTCGTTGTCTCCAACGGCCACGACGTAATCGCCTTCTTTTATTCCGCCATACTGCAAAAAAGTTCACAATAAACAACGATATCAGAAGAGGGGGAAATTAATTGATACAGTGAGCGAAACTTACGTCGGCCAAACTGTTGGGATCGACTCTGGCAACAATGACGGGGCAGCCGCCTCTGACGGCAAAGCCAAATCCTTCTTTTGCATTTGTGCGCTGCAGCTGAACAAGCCGGGGTGCACTCCAGTAATGCTTGGCGGAAAACACAGCACAGGGACCCAATTTTTTGAACATGTCTTCGACCCTATGCTCGGCAAAATCCGGCTGAATAACATTTAACTGGTATTTTGTCGAGGCTGAAATAATACATTCAGAAATAGGATTCTCATTATGACAAAGAAAATTAAAAGCAGTTAATTAACCCCAAAATAAGAAAAGAAGACTCATTTTACTCACGTAAAATCTGAGGAGGTTCTAAAACTTCACGAAAGTCATTTTCCGATTCGGTTTTTGAAAAAGCTTCCAAAGCGAGAGAATAATTTTTTTTCAATATGGCTTCTAATCCTTGTTTATGTTTTAATTCCCTACACATTCTAAGCAGTCTTTGTGCCTCTTCAAACCTTAAAAGTGATTCTTTCATGTGTGCTTTGGCTGAAAATCAAAAAAGTTTTTTATAACAATCACAGTAATGAAATAGTAATTACAACGACAATATTAAGCCGACTATCAGAATTGATATCGTTATAAGAGATAATTTATCAGGTTTGTACCGGTCATCTAATTTATAATTAGTAAAAACTTACTCAACACGAATTTTTCATCCTCATTTTTGGGACTTCTAATATCTAACTGCAACTTATCGTCAGGTACTCTGTGAATGAGTTTGAGACTGTCCAGAGAGGCACAGGATAATACGTCCGCGTTCATGAGTGCCATACCACAGTATCTGTGAGCCATGGCGGTGTAATACTCGGCTTTGAGGGAGACGAGGCTCACCCAAGCATCGGGAATAAAATCCTTCACGAACACTAACAGTTTCACAATGTCTCTGTAGAAGTCAGCAACGTGGCTCGACTCTTGAGCCAATTCCAAAGATTCTTCAACATTTCTCCACTCTCCATAGCTCAAATCTAACTTCTCTAATAGACACTCTTTGGCCTGGCCCTGAAATTTTAAATCGCAAAAATAAATTGGTACCCCAGCGAAGTTCGAGAGTAGAATATTATATAGACAACGTACCAACATGAGTTGTCCCAGGGCATTGAGCATTTCAGAATTTAAATCCATACTGGGAGCATTTGTAAAATTTTCACAAATGTATTTGAGTGTGCCAGAAGAGCGAAGGAAAGCATCGATGGCGGCGTCCAAACCGTCAACCGACATTCTGTCTTGCTTGGCGGCTATTTGAGAGTGAACCGCGGCAATATTAAATAACACACAGGCCTTTTCGAAAGCCACAGTTCTCTGGCAACTTGGAATACCTGTCAACGAGTCATACCTGTAAAAAGAAAAATTTGATGAACACAAAATAAAGACGATCTTTCATTTGTAGAAAGCATTTTGAAAGTCCAGTCTTTGGCGGGCAGCATTAAAGCGAAAGTTTCGGGTGTGTCGCATGCTTAAAGAAATTTCATTGCATTTACCATTCAAAATATATTCCTAAATTTCTCTCGGGAGGAAAAAATCTTCTTTCGACGTAATACAATTGATTATAATATTGAAAAAGTAGTGAAATACCATTTAAGTCTCTGGAAGGAGTTCTCATGGCCTGCAAAAAAAAAACAGGATTACTTCCAACTTTTTAATAACAGTTCCGGACTGCATTAAATAACGTTATGTGCCGCAAGGCTCAGGTATAATACGATTGGAAATACCTGTCGTAAATCCATAATGTCCAATATAATATCCTCATACAAATTTCCATCTTCTGAATAATGTTCCAATATAAAATCTTTAAAGGGCTCTTTCAAATCGACTTCTTTTGTTTCTTTCAATCCCAGGGGTATGACCGGCATCACGGGCCCTCTTCTGCAACAAACAACTTCGCTTGCAACGAACCGTGAACACATGAAATTTCTTAGAAAAGAAAATTCAAATCAATTTCTAAATTCCCACGAATTCATTGTGAATGTGTGAATTTAACAGGTGAGTAACCCGAGAGCTCGAGCAAAGTCGTAATGACGATGACAGCAGGAAAAGCTGCCGTGGGTTTTCGAATCCAAAAAAGTGCATGTGTTGCAACCGCTAAAAATTGCTGAAATTATGATAACAAAAAAAAGGTCCTCATACGACAATGCTTTCCCGAGTTCAAATGCCCTTTGCAAAGGATAACGGATTAACTTAGAAGGTCGCAGAGGACAGAATGACAATAAAAAAAATTCTGCAAGAGCGATGCAAATGATAAAGCAGATCGTAAAACAGTTATGCAGACCAAAATTCATGAATTATATCACCCGATGGCCGTTGGATGATAAGAACGACAACAAAAGCTGACATTTTTCGCCCGCTCGAGAGCTATCGTTCTTATTCAATTGTTTGCTCAGTGACATCAGTCAGTAAAAACCTGAAAGTAATTTTACTCACGTTTCATTCTGATATAACTCAACGGAGCTGTTTAATTCCGCGAGCTGTTCTTTCAATAGTTGCAGGTTCGAATTAACGAAACTTAATTCTAAGGCCACAGTTTCTTTCAATTTTCTATTATTCGTTGCTCTGTAAAAATTAAAACGGATTCTATTTTAACTAAAAGTAATTTATAATAATTTTCAGGTTCGACGAAATTAATTTTGATAAAATTTAATTACAATGTGGAAACCACGATCTTACTTGAACAAATTTTCGGCCCCCGCTCTCAGCCTTAATTCCTTATTAATCTCTTGATTAAGTTTAGATCGTTTGTTTTGCAGTTTTCCCCGACACGTCGCAATTCTCGGATCACTTCCCTAAAACAAACACAATTAATAGAGAAAATAACCTAATTGGCCGGCTACCGTCAATATCAAATTAAATATAAGAGAGATGATTCCAGATAACGACTTGGTGAAACTTATTTGATTTTCGTTAAGCGTTGCACAATAATTATAAATAAAAAACATTGGCCGTGTGAATGACTGGAAAAGGATTACTTAAACTAATCAGTAACAGTAATGATAGTGTTTGTTCATTTTAATGGTGGATTTTCCTGTAATTTAATTTAGATTTTACCAACGATAATGTTTCTCTTGAAAAAAAATAATTTTTTTTGTTTGAATACCGAATTCAAAAAAATTACACTGTTCAGGAGCGAATCCATTAAGTTTTAACTGTTTCAGCAATCGAGCTGGGTTTCAGCAGCTTAATTGAAGAATTTCTTTTTTAAGATCGGAAATATTTAAAGAATTTTTAAGGAAAAATCGGAGGAAAGATTTCCAAAAAAAGTTTCAGAAATAAGTAAAGCATTTCCTCTAAATTTCCTAAACATACAGTGAAAAAATTAGCAATTTTATTTACCTGTCGCATGTTAATAATTTTTTCCTTCACATTAAGACGGATGTAAATTCTCGTGCACGACAACAATAAAAAAAAACCAAAAACACAGAACCAAGTAAACTTTCACCGCTCGAACAAGTAAAAATGTGTTTTAAATATTTGCCAAAGCGATTTTATCGGAGATAATGCTTAAGTTACACCAGAAACCCCGAAACGAAACCATTCGCATTATATTATAATCGTGATGACAAGAAAAAAAATCAATATCTGTTACTTAAAACTTAAGAACAAAAAGTACATAGGCACGTTTGACGGCTCACTCACGAAGAAGTACCGTAAGTCGGTTCCCTCCAGTTTCGGCTCCTCTCGAATTACAAGATAATAAAACTCTGCTCTACAGTCAGATCCACTTGCGAAATCTCTTCCTGCTACATTTCAAAGTGAACATTTTCATACTGCCCACCACTATTGAATGCATCCGAGGAAAGCCTCGTCTCGTTCTTTTAGATACCATCTGACGGCCATCTTTCACCTCGACATGTATGCGCTGGAGAAAACGCTAAAGGAGAGCAAGAGGTCTTTTTCTTGGCAATGAACACTATCAGGGGTCATAAAAAATTACTCATGAGCTTGGCCGGACATAAACTTCGGGAATTTTATCCTTACATTTAAAAACCTTAAGAGATTGCTGTGGATATGAAATAACGTTGCGGGGTTTTATTTTAAAATCTGGAAAAACACACTTGGAAAGATTTTTTTCCGGCTGAAAGGCGATTAATAAGACTAATCCGCATCCTTTCCTCAAGCCCTAAATGACCCAAACCGCGTTGACCATATGAAAAAGTAGGAAAAAAGTGAAAAAAGAGAATGTTAAAGCGTTAAAACGCCGAGAACCACAATCAATAGTGAAAATTATCTCGCAAGGCTGAAACAAATCAAATAAATATTAAACGTAGATTTTATTATAAGCGAGTCAATTCATATGCAAGATTGACATGTGATACACGATTCAAATTTTAATATGGCGGAGCTAATTTTAATCAAAGAATCCAGTCCGATTACCGATGTCGCCGGCCCACGTGTTTGATATTCCCAATACAAAGACTTTCGAAACTGCGGTGAAGATGCTCACACTAAACATGGATAAGATAATAGTGAGTAAAAATTGGATCTGGTTATGTATTTTGACGTAAACGGATAATACCGTTACGCAGTACTTAAAACAGGAAATAAGCGCACTACGGCTTTTTACATTTCTTCAGTGAGTTATTAACTAAATTATCACACCTATGATACTGGCAATGTCCGCTTATGACTAAACCCTTATCTCCCCGATGACGAAAATTATTCAGTATAATTTCACTAATGAAATCGATTTCGTTTTATAATGCACTGACCAGTTTGTTAAAGAAATCGAAATTGGCTCAGACTTCGCATTTTTGCAGTTTAGATTGTCATTTGATTCTGTCTGTTCAAAACCATCATGTCCAATTCACATCATTAATACCAGGATCAACTTTCTTATGGATATTTTGATGGCTGACTTATCTTAATACCCCTCAAACGAAGTTCTTCCTTAGTTTAAGGAAAACCGTTGCATTGAGTAACATAAGCCCATCAATTTCCGAAAATGGCGTCTACATGATCCAAAAATGGCGACAATGGAATCCAAAAATTGCGACAAAGGGATCCAAAAATGGCGTCAATGGGGGGCTGTATCAAGAGATGCAGCTGCACCGGATTCTTTCGCTAACATTTCGGATCGGCGAATCAGTAAATTATCGCACGAAATTTTTTAAGCCCTCGCTGTAGGAAAAATTAGTAAAATTATTTTAAGCCTTCCAGTTATCTTGATGAAAGTATTAAGCAACAAATGTAATAACTGCCTGAGGAGACGTAATTTTTTATGTCGCATAAACTGGAAAGCGATTAGTTGCATTCAAGTCAAAATAATCGAATAATAAATTTATGGGCACAAAATTAAAATCTGTTGAGAATTAAAAATTGTAAATGAGGTCGTTGAAAGAATTAAATTATAATTGCTTATAGTAACTGGAAAAGTAAGTGAAAATGAAATGAGGGCATTCACACAAAATGAAGTTTGTGAATTTGGAAGTTACTAAGAGTTGGGAAAATTTAAATGAATATGCCATTCATTGCATATGCTCAAAACCTAAATTTAGATGCTTTTAATGCATTAAATTTTAATAAAAAAACAATTAAACATTATATAAATGACATTTTACAATATTGTAATTCATAGGTAAAGCTGCACACATTCTTTATGTCATAAAGATATGCTTTATCAGTTAATCTAAATTTTCACAGCAGTTACAAACAATATACCACAAAATATAAAACATACAAAATGATCAAAAAAATTTTTTTCAATGGTCTTCAAAAGTATCTGACAATTTCTAAAAGTTAGTGAAAGATCTAATCTGATAACAGGATGCCATCACTCTTTCAAAGGAATGTGTACAAAAAAAAACAATTTACTCAGAGAAAGTCTGCAAAAAATTTTCATATAATTCTTTGTCTGAATGCAAAAATTAAACAGAATTTGCCCATTTTCTTCCCAACTATAAACCTTCATTAATTACATTGCAGAAGTCATTCACATCCATTTTTGTAATAAAATTTCCTAAACTCATTTCAATAAATGTAAGAGTGAGTGAAATTAAATGTTGTACTTTATTTTTTATAATCCAGCACCAAGGTCATTGCCATTTGAAGGATGACAAAATGTCCATTATGCCACTCCTTTTCACAAATCAACTGACAAAATCACTATAAAGCTTTAATGAGAAACGCGGAGAAAAATAAATTTAAACTAAGTATTTGATGAAAAGGAGGAAGGTTTATAACCACTTAATTAAAATTTAGATGAAATATTCAAAAAAATTCCTGTATTCAACCACAGCGGATATATAATTGCCCCTGTGTAATTTTTATTTCGTTCAAATTATCCCCATTCATTATCTGAATGACATAAATTGAAAAACAAAAAATAAATAATATTTTTAATACAGTCACAATGACCGTACAAATTTTTAAACGTTGTAATATTTAACCGAAATATTTTGACATTAAACTTTACGCAAAATTTAATAAAAATAATTAAATACTCACTCTTACAAAATTTTCAGCCGTGTCGAAGGATTCATTTTTATCCTGATGAGATATCACTTTAGATTCCAATTTATGATTCCCGATGCATTTTTCATTTTTTGTGAATTTTCGAAAATTATTTTTATTATTTGAGACCGCGCGCGTCGGTTTTATCGCGTCTAAATTCATTTTTTTTTTTAAAAAAGCATCATCAATTTCAAACGGTAATTCAATCAATTATAATTTGAGATTAATTAAAAGATATAAATGTAACATGTTAACACATCAGAACCTTGGGTAAAAAATTAATAAAAAAAAAACTTTTAAACCGCCACGAAATCAGTACTACATTAACAGTTTTACATTACACGAGTACCAAAGTATCTAGTAAAGAGCAAAAAAATCAACCGGAATTAGGTCATTTAATGCACGAAGTTTATTAAACATTGATTGCGTACCTATAGGATGTCTCAGTTTAAATTCACTTTTTGTTAAAATAAAAATAAAAAAAATTTGGTGGGAACTCATTCTTTTATTTTTATTTTTATCATCGACATTTTTAATTTCCCTTTTCGATTTATAATCTTCGGTCCGAACTTTAATTTGATACTTTTTAAAATTGTTTCATTCATTTTAGTTTATAATTATATTTCTTGACTTTAGGATTTTTATTTCTTTCATTCCGCCTCAGAAATTAATCAACTGATTTTAAATGACTGCTTTTTGGGTCCACTTTTACTTTCGATGTTGCCGGTAAAGTGGAAAAAAGAAAAGATAATTGTGACTTTTTTTTTTAAATGAAAAACAAATTACTCAACTGGTATAATGGGAAAAAGAAATCTAAATTAGTTGTTTCACAGTGTTTCAAATTAATAACGCACCAAAAAACAAATTAATCTCATTAAAAGATATTCAAATTCTCCAATTCCAAAGACTATAAAATAGATAAGACCAAATCCGGACTCTGAGAAGTCGTGATGGGACTCCTTCGATGATATCTGAAGTATTATAAGAGTTAAAACTTTTAAATTTGTTTTAATACATTTTAACATCAAATGAAGATTGTATTATCGAATAACATGAATACAAATATTAACTTTTTTGGTAGTTTTTAACGCACTGCAGAACAATGGTTAACCGAGGAAATTGAAAAATCTGGGGGCGATGTGATTTTTGAATCTTTGCACATGAAAAGCCATAAGTCGAGAGTTTTACAAATTGAAAAATATGAATTAGTCAAAGGGAGGCGCGAATATTAAGCAAGTTTTGAAAGCAAGTTTTAGGCGCGTGGAGCCAACACAATACGTATGACTCCATATTAGATTAATGGGTCTTCAGATTAAGCGACAATAATTATAGATTGTTATTCGTTTTTCATACTGGAAATTCATCTGTTTGTAGTATCTTTTAAAAAGGAAGAGAGGCGCCGTGCGATTAAATAACTAATAATAAACAATATTTTAAGGAACTCATGAAAAAATAAATAATTAAAATTTTTAACCCACAGCCATTAGCTGTCAACGCCAACTGGTGGCCATCACAAGAACTCAAGGGTTTAACTGCCATTTGTATTTCTCCATTAGTCCCCTCAGACGCCAAGTTTGATTTAAATTTTTTGTCTTTGAATTATTTTATAACAAAACAAACATGTACGAGGAGGAAGGTAAAAATTCTTTTTTACTCAACTAAGTTTTCGAAATTAAACGTGTTCTCTTATTCCAAATATTTTTGATCAGTTTATTTTTTACGTAAAGGGATTTGATTCCGATATTTCTAATATTTAACCGGGTGAGGTTATGTATATGAATGCCTACTTTATATAAATGATATGAAATGAAATGCAATTGTGAATGTGAAAGGATAAAGGTTATTAAACTAAATTTCAAGATTCGTGTTCGGCTCTTCTTGTCAATATATTAATACATAGTAATAATCAGTAATGATACTTAACATACATAAAACTCAATGATATTCACAATCAGTTTTAGCTTTTTGCTTTTTTTTAAAACTTTCAAATAGATAATTTTAAGAGCTTTAATAATTTACAAAAACTGATCTTTTGTATTAGATCAATATGACAATGATGAGGATGCTGGTGAAATATCTTCAGAACTCTGGCAAGAAGCCTGCTGGATTGTTATCAATTCCTATTTTGATGAAAAAGGTCTGGTTAGGCAGCAGCTGGATTCATTTGATGAATTTATACAAATGTCAGTGCAAAGGATAGTTGAAGACTCACCTATTATTGATCTTCAGGTGTGTTTTTTCAAATGTCTTATGAAATCGGTGATTGAAAATAAACAAATGCAATTCAGTCAGATTTTATGCGTGGTAAACTAAATATGTTTATTTTTAGGCTGAAGCACAACACACTTCTGGAGAAATAGAACATCCTCCCCATTATTTGTTAAAGTTTGAACAGATTTACCTGTCAAAACCAACACATTGGGAGAAGGATGGAGCTCCAAGTCCTATGATGCCGAATGAGGCTCGCCTCAGAAATCTCACCTACTCTGCACCTCTGTATGTGGATATAACAAAAAAAATAATCAAAGAAGGAGAAGACCCAATTGAAAGTCAGCATCAGAAAAGTTTTATTGGGAAAATTCCCATCATGTTGAGATCCACATATTGTCTATTGAGTGGGTTAACAGACAGAGACTTGACTGAATTAAATGAATGTCCTCTCGATCCAGGAGGGTATTTTATTATAAATGGCTCTGAAAAAGTACTCATTGCACAGGAAAAAATGGCAACAAACACTGTATATGTATTTAGCATGAAAGATGGCAAGTATGCATACAAAACTGAAATCAGGAGCTGTTTAGAGCACTCTTCAAGGTGAATGATGAGACAAATAATTTAGAATAAATTTCTGTTATGTAAATTATATTTGAATGTTACCAATTTGTTTTTCTTGAAGGCCTACTTCTACATTATGGGTCAATATGATGGCCAGGGGTGGACAAAGTATTAAAAAATCAGCAATTGGTCAAAGAATCATTGCAATTCTGCCTTACATCAAGCAAGAAATTCCCATAATGATTGTATTTAGGGCATTAGGTTTTGTGGCAGATCGAGATATATTACAGCATATCATTTATGATTTTGATGACCCAGAAATGATGGAAATGGTGAGGATGGGTACTAAATTATCTATTTGTAAATGGTTTTTTTGTAAGCAAATTAAAAAAGAAATGTTTTGTAGGTGAAACCATCTTTAGATGAAGCTTTTGTTATTCAAGAACAAAATGTGGCGTTAAATTTTATCGGAGCAAGAGGCGCTCGACCCGGTGTAACAAAAGAAAGGAGAATTAAATATGCAAAAGAAATATTACAGAAAGAAATGTTACCTCATGTTGGAGTCTCTGATTTTTGTGAAACCAAAAAAGCATACTTCTTAGGTAAAGCTTTAGTGATCACTTGTTTTTTTAGTTGAGACTCAACGAAACCTGCTAATAAATGGTTGGTTTTTTCAGGTTATATGGTTCACAGATTGCTATTGGCTGCTCTCGGCAGGCGAGAACTCGATGACAGAGATCATTACGGAAACAAAAGGCTGGATTTAGCCGGACCTCTTCTGGCGTTCCTTTTCAGAGGGTGAGCCAATGTTCCACTTGTTTAATTGCTCTGTGGTGTGGTACAAATAAAGAAGTTGAATGACGTTGCAGGCTTTTCAAAAACCTAATGAAAGAAGTTCGCATGTTTGCTCAGAAATTCATCGACAAAGGAAAGGATTTCAATCTGGAACTGGCTATAAAAACTAAAATAATCACAGACGGGCTTCGATATTCTCTGGCCACCGGAAATTGGGGAGATCAAAAGAAGGCTCATCAAGCGAGGGCGGGGGTGTCGCAAGTGCTCAACAGACTCACCTTCGCTTCCACTTTGTCTCACTTAAGAAGAGTCAATTCCCCCATCGGTAGAGATGGAAAACTGGCGAAGCCTCGTCAGCTTCATAATACTCTTTGGGGTGAGTTGGACTCGAGCATTGCTTTTTCATTTTACGTCCGAATTACATTTGTACTTTCGAAATTAGGGATGATATGCCCGGCCGAAACGCCCGAAGGAGCTGCTGTCGGTTTGGTAAAAAATATCGCCCTCATGGCGTATATTTCCGTCGGATCTCAGCCCTCTCCGATTCTTGAGTTCTTGGAAGAATGGTCGATGCAGAATTTAGAAGAAATCGCTCCTTCAGCCATTGCCGTTGCCACAAAAATTTTCGTCAACGGTTGCTGGGTAAGAAAAGCGTATTCATCACTGACTTAAAGTGGAACAGTTGACTCATTTTGAAAATCTGAACGTTTAATCGCTTCCACAGGTGGGCATTCATGAAAATCCGGAGCATTTGATGGCCACTTTACGTAAATTACGTCGACAAATGGATATCATCGTGTCTGAAGTCTCCATGATAAGAGACATTCGGGATCGAGAAATAAGAATTTACACCGATGCGGGTCGAATTTGTAGACCTTTGCTTATTGTCGAAGGAGGACAATTGTTACTGAAGAAAAATCACGTGAACATGCTCAAGGAGCGCGAGTACAACAATTTCGGGTGAGTAATTTGGTGTTCCTTTTAAAGTTCCGCTGATACATACAGTTATTTTGTTTCAGTTGGCAAGTGCTCGTGGCGAGCGGTGTGGTCGAATACATAGACACATTGGAAGAAGAAACCGTAATGATAGCCATGTCCCCGGATGATCTCCGCCAAGAAAAGGAGTACGCGTATTGCACGACTTACACCCATTGCGAAATTCACCCGGCGATGATACTCGGCGTCTGCGCGAGCATCATTCCCTTCCCCGATCACAATCAAAGCCCGAGGAACACTTATCAAAGCGCCATGGGTAAACAAGCCATGGGAGTGTACATAACAAACTACCACGTCAGGATGGACACCCTGGCCCACGTTCTCTTCTACCCGCACAAGCCGTTGGTCATCACGAGATCCATGGAGTACCTCAGGTTTCGAGAACTGCCCGCGGGGATTAATTCGATCGTCGCCATTTTGTGTTACACCGGTTACAATCAGGAGGACAGTGTCATTCTGAACGCGTCCGCGGTCGAGAGGGGATATTTCAGGTGGGATTTTTAACAGCTTTGAGAAGGAAACAAAAGTATATTTGATTGGTTCTTTACAGGTCTGTGTTTTACCGTTCGTATAAAGACTCGGAGTCCAAACGAATTGGAGATCAAGAGGAACAGTTCGAGAAACCGAACCGGCAAACCTGTCAGGGAATGAGGAACGCAATGTACGACAAATTGGACGACGACGGGATTATAGCTCCAGGCGTGAGAGTGTCAGGAGATGACGTCGTTATCGGGAAAACTATTACTTTGCCGGATAACGACGATGAGGTAGTTTTTGCATTTGGAATATTTCAGATTCATAACAGTCAGTGAAATTGAAATGAAAAATGAAGCCTTATATTTAGGAGTAATCTAAAAAGTACATTACGGTTGATCTTATATAAACTTGATCGAAGAGTGTAATGAAGTAAAACAATGGTAATAATTTTAGCTGGAAGGAGCCACAAAAAAATACACGAAAAGAGATGCGAGCACGTTCTTAAGAAATTCAGAAACTGGCTGCGTAGATCAAGTTATGATAACTCTTAATTCTGAGGGATATAAATTCTGCAAGATTAGAGTCCGCTCAGTGAGAATTCCTCAAATAGGGGACAAATTCGCATCCAGGCACGGACAGAAAGGAACATGCGGTATACAGTACAGACAGGAGGTAAATCACCGCCCCCTAAAAGCATCCCCTCTCAAAGCGAAGAGTAATCTAAGTGAAACCCTCTTCGCAGGACATGCCCTTCACATGCGAAGGTCTCACTCCGGATATCATAATCAATCCTCACGCCATACCTTCTCGGATGACCATCGGTCACTTGATTGAATGTCTTCAAGGGAAGGTTTCCTCCAACAAAGGAGAAATCGGCGACGCGACTCCTTTTAACGATGCCGTCAACGTACAGAAAATTTCCACTCTTCTTCAAGAGTACGGTTATCAGTTGAGAGGCAATGAGCTCATGTACAACGGACACACAGGTCGAAAAATCAACGCCCAAGTCTTTCTGGGCCCCACCTACTATCAGAGACTTAAACACATGGTCGACGACAAAATTCACTCGAGAGCCAGAGGCCCCGTTCAGATATTGGTTCGACAACCGATGGAAGGTCGAGCGAGGTAAATTCATAAACTCCCAAAATTGCAACGGTGGAATTACGTTCTGTATAAAATATATATTGTTCTAATGCAGAGATGGAGGGCTCCGTTTCGGAGAGATGGAACGTGATTGTCAAATTTCACACGGCGCCGCCCAATTCTTGAGAGAAAGATTATTCGAAGTGTCAGATCCCTACAGAATACACGTATGCAACTTCTGTGGTTTAATAGCCATTGCCAACCTTCGAAACAACACCTTTGAATGCAAAGGTTGTAAAAATAAAACTCAGGTAAGGATCATCAAGTAATGGTAAACAAAAATATGATAATGCATCACTCTCGCAATTCTGTCAATTCTTTTCCAGATATCGCAGGTCAGATTACCGTATGCAGCCAAACTTTTATTTCAGGAATTAATGTCAATGAACATAGCTCCCCGTTTAATGGTTTTGTAATTCGACAGAACCCTCCGCGCACACTCAGCAGATATATATTTAAATCCTGTAATGTTTTCAGTGTAGTGTAACATAATCGAATTCAGCAGTTGTCTGTTCGGTGCTTAGTAATAGGCCAAACGGACTCCGTTGCAAACAGTTTTAGACCAAATTTGTCAGATTTACCGGTCGCCGATTGTGATTTTCGAGGACATTGATTGGGGTATACTTATGAGTGACCGCTTTTCTCCGCGATGGCGGAGTTATTCACAAATTCGTCTCAGCTCACCTGTTTCAGGGTGGTTTTTTAAAAAATCAAATGCTAGATAAATATATTTAATAAAGACGAGAACTTTTTTTGACGAGAAGGGTGAAAATATTGAGTCACTTTTATTAATAAAATAGTTTTTTTTGCTAAAAACTTCAGCAAGTTATTTCTAAATTAAAGTTTATCCTAATAAATATAGGCACAATGAAAAATCCTCTTTAAACCGTTCGAATGACAAAATTTACGATAATTAAACTTTAAAAAAGCTTGATTTTTTAATTATCAAACTTGAAAATTTGTGTGTAATCACAGTTAACTGCTTTTACTTTTTATTTGGCTTGAATGACATCGACATTTGGTCAGTGATGAGTTATGACCGTGATTAAGCTGAAGGTAAGGGTTAGTGGGAAATAGACAACGTTTTGAACAATGAATATACGTTTGTTCTGTAAAGATTGGCTTAGAATTTTTCGTTTCATCTGGAAGAGAACTGCTTCTGAATCACAAACCGGAAGTACAGCCATTTGCCGTTCAATTTGCCGCGAAAAAAATAAATAAAGATTTCTGAACGTACCTTTGTGTTTGGGAAGTCCTCCATTTTTTTTTCTGGAACAAAATTTTACTCTAGCACGTGTGTAAACTCATTGGTATTTGTCATAATAAATGTAGGAACTCTGTTTGTAAAGTGAATCGCGTTTCTTACAATACAAAATTAGACTTATAATTTCTTCGTGAATCTGATTACCAAGTAAAAAAGGCAAAATGAATGCCGACAAGTTGAAAAAAATGCAAGCCCAGGTGCGTATCGGCGGCAAGGGAACTCCTCGCAGGAAGAAGAAAGTCGTCCACACGACTGCCGCCACAGATGATAAAAAGCTACAGAGTTCATTGAAGAAATTGTCTGTCAACACGATTCCTGGTATAGAAGAAGTGAATATGATTAAAGATGATGGGACTGTTATTCATTTTAATAATCCGAAAGCTCAGGCCTCCTTGGCGGCCAATACCTTTGCCATCACCGGCCACGGTGAGAATAAACAGATTACTGACATGTTGCCCGGAATTCTTAATCAGTTAGGACCAGAAGGTTTGACTCAACTGAAAAGGCTGGCTTCTTCAGTCACAGGGTGAGTGAATAACATTTACTAATTGTTTCACAAGCTTTTGCAATGTTAAACCAAAATGTGTTTCACATGTGCTGAAATTCATTTGTGATTTTCACATAAGACTAACTGTCCCCGGATATTTTAAAATAAAGCAACAGATTTTCCAAAATTCACGTTTATTTTGTGCAAAGGCAACAAAGAAACCACACTTCCTCATAAACCATTAATGAACATTAAGTTATTCTATGTACCGATTTTAATTAATTTAAAATTTGAATTTATTAATATAAAGGCAGTGATTTCTTCTGAAGGATTCATTTGGCAACAGGAAACAAAACAAAATTACATTTTATCTGCATATCAGTTGAAAGAAGTTGAAACATGCAAATTTTTTTGATTTTACCATTTAATGGAGATAAAAAAATTGCAAAAGCTCAAATATATTTCCTTTTTGGATAATTTTGTGGAAATCATTTTTCTCATGTTTAGTTTTCTATTAAATCCTGAATTATAAAATATGATTTAATTTTAATCCTAAATAAATAAATTTTAAAATAATTGAACTGTTTCAGAGGTGGAACTGGAAAAGCCACAATTGATGAAGATGATGAAGTTCCAGAACTTGTGGAGAATTTTGATGAGGCCAGTAAACAAGAAGTCTCAAATGCAGCAAAAGAAAATGCCACTGAAGGAAGTAATTAAGACAATTAAAGACTAGTCTGCTATATTTTTTCTTAATAAAATAAAAAGTTAGTTGTACTTTTTTTTTTCTACAGATTATTATATGATCCACTCATTATTGGTCACTCAATTGAATTTTATATTTTTTCAGGTAAATTTCCTTACTTACAAATTATTACTTTGAAAGTAAGTTTACTGCAATGCCTGGAACCACAGCAATGCAATGCATTTTTAAATATTGTTCAGCAGGTTTTATTATGCTTAAAACCTATTTTGTTTTTATCTGAATCATAATCAAACCTCTCTTGTTATTTAACAGAATTCAATTAGTTACTGGATTTCAGTAATTGAGAATATTAATAAATAAATAATTATTAATAACAGTTTCCTTTTTTACAATTGTCAATTCAAAATGGCAGACATCCTTAATTTTCATATTTTCATATTGAAGTTTAGTGAATGCATTAATTAACAGATTGGGTTTTTAGAAATGTTTTAATCAGGTTTTTGTTTGAATATTAGAGCTGTAGGCAAAAGTGTAAAACAGGACATTCCCCAAATAAATGTTTTGTGATTATCTAAACAAAACACTGAATTAAGGTAAAGTCAGAGTAAAATATATATTTAAAAGTATATATGTATAAATAAAGTTATGGGAAATGTTGAAACAAAAACACTCTTAACGAAACGAAAATAATTTTGAGTCGTAGGTGTAAAATTTATTGCCCAAAGTGCTGACACAATTTAATAGTCTCAAATAGATGAAGGTTATTTATAGAATGTGTTCATAAAAACGACAAAAATTTATGAATTTGATTCGGTTAAGCTTTTGAAAAAACGGTCACTTTTAAAGACGGGTAAAAATACACGCAAATGGCAGTATTGAATTAGGTTGGCCATTTGCGGTCAGTGATTTTGTCAACAGCTCACAGCGCTGCATTGCAGTCACGTGACTGTCTATTTTTAATGCTGCTGCTGCAGGAAAGCAACCGGCGATGTTTAATAATAAAACAGGACAAGTAAGAATTTTTGTAATAAAAGTAGATCCACTGTGTTTTCATGAAGGACGACGACGGTTATTTTGGCGCCAAATCCACTGTCCTCCATTATTGTTGTTATTATTCTTGAAATGCACGTTTCCGGTTATGTCTGGAGGAATTATTATTTTAAATGGAAATTTTAAAGGAAACAATTTTATTTTTGATAGTTTTTTTATTTGAATTCGATGATTATTAAATTAATTTTTAAGTTCTCATTTTACTACGATTTTATTATGGAAATGGTATTTTTTATTTATTTTTAATGTAATCATTTACCAAACGCCTATTCAATGACAAATTTAGGAAGAAATAATAAGTTGAATTCTGCCTTTTTTTAAATTTTCTTAATAGAAATCATTTCCAGTTAAGGAATTATTTTTTTTGACAGCGGATGACTCATCATTTTTACTTTTTCATCAGACGTTTTTCTGATGTTTTTCTTAGTCTCCTTTGGGAGCGTTCAGCTTTCCAATCCTGTGGGAATACATATAATTTTACACAAAATGTCTACATACAGAAACTAATTAATTGTAAAATGTGTAATTAATTGCATCACCACTCCTTAAATGTACGTAGTGTAAAATGGTATAAACTGCATTGTTTTTTCATTTTTTTATGGAGACGCAATACTTATCTGTCAGATAAACTGTGCCAATTTTTACACCAATGCACCATCTTTTCTTTAGTTTCTTCGCCTTCTGACAGCCATTATTCCGATAACGATCAGTGATAATCATCATGGCCAAACTCGGTTGTTGATTTTCAGGTGAGGGGGCCAAGTTCATTGTTCTTGTGTGTCTCTTGCACCAGTTTTTGCCATTTTCAATGAGGAAGGTCATCTGGCCCATGCAGATACATCGCCTTTGGCCATTTTGAACAAAATCTTACGGTTATCAGCTGAGTAAGTTTACAGTTATGCATTTGAAATTTGAAATTTTCTGTTTTATCTTGCAACAACTTGCAACTTATATTTGAATATTCAATAGTGAAAATATCAATTTTCGAATTGTCTAAAACTTATATAACTCAAGTAGGAGTATAATCAGTAGTTTGAAGTTAATTTTCAAACACCGATTCGTAACCGAAACAGTGACGGTTATAACTTCGCCCGCCCATTTTCTGGAATTTATATTTTATTTATTTATTTGAAAAAATTGTTTGCCCTTCTTGAGCGTTACAATTTATGTTCACATAAAAAACTGGTTTTTCTTCAAGATTTAACTCGGATTAATGGAATTTATGAGAAAAAGGGGCCGATGTCTTCCGCGAATCCAAACGGTTTTTGGGGTTTTGAACTTCAATCGGTGATGTGAACATAATTTTATAATCCTTTGGATTTGTTTGATTAATTACAAACATTATTTAATATCTTAACGATGTGTAAAATATGAATGCATTTACATCGCATTGATAACAAAAGGAAGAGTTCAGCAGAACTGAACATCTCCGAAAATATAACAAAATCGGTCCAAGGTCTCTCTCTCTCTCTCTCTCTCTCTCTCTGGCGGTATATTAAACCTTGAACTTCCAATTAAAATACTTTATTTTATCAAACGCAATGCTTCTTAGGCAGTTATTCACTTATCTTTATTTATGACGAGAAAAGTTTTATTGTAAGTAGTATTTTTGCGGTTTTCTTTTCAATAACAAAAGTTAGGTCACGGCGTATTCACATTTATTGACTAAAATTAATAATTATGTGTTAATTTTGGCCTTTGAAAAATGGCGGCGATCCACAAAGGTTTGGCAGCTGTGTTTCCGAATCTTGTATATCTTTGTCGCAAAAGGGGGAAATACAATTAATTTTACAGAACTGACAAACACAAATAGATAGTCAATACTTACAATGAATGAAATATATCGGCGTTGTGGTGTGTTATTTTGTAGGTCGTACAATAAATTGCAGTGTCAGGTGAGTGAAAATTTCCTCTTGATAAAGAGGATTATTCCACGACAAAGTCTCCTCTGGTGATTTACCGGTCTTCAGTCCTGGTATGTGGAGGCACTTCGTCCTTCGAGGCTGGACTTTATCTCCTGAATGCATTGGGGCACCGGGAATTTGGGGAGAGGCTTCAAGGGGGACATCACCAAGTGGGTGAACACTGGGATCTTCATGGAAGTCTCGTCCAGGGGCGGAAGTCTTCTTTTTCTGCTGAGTTTGGGCGGGAAAGAGTGATTTTGACCCAAAATGGGTGGCGCCAGTCTTTTGCCGTAAACGCCCAGCCTCCTTTCTTCTTCCGAAACTGTCAGGTCTTCTTCGACATTGTATTTCTTTTTGGCTATGGGCGGAGCTCCTCTGAGGACTTTCAAAGTGGTGTAAGAGGCGTTCTGAACTATGTCGGGCGGAATCCTGAAATCGGACTCTTTATTCGTTTTCTCCACATCCATTCCCCATTCGAGGTTCAACCAGGGCTTGCTTTGACCCAGGCAACCTGAAAGAGACAATGCACACCGTATTCCTGGAAAAACAACCGTGGGTGTGAATGTTCACACTGATTTGATTTCTCCCAAATTATTCGGTTCACTTTGTAGAATTATATTCGGGATAGCATAAAAAGTGGACTACGTACCGACATATCGTCCAGAAAGAGTCCATATTCGCACTGTTTTGTCCGCGCTGGCAGTGAATAATATTTTGCATTCTTGGACGTACTCCAAAGACAAAATGGCTCCGTTGTGACCTTTATAAGAAGAAAGTAAAAGTGGACTCGGTTGGTTCTTCAGTGCCGCCTTCACTCTCGTCTGTATCCGATCATTGATCAAAAAGGGAAATTGCAGCCTGTACAGAGGCATGCACACCTTCACGTTAACACTCCCCGTCAAACAATAGTTCTTCAGCAGCCATATTTTCACGTATCCGCGAACGGTCCCCGTAAAGAGAAACTCATTTTCCGGGTCAGAATACAGCGACACCACATAATCTCTGCATATGTGCACCGCTCTGAAACCCATTATGAATCCCCCGCTCGGATGGTGAGACCACGCCTGCAACCACCATTCAGATCCAGCAAACGCACACAACCACCCCCAAACACCCCTCAACCCCTCCTCACCTGAATCATACCGTTCTCCGTCGAAATAAGCAGCGTCGCCTGGTCGGGAAGCATTTCCCTCTTCTTGAGGAATATCATGCAGTGGATGGTGAGGTTCCTCTCCACGGAGGGCTTCACCCTCTCCATGAGGAAGACCTTCTTGGGGGCTTCCGCCCCCTTCACCCCGAATGTGCGCCTCAGCCTGCTCTGGTCGGAGGGCGAGTTCTGGATTTCCTTCTTATCCCTCTTCCCTCGGGAGGACTTCTTAGAGCTGTGGACGGAGCCGACCCCCGGAGGTTTCCACTTTTTTTCAGATTTCTCCCTCAAATACTCCAGTCTTAGAAGACCCGTTGGATGCGTTACGTTGTAGCGCTTGTACGACTGGCCGGTTTCTAAATGCCAGAATATCAGGTCTCCGTCGTAAGTACCGGTGGCCAGTGCTTGACCGGGTCTGTGGGTGGAAGCGAGGGGTGGTGATTAGCCGGTGGTTGAGGGGGTTTCCAGACGAAATACCTGAATCCCCGGAAATTTATGAGTTTTGAATGCCCCAAGCAAAACCTTTCAAAAATAGCCGTTACCAATTTATGATAGTTGTGGAATTAATTTTGTAAGAGGTGGCGACCTGATTTCGATTCAAAACACGATGTGATTCTGTGACTGCTTTACACGCTTTTATTTAACTATGGGTGAAATTTTAACAACTCTTTGGAACCGATTTTAATAAATTCGGTAATTAAATTAAACAATTTTGAAAACTAAGATAATATAGAGAAATTCTTCTGTATGTATTAACACGTTTACGATTCCTCCTCTTTTGGGGTGGTTAATTAAATACATAATTCGTACCTGTAATCGGCAGAAGTGATTTCACTCGTGTGTCGCAATTCCCATTCCTTTCCCGCAGAAATCTTCCCTCCGAGGCTGTCCCCGAATTGCACCACCCTGCAGTTCTCCCCAACAGCGAGAATCCTGTTGGTCAGCCAGATAAGTGTGCTCACTTCTCGCCCCTTCCCCAGGCTCATATTCCTCAGACAAAGTCCCATGTTGAAGTCCCATATTTTGATGCTTCCATCGCTGGAGCCTGCGGGAGAGAGTGAGTGAGGGAGGGGAAATGGCGGGGGGGAGGTAAAACGAAAGGGGTGAGCTTGCCTGTTAGGAGGTATGTGTGGAGGGAGTCGAGGGTGGCTGCCGTGATGGGGAGGGGCACCAGCACCCCCAGGGACACTGTGGAGTGGGCGTTTCGAATGCACGTCATGGATTTGTTTGTCCAGGGGTTCCAAATGACGATGTTGGAATCCAAACCGCAGCTGATTACGCATTTGAAAAGTCGGTTGAAAAGCACAACCGATACGGGGCCGCAGTGTGTCTTCCCATCGGAGCTCAGCTCATCCACGAGTCTGCCGCAAATGGTGGAGGCTATTTTGAACCCCCCAACGATGAACAAATTGTTTGTGCTGTTATAATAAGCGCTGAACTCTTTTATCGGTCCGCTTTCGAAGGCGAATCCCGAGTATGTCTGAATGCACGTTTGGGATGATCTTTCCCACACTTTGAGAATCCTGTTTTTGTCCAGGGAATATATTCTACGGCCTTGGTCTTGGAGAAATATCTTCACTATACTCGCATGATGACCCCGCAGAATGGAAGTCGGTTTGTTGGTTATGAAAGGGTTCCACAGCCTCAGAATACAGTCCAGACTTCCGGTCACTATCAGAGGACTGTCTTCGTTCACGCAGAATGTTTCTATCCCTGAGAAAGAACGTCAGTCCTTTAGCTTTGCCTGTGGGTACCTCACCCAACCGAGGCTTACCTCTCTTCAGGTAGAAATTGTAGCTGCTCTTCGACCCGCAGAAGTCCCCCATGAACATCGCTTTGGGGGACGAAGAGCAGGACACAATGGAACCCAGCAGTTTATAGTAGGACACCTGCATGACCCAATCTGAGTGCACCTTGAGGATGTTGTAAGCTTTCATGAGGGGTAACTTCCCCTTGACGACCTGATCCCAGCTCAGATTCAGCATCTCCACCCCGATTTTCTGCTTGAAAGGACCTTTGTCCTCCTTCGGGAACTGCAGCACCCTCACGTTGCCCCCGAGGTCTCCGCACACCAAAACAGACTCCTCCTCCGCGTTCTCAGAAAAGTGGTAATGCATGTGGTTCACGCAGAAGGGCATGGCCACAAAGGCGATTATCAGAGTGAAGCGTTTGCTGGTGATGTCGTAGAACCTGAGCTCCCGTTCGGTGGAGCTGGTCACGAGGACATTGAGGTCCGAGAGGCAGACGAAGTTGGTCACCCAGGTGCTCTTGACGACGGAATGCAGAGATTTGTCCCGGTATGTCCTCAGCAGCTTGAAGTCGAGGCTCCAGACGTTGAGGATACCGTCTTTGCTCATGGACATGTATTTGCCGTCGCTGTAGTCGACGGCCCCGTTGAGGTCGACAGAGGGAGTGAACATTATGGTGATGATGGCGCTTCTGTGCTTCGAGTTGATGATGACGGGGTCGTCGACGATGGGGTTTTCGATGTTGACAGACTCTCTCGCGTCTCTCCCTTTGCACTCCAACTCGAGCACCAGGTACGAAACGACCTCATCCCAGGTGGCCAAATCATTCTTGTCGTAGTCGAGCTTCGTGAATAAAGTCTCGTATTCTTCCTCCGAAATTTCTATTTTAAACCGAGAAAGTATTTTCGATTTGAATTCCCATTTTTTGTAGCCAATCCTGAAAATAATTAGTGTTTTTATTTGTACGGGCAATGCTGCTTCAAAATCCCCCCGGAAGAGTTAAAATGGGAGATAATTGGGCGGCTCAATAGGAGGCTCGACATGTACTCACTGCAGTTAATAGGTGGTTGAGGCAAAGGGGAGCTTTCGAGAGCTTTCGAAAGAAGAGAACGCCCGAGAACGAACCTGGGTCCATTTTCATAAATCCTGTGAATTTCCTCGAGCTGATTTTTGTCCAAATATTCGTGAATCATCACTTCTTTTTCCGTTTCTCTCACTTTTAAATTTATTGATTCCATGTCTTTGACCTGTTGCAACTCCCTCATTGTCACCCCCAGACTTGGTCTTGTTTGCAAACACAATCCCAATGGCGGCATCGGAGCCTCCGCATTTTCCCTTCCTTCCTTTTGATGCCCCCCCAATTGATATTCTCCTTCTTTTGCTTACAGAATACCTCAACCGCTGCGGTCCTCATTGCTGACAATGCACGTCAACCTCTTGTTGCTAGCTCTGCTGCTGAAAGGAGTGTCCTGTGCGAAGATTCTGGCTCTGATGGTCGTTCCCTCTCACAGCCACCATCTCTGGAACGCCAAGTACCTCCAGGGCCTGGCCGAACGAGGACACGACATCACTTATTTCAGCGTTGATAAATTCGCCGTTCCTCCGAAGAACATAAAGCAGATCTTCGTGGAAGGCGCGTATGAAGTCTATGGTGACATCGATTTCTCAGAAATCACGAGTGTGGGTCCCTACCGCAGTACTCTTCTGCTTCACCAGTGGTCGGAGGTGACCTCGCTCCTGGTGACGAAGAGTAAAGGTTTCCAGGAGCTGAAGAAAGTGATCGCAACTGACAAGTTCGATTTGGTCATCCACGACTTCGCGCAAAGTTGGTTCCTTTTGGCCGCGGTGGACCTAATGGGGCGGCCACCCATTTTGGGCATCACCGCGTTCGGCATTCCACCCCTAACCCTCTCCGTTCTGGGCAACCCTCTGTTCTACTCCTCGTACCCCCACTTTCTCTCCCATTACTCAGACACGATGAACTTTATGCAGAGAGCGGATAATTTCTTTCTTCATTTATGGAGCCTTGCGGTTGAGTGGGTTTTCCTTGGGAGAGAGGACAACCTGGCGAAGACGTTCTTCGGACCGAGTGTGAGACCTCTGGAGCAAATATTAGACGACATTAACATCATTCTGGTCAATTCTAATTACGCAATGGACTTTCCCTTCCCGAAAGTCCCGGGACTTATTCCCATCGGGGGACTCCACATAGAGAAACCGAAACCTCTCCCGCAGGTGAGACCGAACTCCCGAGTGTTCCCTTCCGAAAACTCATTTATATGATTACAGGAGCTGAAGAACTTCTTAGATGGCGCCAAAAACGGAGTGGTTTACTTCAGCCTGGGTTCCAACATAAAAAGCAGTATGATGGCCGCTAAACATGTGGAAATTTTATGCGAAGCTTTCGGACGAATTTCTCCCATCAAAGTGCTCTGGAAATGGGACGCGGAGTCCCTCCCCAAACAACCCTCCAATGTGAAAATAGTCAAATGGGTTCCGCAGAACGACGTTTTGGGTGAGTTAAAGGGGGCGGTGAGAAGACAGAAGAGATGGTGAGTGAGTCGAACTGTATTTGAGCAGCTCATCCGAACGTCCGACTGTTCTTCACACATTCCGGACTTCTAAGCACTCAGGAAGCCTTATACCACGGGAAGCCAATTGTCGGGATGCCATTTTTCCTGGATCAACACGTCAATTTGAATAAATGCATCGAGAGAGGTCTCGGGGAGAAATTAATTCTTGAATCCCTCACCGTGGAAAATGTGGTGGCAACCCTGAAGAAAGTTCTAACAGAGCCGAGGTGAGTGTCCCGAAGGAGACATTATCGAAGAACCTTTTCGGCATTGTTGTACCTTTCCAGGTATGCAAAGAGTGCTCAGAATGGGTCCTTCATCTTCAAGGACGCATTTGAGCATCCGCTGGACAGAGCCATTTTCTGGACGGAGTACGCGATAAGACATAAAGGAGCTCCCCATCTCCGGCATTCCTCGAGGAATTTGTCGTGGTACCAGAAGTGGATGTTGGATGTAATGGCGGTGACAGTTTGTCTCGGTTCTCTAGTCTCGTGGTGCATTTACAAACTGGTTGTGATGGCGTCTGTTACCAAAAAGGCAGATGTTAAGAAAAAGGAGTAAAACAACCGGGGATGGTTGTTGGGTTTTTGTTACTTCCACGTTTGCGCGTGCAAAAAGAGTACGCGAGGAACAACTCTCGAGAAAAAGTCTGCATTATCCAACGAGCCAGTGAAAGTTAAGCTTTGGTTATTAAGAAATCCAGTCTTTGGTAAAACCACCCGAGGCCTTTAATATAAGACATCTTTTTACAATCACTTCTTCTGCTTTTTGCTTTCATCTTCAACCGACCGCCACCACATGAGTCCCTCTGCTCCCACTTCGCTGACACCCCCAACTGTCACCATTTGCTGCCCACCGGCGAGGAACTGTCCAACACCTTCCGTCTCTCAAACAAACACCTCAAATTTCGGTCCCTTCACTGTTAGCACCTTTAGGAGGAATTTGGCAATCGGGGCAACTGCACATCTCTCTCTCTTGTAAGCTTAAATTGCGCGAAATGCAATTCATAAGTTTTTGTAAAAGTCGTGAGAGCTGTCGTAACACAGAGTAATGGAAGGTAAGTGGCGGGGTGCTGTTACAATGGGTTTCGCCACTGCATCGAAAAAGCAATCATAACTAATTAAGTGGCACAGAGAATAGCAAATAGCGGTGCAGGTTTAGGGGAGGAGGCAATTACATGTTAATTTAAAAGGTATTGCAATAGGTCATCTCCGACAACCCGATGACATAATAATTCCCCGGTGTTTTTCTTCATCTCTTCTCAGCTCTTCGTCTGCACATTCTCTCCCCAAAACCCTTCCACGCCCTCCCCTCATTGCACATCATCCCAGACTCTGTCAGAATCCCCTCGTAATGGCGTCTCCTCTTCGAGGACCGAAGACAAAGCAGTCAAACAGCCGTTAAAAAAAGATATACTACGCATTGTGTCACAACAATTAGGAAATTTGGCATTGAAAAAGGGCGCAATGGACGGTATTATGAGTTTGAAAAGGTAAAAAATGTTCATTATTGGTCGAAGAGGGAGGATATCAGTCATTTTACAATTGCTCAATGCAAAGTAAATAATTGCCGAGGAAAAGTTGATGCCCCGAAAGCCTCGGGGGCGAATTTTTGCAACCGACCTCATGAACTTTAAACCCACACAGTCCTCCCATCTCTGCTCCCCGTCTCTTCCTCCCCTCGGCTTGCACCAACCCTCCCGGGAAGCCCCGGTCCCTCCTTGACCCCACCGGAAGTGACCCTCGCCACCGGAAGCGCCGGCCAAAGGAGGTTGCAACTGCCGGCCGCCGCTCTTTCTACATACTAATTAACTGGGTTGAATCGCTCTTCCATCGGACAACACATTCCGAAGAATAATTCATGTAACGGTATCGGCGGAACGCCTTCCGATTCGGAGATGCAGTCGCAGTGACATCCCGAAGGCAGTGTCTGGTGGTGAGGGATGATGGGGGAGGGGAAAGACCCGAGGGTGAATTTCCAAAGCGAAATTGTAGCTGATAAGGCAACCTTATTTAATTGGAGAATGATTTGAGTGGCCGATTAATTCGCGAAACGAGTATCTCTCGAATGTGGCTGGCGGTGTTTCGTCATTGGAAGAATCCGAATTAGTGCTCTACGGGCCACCCGTGGAAGAAGTGCTCTTGCTTTTCTACGAGTAACACCAGTGTTATTTAAGGTTTAACGTTTTTTCTTTTTTTCTTACGGTTTTTTTAAAAATGGTGCACATTGTTCAGTCTTGGCTTTTTATCGCGTTTCAGTTTTAACATCACTTTAGTGTTTTATTTGTTATTGTTTTACAGACTGTAATCCCCCTTTTGTATTTATTTTCACTCACTGATTTTCGCGATCTTATTTTAATCCTCTTTTACAGTTTCCAAAACAATTGTTTTGGAAAATATTTTTTGACTGATCCGAACCCCCGAAACTTTTTATTTTGGGGCTTCGGTAACCCTTTGTTTTTTTTTTTTGTTATTCCGAGTGACTCCCTCATCTTTCATCTGGGGCAAACGGTGATTTATGAGTAGAAGAACACTCTCAGAGTGATTGCGGAGAATGCAAGTGGTTGCTTCCTGCATCTCCGGTGGTGCCTGCATAGGTGACCTCATTTAAGGTGAATTCGCAAGACAAGGAAGTGCCTTCGTGCCTTGCTCACCTTTCTCCAAGGATAGTTGAATTATATTTTAGCATAAAATTAACTGGAAATAGATTACCCTTGATGGGTGCAAGAATAAATTGTAAATGCTGTCGGAAGCGGCGTTCCCCAATCGATGTATGTCAAAGCAAACTTGGATTTTAAAAATGTTGTAAAAGGGATTGTAAACAGATTAAATATCGGTTACAAGGAAAAGATTAAAGTCATTTTGCGGTCATCTTTTTGCATTAATTTTAGATGTTTCGGAGAGGAGAAAAAAAAGATGACGAAAAAATTGATGCCGGCCGCAAAAGCAATCACCGATCGATTGAATATTGCATTTCACGTGTTTTTTGTTTAATGCCCTTTTAATTTTGTGTTTCTCCACTCTAACCGACATTCTATTAAATTACTTTCCCTCCGAATCTCAGATTCTGATAGAAAGTGAGCCACCGCGCTCACTGAGAAAATTACACTTCGTTTTCTCATGCGAGCCTCGGAGGTTTCCAATGCGTACCCCCGGGGAGGGAGGGGAGGGAGGGTGGGGGGCGGGATTCGGGTACAGGAAATCGCATCCAGAAAAGACCGCCTTGGGATTCGCTTCCTTGTAAACATTGCCGCGTTTAATAGCGGTAATTAGCCGGAGTTGGAGGATAGAGTAAATTAGGTGTTTGAATGGTGGAAGTGAAGTGTCTTCCTGATAGAGGGATCAGAGGGAAGAGTGGCTTAGGTGGGGTTCGCTTACAGTCAGTGAGTCAGGAATGTTTCAATGTGCACCTGAAACTCGAAGTGGGAAATCAGGTTTTATATATTTTTTGTTTGCATTCTCTCCCTAGCTTTAGAAAGTATATGCAGTGACATTGTACGTTTAAGGTTTCAAACAAAACCGGAGGCATTTAAAGGATAAAATCATGCGGAAGTCACATAAGGATTCGGTTTGTTGGGCGGTTTCTGCGTTCGCCGTTCTCATATTCATCGGTAAGTGTTGCATTTTTTCGAGAATATCCCATAGAACCGCCTCAGGAGGAATACTCCTCTTCGATGGATTCGAATAACAAAAAATTAGCCAATTCATTCGGTTAACTTTTTTAAACTAATTTAAATTTGAGAACTTTCCCTTCCCACGACCGAAGGAATCATTCAATTATCACAATCACGTAATCGTTCCCAAACAAATCTTTTTAATTCAAATTCAATTGAAAAGAGACACCACTCATAATTAACCCTTCAGCAGCTCTCATACAAATATTCCGAACACTGTTTCAGGACATGCGTCTGCCAACAAAGAGGGCTACTATGGAAAGTACATAGGGAAACTATCACAACTCCATCATGGGGTGTCCGGGGATGTGTTCGCCGTGGATGCAAGGACATTGCACATCAGGAACTTCAACTATGACGGCGAAGGTCCAGGTATGTATGAGACAGCAATCATTCCAAAAAAGAATCAATTTAATGTAATTTCTGTAATTTCAGCGGCTTATTTTTACGCCGGAAACAGCAAAGCACCAGGAGTGGAAGGATTTCGAGTGAGAGACGAAAGGGGAACGTAAGTTTTTATGATATGTGGGAAAAGGGTTAACTTTATTTGATGAATTGGGTGTTATTGCAGAACGAACGTGCTTCCGAGGTACAGAAACAGACACATAACCATCACTCTCCCCGATGGGAAAACCCTCCAGAACATCAGGTGGTTTTCCGTTTGGTGCGATGAATTTTCCGTCAATTTCGGAGACGTGAAAATACCCAAAAACTTGGATTTCCCTAAACCACAGAAAATCGCCGGACTCAGCGGAGTGCATGGAGTCTCTTCTGAACCCATCGTCATAGTCGACGCCCAAACTCTTCTCATCCCCAGTTTCTCCTATGATGGCGAAGCCCCTGGTGGGTCCAAAGCGATTATCCCCCGAGAGGAAAACCACCCCTGACCGAAACTTCCTTTCAGATGCGAAATTCTGGGTCGGACGGGGGTTCAAACCCTCCCCTCAGGGCATCAGAATCCCCGATGAGAACGGGAAAGAACTCCCCCTCAGGAGATACGACAGGAAAACCATAGTTCTAACCCTTCCTGGTGATCTGACCATTTTCGACATCGGTCATTTCGGAGTGTGGTGTGAGGCCTTCACTGTGGATTTTGGCCATGTGCAGATTCCGAGAGGACTCAACATTCCGCCCAGCCTGAAGATGCTGGGGGTGTCGCCGCAGGTCAGTTAACTTTTGGGAGAAAATGTTTTTTTTTGTGTGAACGGTTGAGCAATTCGCCAAAGTGCGAATCGGCGACATTTTGTTTAGACCGAGTGGTACTTATTTATTATTGGCGTGATGTGCTTCGTGGGAAGCGATGTTTTTTTGGAATTGTGAAAGATTTTTTTTAGGTATGTTTAACCTTTTGTACATTTGACCTTTCCTCAATTGGAAATAAATTCCGAATGATTTTTTGTAAATAATGTTAAGGAAGTTTACGCCCAAGTCCTACTTTATTATTATTATATTGATTTTTACACTTTTTATTTTTAACCTAATCGTTATAAATATTAACAAGTTCTGTCACAATTAAACGCTCACCAAACCCGCTTTCGAGAGGAAATTAACAGTTACAACCTCAAATTAATTAATAATATTTCCTTTTCACTCTAAACGATGCTTTCGGCAATGAGAAGCCTCAATCGAACATTTCATTTGCTCTCTGCAGAAACAATTAAAAGTAACCCTTTGCTTTCATTGTCACTCTTTGCATCATAATCAATACATTCTCGCATTCTGAGATGATTGACAGGAGAGCAATAATTGCGGGGTTATTATAGCAAATATTCCGGCAACGACATTTGACATTTCGAGTAACCCATAGAGAGGAAATGCTAACATTGGTGCAGGAAATAACCGCTTTGGGGAAGAATGCAGTTTCATGGCACTCATAATATCATCCATAATCACGCATTCTTTTCTTGTTTAACTGTCTGTTACAGAAAAGATCTCCGCTTATCACTCTGCCTCTCACTGTACAAAGTGGCTTCGAAAATCAGTTTGGAGGCCTACAAACAACCGATCCACGTGTAAATAATCCATTATTCTATCAGCATCTAAACGCTCCATCCAATATCTTCCAAAATATCAGACCGACGACTTATAAACCTACGCTTTTCACTTCCACACCTCCAGTGTTTGCTAACAACATCAACAATCACAACAACAACCAAAATAATCAAAATTACGCTTTCCAAATACAAAAATCAATATCGATAAGTCCGAGTAACGAATTCGTTATAAACGAACAAACGGGAGATTTTGTAAAAACACCTTTTCATCTTCAACACAACAGGCAACAGCATTTTAGCTTCAACCCGACTCCCGCCGAGAAAATTTTCCGCAGCAACCCGGCGGAACCCAACATCGCTTACCGACAGCACCCCCCGCCGCCGCCCCCCCCGATCCAACACCCCCGACAACCCCTCCTCGCCCGCAGCGACGTCTTCCACCCCGCCAGGGCCGTCGACTCCATTGACCTCGTCCCCCCGGCTCCGGAGCCCCGCCTCCAGCAGCGGCTGCACGGCGCCATCGACGTCTCCGCGACCAATCACTTCGGCCCTTTATTCAACGCCCCGCCCCCGGCGCCCAACTTCTGACGCCCGACCACCGCCCCCGCCCGCCTCCGCCAATCACCACCAAAGATTCGCTAACGGCTAATCGCTCGACGGAGTTTCTTTAAGGCTCAACCATTGCCTATCATGGACGCACCCTCCCGGCTCAAATAAAGGCGAAAGTCTCTCGTCGCTCACCACTGCATTCGACGACTGCTGACCTTGGAAGAAGGATTGGATCATCAATGGAGCGGTTTTTGGCAGTGGAAGAGCAGAGATGAGATGGCGGGAGGCAGAAGGGACGGGTGGTGTGATAACTGCAGAGGCAGTGCTGACTCGCGAATGCAGTGGTGTATTATATGAATGATTTTTGGCTGAAGCGGGAAATGTTCATTAACGATTAAAAATATTCGCTAACAAAAATTAACGGAAGTGTAAATTTAATTTATTGTAAATATTAACAAAATTATGCGAACCATGCAAATGTATATATGGGTGATTAAGTAACGATTTTCATCACTTTGCAGTTCACAGTGTCTCATTTTTCATCATTTAGTCACTGCTAGTGCAATCGTCGACTTTCCTGCCTTATTTTTCGCCTTCTCAATAAAAATGAACACGCTATTTTATTACTATTTTTTATTTATCATTCATTAGACCTCAAACACCCACCATCCTTTGCCCTTTCCCAGAGTATACGAGCCCCACTGAAATGCCACCGGCCCGAGGCCACTCAGGCCCAGGAAGACCACACCAAAAGTCCTCCAACTCGGCCCCGAGGCCCCCCTTCGAGAGGAGACAGATGTTCCGGCGACCTCGTCCTCGCCGTCATGCTCCAACGAAGTGGGGCCCTTAAGATTAGGCCCCTCTTAGAATTGCCCCTCGAGTGCTCGAGAGGAGTGGAGGCAGACGGGGCTGGGCTGGAAGACGTGGTGGTAGAGAAGGGGGATCGTGGCGCCGATCTCGAGGGTAAGGGGTCATGTGACGTGGTGTTAGAATGATGCCCTCGACTGGAGGGGCCCCATGTGATTGGGTTATCTTTTAATTGTGGTTTTTTCTTTTTAAGTCGAAACTGAACTGCGAAGTTTTGTGGGACGACTTCGCTTACGAGGTACGATGGGCCGTCGCCGGCGACAGCATCGTTCTGCAGTTGGTGGCCAGATTAGGTAATTTTGAATTATTTAGTGGCGAGCGAGAAACACTTTCCTCATGTGGCAGTGATGGCGGCGAAGGCGTTAGTAGGAAACGGCCAACTCTCAAGGCGGTAACGTGAGAATGAGGTAACACACATTCGGCAGACCTTGCCAACAAGAAGACTCATCCCCGCCAACTCGTTCTCCTCAGACCGCCACTTGCGATTGCTTCTCTCTGCAAATCTAATTAACTCCTTCCATGACCTTCTTCGGCCTGTCTTTTTACACTCTTACGCCGATGCAAAACCGAAATAACTTTTATGTCTCTTCCGGTTTTATTTATTTGACCAAGCACTGACCCGCGATGGAAGAAAGTGCACTCAGTGATTTGCAGCAGATGCAGATGAGAAACACTCAACGTGTATGCTTTTCAGAAAACAATGAGTACATGTCGTTCGGTCTGTCCGGGGACGACAGCAGAAGTCGAATGGTGGGAGGAGACGTCGTCGTCGCTTGGGTGGACAAAGAAAGCTTGAGAGGCTACGCGAAAGACTACTATCTCGACGCCAAGAGTCAGTGCTCCGGTGGAAGGGGCAGTTGCCCGGATGAAAACATCCAAGTAAGACAGCCAAACACTAATGTTACTCCTGGTTAAAGCATAAATTCTACGTGTGATTTTTTTTTTAGGCAGGTGGCGAGAGTGTGAGATTGTTGAATGCAGCCCTCGTCAATGGGTACTCCATAGTGACATTCCAGAGATCCCTGAAGGCCCGAGATGAGCTCGACAAAGAAGTGTTCACCAACAGATCCCAGCCTATTATCTGGGCCATTGGGCCTCTTAACTCCCGAAAGGAAGTGTCCTACCACAGCCTGGCGAACCGAGGTCAGTCATGTCTTCTCCTATTCGAACTATCCCCAAATACAACGACCTTAAAGGTACATACGGATTACAGGAGACATTTTCATCGACTTCGGCAGAGCTCCCAAATGGAACTGCCCCACACCGGAATCGGTTTCCGAAGAAACAGACTCTGAGGACTCCTCTCTTAGCCGCAGTGAACCAGCCAAAATCCCAGTCGCCAACATTCAGGTACAATAAGAAAAAAGCTTCTTAATTAGTGTCTCCCTTAACGTGGCTCATATTTCAGGATTCAGCCCGACGAGAATCTCGACCCAAAGCCCAAATCCCAACGCCTGCACCCGCCCCCAAATCCGGAGCGTGGGAAATCCCCCCAATTAAGTGCTATGAACCTGAGGACGGTGTCTTCTACGCGCAGATGGGTCCCACCGGAGGAAAGCACGGCTACTCTGCGATAACAGGTGATCACAAATCCCGTTGTGTTGACACATCCTCCGAAATCATAGTTATAATATGCGATTTTATTCAGGGCACGTCGGCTGGGGAATTTCTTGGTATATCAACGGATTGCTTATACCTGAAATCAACGTTGTTAGAGGTCGAACTTACACTTTCATAGTTGAAGGTGGTTTGGATCCCGAAACCCCGGCTCGCTACCATCCGTTTTACATTACGGACGACCCCGTTGGAGGTTACCAGTACAAAACCCCTCAAGAGAGAGCTGTGAGTAGTGCTCAAGTGAATAATATCCTGAAAACTTCAATTTCCTAACTCGATGCTTCTTCCTGTTACAGAACATTCAGATATTTGCCGGAGCGGTACAGAATAAGAGAGGAGAAGTGAGACCCACTGGAGTGGGAAGACTTTGCAACTGGACACCAGACCCTAATGCTCCTCCAGCAGACGAATTCACATCATTCGGAGCCTATCAACGAACACTCAGGTTGGAATGCGATCCTGGAAACCCAGGCATAATTCAATGGACAGTGGAGAAAGACACTCCGGACACCGTATACTATCAGGTTAGAACCTACCCAGTGGAGTGCCCAATTTCAATTTATCCGGAATATTAAAAGATATAAACGACTTTCAGTGCTACACTCATCGTTACCTGGGCTGGAAGATTCGAGTCCATGATGACTGCGAAGGAGAAGCAGCCAGCGATCCCGTTCCGTCCGTTGTGAAAGCTCCTCCGAGTGTTTTAAAATCCTATGAGATGGATTCGGAAGGCTCTGAGAGTATTCGTCACGAGACCATAATCAAACCGGATGTGGAATTTGGGAAAATTGCTCCGAACCGGACTGTTTGGGGCGCAAATGAATTGGGCACTTTTGGGCAATTGGCTAAAACTGGGAATGTGAAGCTCCATCCAACTGTTGGAGTATTACTTGAGCAACAGACCGTGAATGTGGGTCGACCGTCTTTTCATGGAGACTTTGGAAAACCGTCCAGGGTGAAAACATCCGGGTATAGCGTCTCTGAAGAGCCTTCGGAAGGAATCCTCGAAGAAAATGTTCCTGTCATCCCTGTTTTAATTACTCCAGGAGAGGAGTCGGTGAACGCGTTTGACATTTCTCAGAAATTGCATCAGCGCGTTCGCATTCCAGAAGGAATTACTCCGGAGAATAAATTTCGAGAAGAATATAAAACTAATTTTGCCGTCGTCGGAGTACAGACTGAGGAAAAACTCAAAAGAAATAACCACAAATGGCCGTTGAACGCTAAACCGAGCAACAAACACCCTCACGGACCAAATCGTTTGCCTAAACCATATCTTCCTGGTCCACTCACCCACAAACCTCAACCCTTTCCCACAGCCGCATACCAACTACCCCGCAATCCTATTAAGGCGCACAAACGACCAATACCTTCAGCTTCCCATAAGACAGTACATCACGCGCTTCCCAAAATCCCTCAAAATCAGCATCGGATCAACGTCGCACTCGCTCCCGAAAGCCAACAACTGTACCCCAAAAAGCAGCAGAGTCCCTTATACGCCCCCGATTTGTTTGGAAGTTTCACCGGCGGTAAATCAGTCGCCCAAAGAGTTCCCTTCGCACAAAACGGCGGTTTTGACCCCGAGTCAGTTCAAATAGAAGGCGGTTTCAAACCCATTCTGAACACGGGTGTCGCCCCAAGGGCAAGTTCGACTTTGATCGAGAGAGCCGCTTTGGAAGTGGCGGAAGAACCAGATGAGAGAGTCGGAGAAGAGAAGGGAGGAGTGGAAGACGGGGGGAGCGTAAACAAAGGTCAAGAAAGTGATCAGGAAGAAGTGGATTTGTTCAAAAACCAGGAGCCACAAGTATTCGAGCCAATCTTTATTCCTTCTCACCCGGACAACAGCGCCAAAAAACAAGAAGAGTACGGAACGAAGCCTCGGTTGAGCCTGAAACCCAGGTTTGAACAAGGGGAGGTATACGTTCCTCTCAGATCTCAAGTGCGTTCTCGCCAATCAGGCAGTGCTGAGGAAGCGGAAGTGGTCACAGAGAAGACTTCGACTGAGAACCTCCGGGCAGAAAATATCATGGAACTGATAGAAATGTTCGAAAGCGAAAAGAATGATTCAGTTTCGAAAGAAAAATTTAAGAGAGATGGAAGAGTTGAAGATGAAGTAGCGGTGGCTGACGAAGAAAAAGATTTCTACCTTCCGCCCAGGGCAGAGAAGTTTCTTTCCTATGATGGGAAACTCGTTAAGGGGGTGGAAGCACCCGCACTTCCCGAGGCGAATCCTCCTGCCGACATTTCGAAGCTTCCACAATTTGTGCCTTTTAAGGGAGCCATACCGCCACTCAGCGATACCATCAACGCGAAGAATTTACCCCAGTTGAGAAGCAGTAAGTTAGCGAGGCAAGACATTTTGCCTCCATCAAGTGCCGGAGCGGGAAATGTCCCCTTGAAAGTTTTTGCGAATTTGAGAGGCGAGGAAGCACATGAGAGGAAAAAGAGGTCTCCCGACCACATTCCAGGCCACGTAGGGCCTGATCACGACCATCATGATCACGACCACCATCACCACAGCAGTGGATCTCATAAAGACAGTAATTTATTGCAGATCGTTTCAATAAGTATGGCAGCATTGTGTTTGCGGAAATTCACGACTGCGTAATTTAGGGAGTTTGCGCCTACAACTCCAAAATAATAAAATCTTTTTGCCAGATTTAATTCTAAATTTGAGTTCTTCAACATGTTCAACATTGAAATTAATGGTTAAAATAAAAATATTAATTTACTATGAAAATGTGTTGCTTTGGTAAAAGGTAATCCATATCCATCCGAGTAAAATGAAAGAAATAAACAGCGTTATTAAAAAGAATTAAATTTTCTGAATTATTTCACAAAAAATGCATCACGAATAAGCACAAAAATTTCAATAACCCGGATCGATATATCGAAAACGTTGAAGTTTTTTCCTTCGATTATCGATATATCGAATCCATCCAACCAATGAGGGATCTCTTCCCTGATTGGTCAGAAATCTGACGTGGCGGACCGAAATCCGAAATTGTCGCTTTCATCAAATGACAGAACACCTTAACACCAGCGAAATATATTTAATATTCCATTTATTCATAATATATTTCAATAACACTTAAATCATTAACACTGACCGGTCCATCACCAATGTTGCGATTTATTCTGGTCAGATACAAAGTATATGAAAAAGTAAATGTGATTGTTTCGTAAGATCAATATAAGCGGTATAATTTATGTCATACTTTTTTCCAAATTTTTTGAAAAGGAAGCGTCAACCACAAAAAATATCACGTTTTTGAGTTTTTCTGGAAAATACTAATTGATTGATACTTGACACGGAAAGATCAGTGATCACACCTGTTCCTAATATTAAGCCAAGATGGAATTCAGATCCTCCTTTGATTAATTGTTTACTACTTTGAGGTTTGAATTGAATCAGTTTTAGTTTTAGAGAAAAATATAATAATGAGCTCTGGATTTATATCTGAAAACGAACTAGCTGAAAAGCGAAGAATCCGACAGCAGGAATGGGAAAAAGTTCGACAGCCCGATCAACCCTTAGGTATTTTTATTCATGTAAATTTATAATTTCATTTCAGACCACTGCAATTTCAACTAATGACCAAATTGTTCGAATTAAAATGTTTTTATTTAAATTTTCTAAATTGTTTTTGCATCTTTACGGTTTTAAACGTTATATATCTCTTCAATAATTAAATTTTTGTCAAATAAAATAATTTCAGAGGTGCCAGAAGAACCCTACGATCATCGCTCTCTGTATGAAAGGTTAGAAGAACAGAGACAAAAAAAGCAATTGGAGTATGAAGAGGCACATAAACTAAGTAAGTATGCCAAGAAATTGGTACAAATGAAATTGAAGTTATTGCATAACATATGCCATAGAGAATTGCCTTTAACATGATGAAGCTGCATGAGAATGACTCAGGTTTTTTATATTTTCAAAATCAGAAAACATGATAAAAGGATTAGACGATGATGAGGTTGAATTTCTTGATTTGGTTGATCAAAAAAAACTTGAGGCTGAACAACTGAAGGAAATGGAAGAAAAACAGGAACTCCTAGATTTTAGAAATAAAGTAGAAAAATTAAAAGAAACCACTTTGGACCAACGAATCCAAGCAGAAATTCAGCCCTCCAGAAGCAATAATATAAATAGGTAGAAATCTTAAATTTTTAAGTTTGTCATGTAGAAATACAGAAAGTGTACTAATGTAAAAATTTATTTGACAGCTCAGGATTAAAGTCTCAGCATCAATTATTAAAAGGAGCTGTTGTGAAGAAAAGAGTATCTGATGAAGGACTCCAAAAACAAAATGAAACAGTGAAAGGGAAAGAAGTTATCAATGAATGCTGTGGAAAAAAGAGAAAAAGATGTGAAGAAATAATAAGTAACACCAATCATAAGGTTAGTGTAGAAAAATTAAAACATTATTTTATATTGTTTTACTCAGTAATAAGTGACAGCAGAAGTAAAAACCCCTCTTTTTTTTACAGTATCAAGTACCAGGAAGTGGTTTGACTTGCATTGGAATTCTGCCTGGTTTGGGAAATTATGTTGACAGCTCTGATGACTCAGATCATAGTTCAAGTGGTTCAGAGCCAAATGATGATAAGAAATATGATTTAACTGGAAGGAGAATTGTTTATAAATCAAAAGGTGATCCTGAATAATCACTCTAATTGTTGTTATTTTCCTTTTCTTTAGCCAAGTCCAATAAATTAAAATGAATCTACTTAATTTTTATAAATATAAAACAAATTGATAATTATTGTAATAATTCCATTCTAAATAATGTCCATTTTTTTATGCTAAGTGGAAGTATTATTTCCTTTGTAGGGATTTCCAGGAATGAAACTAACTAAAGATCAAATCCTTAAATGAATACAGAGTGATTTATATTATTCTGGAGTAAGACATTTCTGATTGAAAATGAAAGCAAAGACCAAAGGAGCCTTTGCCTTTAAAGGAGAATTCATTCACTGAATGTTGTAATATGTGTACGACATAAAGGTTACATTTCCATTTTAGTTTATATCTTAAATTTTTTCAGACATCTTTTTTGCACTTCTGAGAAATACTGATTTAAATAGGAGTTGTTTTAAGTACTCATCAAATTAAATCATAGACTTTATAGACGAGTAATGGAGAAATTATTTCTTGGAAGATTCTAAGTAAATGACTGTGTATTTATTTCTATATATATAGGTGATTACATTTAATTGTAATTTCAATATATGATAATTTTTAAAAATTTGCAAAATACGGTCGACCCATCGCGTTGTTTCCGTTGGAAGAGGACAAAATATAAATTCGGGTATTTATTCTAAGATTGCTGCTTAGTTTGATTTAGTCCTGGAAATACGTATTTAATTTAGATGAGACATGCATCTCATAAACTCAACGGCCGATTGACTATCCGAATTAGTGGCAATATAACTTATAAAAAACGGATATAACGGATAAAAAACGGAGGAAAACTTCAAATTAGAAAATCCAATATGCGTTATTACAGCATAGGTTAAATTATGCAGCCTTGGGGATGAAAAACCTGTGACATTTTTATTCCCAGTTAGTATGTTTAGAGAAGAATCGTAGGGGAGAAAACGCTGAGACAAGCCACCCTGAGCGGCGAAAGAGGGAGAGATAAAATAACAAAATGTCGAGACAAAGGATGCGAGAGGGCGTGGAGAGAGAAATGTAATTTTGAAAGTTTGCAACCCTGCGTTGACTTCTCTGATGGCCGCTTGGCAGGTGTTGCTAAACTTTGTCTTTCATTGTTATTACTCATAAAAACTTCTTTTTAATTTTTGAGTTTCTAGCTAAATTAATTATTCAGTCATTTTTCCTACTAAAGAGTGCACTGTGATGCTGCTTTTGTGAGACAAACGAAATAAATATTTCTTAAAAAAGTAAAGTTTGTCCGTATTAAATTTGAGGCGGCTTAAAAATGGCGATTCTGTTGATGTATTTGGGGAACGAAATGTTTTCAAGTTTTTCCGATTGTAATATACCTTAAGGTGAAGCCCAGTCTGCTTAGAAATAAAGGGTTAGTTGATTGTTATTTAAAATTGTATTATTTTGAATATAAATAGTATCAATATGGTTTTTTATATAAAACTTGAATCCCATTATGTTATTCAACATATATACATAAATATATATAGCCGATTGAGTTGCCCATAATATTTGACCCTTTTCTCACCCAAAACTGGATTTGAACTTTAGATAACCTTTTCCATCAACAGCTTAAGCCATTGTTATTATTTTTTCCCAATTTTTACATGCTATTTTTTTTATTTATTTCACGTTCGTTCGGAAATTTAAATTTGACAATGAAAATTGGTGTTCATTTCACGAACATTTGAGGCGCTCCCCATATTCTCCGGTTAAATCTCTGAAAAGCAATATTCTTTCTGTTTTGATTGGAAAAAGTGCTAATTAATTAATTTAATTTGCTTAAAATTTGCTTGCCTTAAAAATGTGATTGAAGAACTATTAATTGCAATTAATTTTTCTTAATGTTTGATTTTTTAATGTTTTCAAACCCCACTATTGCTCATATGAAATCAATGAGGAAATAAAAGAATTTTTTGAGGGAAATTATGAGCAAAATATTACAGATTTGTAATTATTATGTGTGTATTTAAAAGTAAATATGTAAAAATATGAATTGTAAAATAATTAGAATTTAAATGCTTTTAGTCTTAAGTCATACTAAAGGGTGAGAACCCAAATTACACATGGTGGCAAAAGAAATCTGCAACTGAGGTTTAGTTAAGTTTATGTGCCTTTAATTTTAACCATATGTGCATTATCAGCTGTGTTACAGCCTCAAGAAACCATTTTATATGTTATTAAATAGTTTATGGTGTGGTTTTTTTATATTAATACAGTTTGAAATTAAAAGTAAACAAATGCTAATTTAATATTATTTCAAGTGTAAGCTTTGCATTAATCCATCCAGTTCTAATAACATTTATTCAATTTTTGTGGTGAATACTCTCTCCTGAAATGATCATCTGATTGTATGCTTGAAAAGGTGATCTGTTCTCCAGTAATTTCAAAATCAATATCATTGATGATGTGACCACAGCTCCTTCAAATAATTATTAATGATAAGAAAGAGCAATTTTAATTGAGAAAGTTCACTCATAAGTTTTGTTCCTTAATAATCCTTCTTTTTTGTATTCAGAAAAATGGCAGATGCATTGTAATAAGGTTATTAAAGATTTAATTATTTTTTTTATTATTTTCAGGTGAATGAAATGGAGAAAAAGAATGAAGTTAGTGATGAAGAAGTTTGCTTTGTTTGTGGTAGTTTGAGACATGCAAATCAGTATGTTTTGAATATAAAGCCAATTGGATCTGCAAATGAACCTCACTTTCCTTTTTTGGAAACTCATGAGCCGCCCATAAAGTACAATGGTTCAACATCTGATGGCCAAGTTAGTGAATGCAATGGGACCCTCTTTGTGATTTCAGTTGCCTTTTAATGCTTTCATTGGTGTTTTTATATTCCAGGTGAAATGTTGCTACCTTTGTTATGTCCTTTTAATGCAACAATGGGATAATTATGAGATAGAAAACACCCCACATTCAAGGCGACTGTACTGGTTGAAGAGGAATGACAGCTTGCCTTATACTGGAGCAGACATGGGCTTGCAAGGAGAATATGCTTCTCAAGTCTTAGGTCTCACCACTGATTTGCATAGGTAAAGCACAGTTTCAATGAAGAAAAAGTCAGCTTGTGAGAAAAATTTTAAATCAATGATTTAAATTTTGAAGGGAAACCAGCAGAGCAGCATCAGCAGGAAATGAAATAGGCGTTCACAGAGGTCAAACCTCAGAGAGTAATGTAACAACTGGGAGTGTTGTGGATGGAGTATTAGACTTAAGGAATACAAGCAAAGACAGCCCAAGGCTTGCAGAACAAGAAAAAGTTGCCACTTCCTTTGCCAAGTATATATCAGTCTGTGATGTAAAACATTCAGTAACTTTTACTATATGCTGGTAATTTTTGTGTTTAGCCCCGAAATGATTGCACGTGGAGCGGATATCTTGGATTTGAGCATGCCTGATAAAAATTCAACGACGGAAGTTTGCTACGTGTGCGGAGACGAATTCCGTCGCGGATCACTTTCCAACATATCGGCCATGCCTGCAGACATGAAGAATAAGGAGGGAAAATCGGTGGAGGAGGTCGCCAACCAGGAGCCCTTCTACCCTTCCCTTATGCTCCATCCGAGACCCAGCAGGTCCCGGCCGATGGACTCCACCGGCCAGGTCCAGGCCTGCTCGGCCTGTCACAGGCATCTACTGCAACAGGTAGTCCCCCGCGAACTGTCCCCTTCATCGCATGTCCTCTTGGAAACTTATCCAATGATGTGTTGCAGTGGCACGCTTACAGTGTTCAGGGTACCGATCACTCGGAAAGAAATTACGTGTTAAGAAAACGACAAACGCCCTCTTTAGATGCGACCACTTTCATATGTTACACCTGCGGTTTAGAATATCCATCGAGTTCCATTAGACTTTTATACTGCTGTCCGAATAACGAAAAAGTAAGTTTTTGGTGATGCACCCTTGGCCTGATCAGAGGAAAGTGATTAATTTTGTTTATTCTGGGGTGTTTAGGAAATGTACTTTCCCTTCATAAGCAACTTGAAGCCGCCTCCTGGAGCTAGTCCAATTTCCCCACAGGGAATGGTCCAAGTTTGCTGCATTTGCTACAAAACGATACCGCAAAAGCATCAAGTTTTTAATAAGCAACATAGTCCGGGTAATTAATAATTCATCACCGGTTTTTTGTAACTTTAAATTTACTCTTAAACTAACTCCGTTCACATTTCAGAGAATTCGCCTCTTACCAATAATAGCCCTAGAACCAATTTAAAAAGTCCTTCTCCTTCGACGAGAGTCTCTGGCCAATTACCTAATGCCGGCTCGAACCACTCCGCCGGTTCTGACATTCGTTTTAAGCCATACGACCTTCAGCGACATTCTTCTTCGCCCGGTGGCTCTGCGAGACCCGTTTCCAAGGTTTCCCTCTCTGAACCCAATGGCCAGGTATGTCACCAGTCGTTTCTCTGCTGACAATCTGGAACGAAATTAAAAACTATTTGAAATGGTTCGCAGCAACAGGAGAAAAATCTTCAACAGAATTTCCGATGCTACATTTGCGCGAGGACCTGCAGTCTGTCCTGCATGCAGTGGCTGTCCACTTCGGCAGAAGGCATGAACTCCCATGCCATGCACTTTCCTTGTCTCAGGACCATTTCTCGTAAATCTGAAAATTCATGCATGGACTCCCACGGGAGAATTTTAGCCTGCTCCACTTGCTTCAACCATTTGGCCTCGCAGTGGGAGTCCTTGGAGAGCGACAGGGTACCGCTTGAACATAGAAGGTGAGCCTTTTCCCCCCTCTTATGCACCGCCTTCGCAGAAACTCCCCTCACGACGACCTTTCCTCCTCAGGTATGAGTTACCAAGTCCCAATCCTTCGCTGAGTGGGACTCCGGGCAGCTGGAACGGAGGAACGCCTCCTCCTCCCTCGCCTGCATCTCAGGGTTCTTCAATCTATTGCTATCTGTGCGGATTGCATTCTGATCTGACATTAGCAAGAGTTTTATATTCGAAACCTCAGGTACGTGGGGATTCTCTCATTCGGTTGTCTTCGGTGGAATCCTTTCGCTCATAAGGGTTTTTTGTTGAAGGGTCGCAACGCACCATATTTTCCTAGTTTACTCAAACACACTCCTGCGAGTAACGTGGAACAGCTTCGAGAGGACGGAAGTGCTTTAGTTTGTACATTTTGTTATCATTCATTATTAGCTCAGTGGAGAAGTTACGAGAGCAGTAATTCAGGTTGGTAACGGTTAATTGTAGCTGTGGAGTGGTTTGCTGACAATTATCATTGACTGTTTCTTTTGCCAGGTACTAGTCAACAAGATAGAGAATACAATACCAGAGACTACTGTTGCTACGTCTGTGGAGTGACCACTTACAGGAAGAGAGTTCGAGCTCTTCCCGTCAAAGTTAGTGCTTTCGTGTTTTTATGTATAAATATATTTTATATTGTGCTCTTTCGAGGTTTTGTCTCCATTGCATTCTCTGAATGTGTTTAACAAATGGTTATTCTTTCAGGATTTTCCTTTTCTGAGAGACCACAGGCAACCTGAAAAAAGCCTTCTTCTGGAGAACGGGGATTTCGCCGTCGTCTGCCTCGACTGCTACGAAACGTTGAGAACTCAGTCGCAGGAGTACGAGAGATGGGGTCTGCCTGTCGACAAGAGAGAGTACAACTGGATCAGTCAGCCTCCGCCCCCGGAAGATTCTCCCGAGGCGGCCGTCGCCAGACTGCCGAGTGGTCAGCGCTCAGAGAAAATGGTGAGTCAGTTTTGGAAGGCCCTCGCGAGAGTGGAGGAATAAGTTGAGTGACATTGCAGGTGCCCCCCGCACTGACGAGAGCTTCCAAGAAAATTTGTTCGCCAAAAACGATGGATAAAAAATTAAGTACAGTTCCTCTGCCAAAGGCCCAATTAGTTGAGAAATTGGAGTCGGGTACGTTTTGCTGACTTCTGTCTTTTGGGTTTATTTAAAACTCATTGGGAAGGAAAATTCATTTCAGGAATGCCGAAAATGAGTAAAACTTCCGGCGGGAGCTGCTCTGCAACACCCGGAGGGAACATAGCGGGTTCACATAATTCCCAAAGCCGTTCTTTTGCTGCCGCACTCCGGAATTTGGCAAAAAACATTGGCCCCAATGAGGAGTCCGAAAGTGCCACTGAGAACGACGGCTCCTTGAAAAAGGTACCCATCATTTTGTTTTCTCCTGTCCTCCTCGATATTTAATTGTATTTTATCATCGCGAAGGAGAAAAGCCTTCTGGATGAGAAAGTGACCCCGAGAAGCGGATTCCAGCCGTACAGACCCGACGACAGGGATAGAGTTCCGCCCACCGGACTCCCAGTGCACTACCCAGGCTCTTTGCAGTCGGCAGCCTATGCAGCTTATCATTCTGCTCTCTATCCTCCACATTTACAGCACGCTTATAGGTATTTCTCTCGAGGTTTCCTCCCCCCGTTCGTCCGCGCACGCGACCATTATATATTTTGTTGTTCAGGTTAGAAGAACAGTTGTACTTAGAACGGTGCGGCATTCTGCGGCCGCCAGCCTATCCTCCAATCAGTCCACACTTCGGGCATCCACTCTACGGTTTGAGATATCCTTCGCCGCCGGATCTGATGGCCACGTCGATGGCCCTCATGAGTCCGGTCATGCACGAGAGGTGATTAATGGCGGAAGGGGAAAACGTGGCAGAAGAAAACTCGGGCTGACGGAGTCGGTTTGCTTTTCAGGTTCAAGTTTGAGGAAGAGCAAAGACTTCGGGATCGCATTCGGCAGGAGGAGTTGGAGAGGGACAAGAGAAGAACGATGGTGACGGACCATCAACCGCGCAGATGATATTTCATGTAATAATATTTATTACTTTGGTTTTTCACGATTTTAATTACCGGGTTCGGTATTAAGAAGTCCGGCGAACATCCGACGTTTGCTTTGTGCATAAGTGCGTTCCTCTGAGCTTTTACAGTCGTTTTATCTTTGCTTCTCATCCGATACTCGTCGTCTGGTGTCGTCGAATAGACAACAGTTCACTGCTGCCCTTCGTGAAAGTGCGTTCGATTCAGGTAAATTACCTGCGGCCTTTTATCGTTTTTTTTTTTAAAACCAACTACAAAGCTTTCAAAAGACGTGCGACACTCACTCGAAAATAGGGGAACCTTTGCTCGGAAGGAGTACCTGATTAAACCATAGAGGTGTGCGAATGCAACGTTCAATACAGAATAATGAAAACTTTGTTAATTTGTAACGGTTTTTACGATTTCAAAAAAACCACAGAGTAATAAAACCTAATTAAACCACAGAGGTGTGTGAATGCATCCTTTAATACAGAATAATGAAACTTTGTTAGTTTGTAACGGAAATTAAGTTTTCCTTTGAATGGACGTTAAACAAAGCGAATCATTTATTGGTCTCTCCGTTTTTTTTCCTCCAATTTCGGAAATTCACCATTCGTCTTTTATTTAATTACGTCAAAATACTTCTGATTAATTATTTACATCGATAAATGGTCATTTTTCGTCCAATCAGATGGAATAGGTTATCTTTTGTATATTTTGGAATACCGTTTGTAGTGTCCATTTTGATGGAATGATCGTTGCCGACTGAAAAACCGTTATAAATTGTAAGAGAGCGTCATTACTCGGTTCGTTTACTACTCATAAAGAAGCTGACTTTTTATTTATCACAAAACGAGCATTTTTATAAGGTTCTTCTATTCTCAAGTGGAGAGTAATTTAAAGTCGCAACTGAAAAATAAACAGAATTTAACGATATTCCTGCGACACCAAAAGCAAAACTAAAAAGCGCCTTATTTCAAAGGTGGAGCTTCGGAGTGAATTCCCGTCGTCTCCTCAAACGACTGATATTTAAAAGCTTTCACCCATTCGTTAATCAGAGGCAACGAAGCCTTTGCGCGGAACTTTTCGTTGATGGCGTCTGCTGTCGTCATGGCGGGCTTTCAGAAGTCGTCTGCTCCCGAGGGAAAAGGTACACAATGTGCAACGTTCGCTCATATGTAAGGTTTTCAGAGGCTTTAGCACTTTCGCCGAAGTTCGCTATATAATAATATCCGTTATTTGGATAGTTCGCCATTTTGACCAAACTAATTAGCTCGCTAATTAATAAACGCATTAATCACTCAACTCAGAGGATGAGAACAATGCACAGAGAAGCCTTTTTTAATTTATCCCAACTGCCGAATAAATGGGTGAAAGCTGAAAGCGGCCGAACTTCGATCAGTGCTCGGCAAAGCTGCAGACCGTTAGGGAATATTTATAATTAATCGAGTGGGGAAAGCGAATTGCCGAGCGCTCTGTATTAATGGAATCGTTATTTGATCGTTTTAAGTGTGTGTCTTTAAGAAAAAAAAAAATGTGGCGAGTTCTGACACGAGCCAGCGTCCTTCGGAAGCATATATTCTGTGATGTAGCTTTAATCTGAAACTTTTGAAAGACTTTTCCGTGACTGTTTCTTTTAATTAAACTTTGTCAAATTAAAATTTGGCTTTTTAAAACATTATTTGGATTTATTTTTGTCCTTTCTCACACCGCAACAGTACAATATCTTCTGTGTTTACCTTTTTCACAAAATAAAAAACTTGAATTAAAGAATTTAAAAGAAAACACTTTATATATGAAAATGGAATAGCGTTAAACCTTCAAATATTTCCACGATTATCGAAGTTTCGACAAATTTGCAGCCATTGTCGACACATCGACAACTGCGGAAAACTACAACGAACAAACGTATTTTCCAACGTAAAAGTGAACGATATTTGGGAATAGATATAATATTACTGAGATTCATCAATTTATTGACCGCAATCGGCATGAAAATAAAAAGAAAGAGAACAATTATTGGAATGTTACAAAAAAGGTTGGTAATAGACTATTTTCCCCGACAGGCAGCCACTAACGAGAAGGTTGTGGTAAGGACTGAATTTCGTGCTGACGACGATGTCCGCGTGGGCGACGTTCAACGTGAGTTCGTGGAGCGGAATGGGAGGCGATCGCGGGTAGCAGTGAAATATGTCCTGAACCGTCGGCGAAAACGACAGAAGCCGAATCCCTTTCCCGTAGGGGGAACAGATTATGCGCCCGTCCGGGGAGATGCACAATTCCTTAATGAAACCTGGAAAGACAAAAGGATAAGGGATCCTGTGGGGAGGGGAGGGGAGCAAAGGGACACTCACCTTTGCCCACATTGGGCTCCTCCACGTAATGAGTCAGTCTTTTCGTGTTTTGATATATTTTCTTATTGACGGGTATGAGCCTCTTCATGGATACTTTTTTATTTGTACTTTGACTCGAGTCATTGCACCTGCTTTTTTCATTTCCTAAGTAAGGTCTGCTCACTATTGAGTGATTCGTTCTTTGAAAGGCCGAAGAAACCGTCACTCTGCAACAAACGATCCATTCATCACCGTTTCATCCAAACGATCGCTCACCAAAACACCGATCCTTACGCCGCCACGTTGTGCCTCCTCATACTCGTCCCCCTCGCCCCGTCCTCGTTCCCCGCCCTGAACACTCCCATCAGAATGGTCCTTTCGCCGTTGGGGGGCGGCCGCTCCTCCTGGGCCCCCGAACCGTTCGACTCCTCCCTCCCTTCCGCTCTGGCGCAGGTCCCCGTTTCTTCTCTCGCCTGCGGGGCGCTGTCCCCGAGGGGGCCACTCGCCTCGGCCGCCTCCTCGCTGTTCCTCCTGCCGCCGTCCTCCTCACCGATTAAGTCGTTAATAGTTTGTAATATGCTCTGCCCGCGGCGGAGGGCAGTGCACGTCGAATTTATTGTATCTTCCATGTTGTTTATGGTTTCTCTGTAGGAATTGAGGTTGTTTTCGAGCGAACTCAGATCCTGCGAGAGTGAACTGATGGCGGCGTTGACGGAGGACGAGCTGACTTCCCCCTCGACAGCCGCATTCGCCGGCCCCGGCGCACTCTCACCCTCTGCCGAAGCAGCCGGCCCGCTTATCACAGACGTCTCACCCCCTCCCGAACCCCCCGCCTCGTTCTGCAACCGGCGGGTCTCATTCATTTCGTAGTTCGTGTTCAGTTTAAAACTTACTCCCGATCTTCTCAATTTATTATTTAATCTACAATTATATATTGGCTTTCTAAGTATGGACGTCCTGTCGTACCGGCCGACGAGGGATCGCCTGTAAAGCGAAGCGTAGCGCTGCCGGATGGGGAGCTTCCTGCGAAAGCAGTCCCTTCTGGACGGACTCCAGTACCTCCTGCCCCCCCTGGAAAACCCGTTCGCTTCGCTGGTGCTCACAGACACGTTGCGGCGGAACACTGGCGCTGAACTCACGAAGGCACGAGATCCTTCTTCGGCATCTCTGCTCGAACTCCCACTGGGGAATATCCGAGTCACGAATATCTGGCTGTCGGCGTTCAGGGCCCTGAAAGAACACTTTGCTTAACTCGGGACGCGGACAACCCCAAACGCTCGGTCCAATTGTACCTGATTGGAGTGACGGCATCAGAAGCCTGACGTCTGAACATCTGTCCGACGTACATCTCGGAGGCGATTCTGTCAGTTTCCCTCCTGATTCGCGCTTCCTGTATTGCGACGAGCGCCTCCCAAACGTCGGAGGGCGACACTGACAAATCCGGCTGTTCGTTGCTCGACCCCGCATTGTTGTCGCCGTCAGAATCCCTTCTCTCATTCTGAAACAACACCAGAACAAATTATTCACACTGCCTTTTCCTCACTACTTCTACAACCACCAAGTGTGATTGTACCACCTGTACTACAGTGTGCTGAATTATATAACTGGGAGTAGTCGATATAGTAGATGCACTTCCTGACCAAGTAATACCTTTCCCACTTTCAAAATCATCAATTTCATCATCAGTGCAGTCTGATTCATCTGAGCTCCACCTTTCTTCAATATTGTGAATGCATGACCACTGAAATGAGGAAAGAACACAAGTTAGAAGTGTTAAGAGGTTTTAGCTGAATTTTCAGACTCACCTCAGATTTTTCATTGTTGGTGACATTCCTGCTAATGGCAGAATGCCCCTCTGGATGAATGAGAAGGGATGCAACCACTTCTGCATCATCACCCTCTGGAAAGTCAGCAACAAATTCCACTCTATTTCGTTTACCTTGACCATGAAATAAATGGGTGAAGTCAGAGGCTATTGGCAAAATCGTTTGACTAAGTTGCATGAGTCGATACATATTTGGCTGAATAAAACAAAAAATTACTATTATGTCGTCATTTCCTAAATTCCTGAATTCACTGCAGTCATTTCATTACTCAACAAGAAAAAACAATATTTATTGAGAGAACAGCTCTGACATTCTTACCCTGAATCCATCTAAATCTTGACTCAAAGTGTTCAACTCTAAATTGTGTATTATAATTAAATATCCTCCCGTCGTGCAGACGATCATTTTGGATGCGTCGGGAGTCAGTCGAGTTCTCATGAGACCATTAGTGGAGAAAACTTTGTTGTAAATGTTTCCATCCTCTCTGTATTTATTCATTTCCCAGGTGAGAACGCTGCCGTCGAAACCGGAAGTAACGAGTAAACCGTCTCTGGCGGAATATTCAATGTTTTTCACCCAGTTAGAGTGTCCCTTGAGGGACCTGACTTTTTGGTTTAAATTCCTGGCGTCCCATAGGGCGACCGTAAAATCATCACTACAAGTAGCAAAAGATCTCGAATCTAAAAATTTCACGCAATTCACGCAATCCAAATGAGCATTTCTGACGGTGTGAATCCTCTTTTGTGTCAAAGGATCGAACACGAGGACACTTCTTTTCTCACAAGCGGCCACCAAGAGAGACCCTTCGGGAGAGAATTCCAGACTGAAGACCCCGCCGTGCAGGTTTACATAGGGGTTGTTGAGCGCGTGGCCCCAGCATCCGCAGGGGAGGATGTTGGAGTAAATTTGTTCGTAGATGTGGCACCTCGTTCCCAGGGGATTTTTCAAGCCCATTTGCCTTCTGTCCAACCACGTCGGACCAATGCCCACCACAGCAGACGCCAGTGGCTTTGTCATCGTACCGTTGCAAGATAGAATCACACACGCAAAACCAACGCGAAAGACTCGCAAAACGTCATAATCAAGGTCGAGTTCAGTTTAAAAACGAAAACATGAATGTTCTATATGAACCAGACGACCGGGGAATATGCTGGTTTAATTAGCATGTACAACCCCTACGTTATAAAAATAACCGCCATGTTATTTCCCCACAGTTTTGCCAACATAAATTAATGGAACACTATTTCAAACGTATTTGAAAGCCCGGATTATTTAAAGATTAAAAAATGAATATTATCATGAATTTATATTTCGCTAAGAGCTGCCACCATTTTTCCCATTCACATTTAACAACTTTTTTAATTACTCGCCCTTTACTTACACAGCCAAGAAACGATAAGTTTGTAAATTTCGCCTCTCCTAAATCAAACAACTTTTAAACCCCACTAATTAAATGTCATTACTTCAACTTTTTACTTTACATTACATTAAAATTACACTACAAAAGTGCCTCCCGTTTTCCCCTCTGCCAAATTATTTTCAAATATCTCAGCTTCTTCACTGATTGGACAAGAGCGCGACTCATCTTTCGTATCAAAATTACTAAAACGGAAATGAGAACCAATTTTCAGCAAAACAGTTTTATGAATTACCCTCATCTAAAAGTTAATTACAGATCTCCCAGTGTAATTTTGATACATTCTTTAATTTAACTGTAAAGTATGAATAGTAAGAAACTAAGAAAAAAATTTTTAATTTACACATATGGTAATTTATTAATTTTGTAAAATTTTACAATTAATAATAAACAGGTTTTTAATATTTGTATAAAACAATTTTTTGACTTCATAGAAAGTCAAGTTTAAAAGTATTTAACTGTCTTTTGAATTCAAACTGGAAAAATGCAGATAATAAAACATATTTAAATATACTTGTCATACTTAAAAATAAATTGTCTGAGTATTTAAAAAATTTTTTTTAAAGCGTGCTTTGTCTTATATTATTTTAAATTTAAAGTAAAAATATTGCCTAAAATTAAGTACCAAACTCCTGTATTAATTTAATCTTTATCAAGTCTTTGTTATTCAACAAAACAAACATTGCACTTATAATGATGAGTCACTTATAATTAGATGATAATAATTATAAAATCACAATCTCAGAGTTTTTGTTTTTGCACTTCTGTCATATTCTTGTGCTTTATTGTACAGAAGCACTCCTGCAATGACTATTATTGTTCCCATTCCACTTAAGACAGTCACAGGATTATTAAAAAAAATTACTGACAACCAAATGAGAAATGCACGTTTGGCAGTATTGGCAACGCTGAAAGTAAAATCACAGAAAAGAACGTTATTTCATACATTCAGGCTGAGAATTACAGCAGATTTTGACCAAAATATTACCTATGAGTCACTGGACTGATATAATCCATAATGACATAAGCTGATATGCTTTGAAAATGAAAAAAAACGCCATTGGCGATAAATGCAAAGAGGAGTGTATGGTCCTTTGCTTGGTGAACCCCTGAAGAATCAACAAATAAACATGTTGCTGGAATTTGAACTATCACAGAGGCTAAACTTGTGTAGAACTGAAGCTCAGCAGGCCTGCAAAACATAAATTCAACATTAATAAAAAAAAGTCTAACTTACATAAATGCAACTATTTTGAAACTTGCCAAACTCAGTCACTTTTACATTTATTTAACTGTTACAATTATTCACCCTTAAAAATTATCTACAATTTCCATCTCATTTATCTATCATGAACTTTAGAAAGCATTGAGAAGAATCACAGTACTTACGAAAATCTGAATTTTTCCCCACTGATTAACATTTTAGAATAGACATTCTGTAAACTGAAAACATTTCAAATTATTTTCCATAACTACAAAGTTTGATGCAAATTCAAAATCCTCTTACCATTCAGTCAAATTGGTCAACATGGCAGCAATAAAACCTTTTAAATTAAAACTGAGCTCATTAGCAGAGCACAGGGCAAGACCAGACATCACAGGTATTAATGATAAGTTAACATAAAGTCCTGTACTTTCCCCTAATAGAAACCTAGATATGAGAACTGTGAATAATGGAGCTGATGATTTTATTGTTTCTGTGAAACTAACAGCAACATAATCAAGGGCAACTAAACCTAATATCACTGTTGCAAACCTAAAAGTTAACAGTTTTATTATTTTTAGATAAATAAGAGAACATGTTAAAAATAATTTAAGAATAAGGTTCATGCCTGGTGCAGCCAACAAACACCATGTGCCTGAAAAATCCTGGTGGTTTTGCAGACCTTAAAACTGGATTGAACATTCCACATGGAAAATAAAGTTGAATAAATCCACACAGTGCAGTCATCAACATTTGAAATGCACCTGAATGGATAATAAAATGGTTAAACCTTTTAAAATTGAACTGGACAGAGCAAAATGTGTGGAGTAACTCACCTAACAGTGTGGGATCACCATGCATATATGTTAAAATATATTTATTTAGAAATAATGTGCAGCCACTGAAGAAATACCATGACACTAGAAATAATAAAGCTCTCACATTCAGCAATCCTTTTTTAGAATGATCTGGAATGACAACTTCTGACTGACATTTCTTTCTCTCTTCATTTATTTGACTAATTTCTGTGGAGCGACTTTCATTTGCTCCAGAGTTCTTCATTTTATCACAGATTTTTTCTGTTATGTCTTATCTGCGAATAAATTAAACATTTTTTAAAACAAATTTGCATATATTTCTGTATTTTAACATTTACAAAACAGTTTTTACTTACCCTCTATGAATTTTCATCAAGATTTTGGAAATTGACACTTGACAAAAAAAATTTCTGTGGTCAAAACGACTAAATCAAGACTTACACATGACATCATAAATTCCTAGAAGAAATCAAGGAAACAATAAAAAAATAGAAATTTTCTTATCAATAATTCATAATTCAGCCACAACGTATGAAGTATATTCAAGATTGGGTTAGGAATTTAAGAATGTTTCTACGCAATAAAAGAAGATACTTACCCGACTACAAAATATAAAATAAAGGTGAAACTCAGTCAGATTTCAAGGTGGGTTTCGTTTCGCAAGCATAAATGGCAATTTAAGCAGGTCAAGCTCAATTCTCCTCAAGTGAATACTACGTTTATGATTTTTGAATGGCGGTTAGTACCAACTTTACCAATTTTGTCTATTTCCTCTAAAATTTAAAATCCTGGAAGGTTTAATTTGTTCTCAATGGGATATATAACGGTATTTAGGTATAATCTGTGCTCGGATGTTATTATGACATTAATGAAAACCGTTAAATTTCTAAGCCTAACTTCAACAATACCGTTGTCACTAATCCAAAACTTACTTTTATGTGACTCTTAACGCCTCTTCTTAAAATAAGAACCATCCTTTCTGGAAGACTCACCATTTTCAAGTTTGAATCGATAAGGATAAATGTTAAGGACGAATACAATACAAAATGACCGGTGAATAACCGAAAAAAGTCGAACCGAACAGTAAAATCTTTATTTTAAAAATATTCCTCCGTTCGAACCGTAAGCAAAAGCGGATTCTTACAGACTTACAGTACAGTATTATTGGAATTATATAAAATTTTTACTTATTATCTACAGCAAGCTCAAATTTAATGAGGATTTAAATGTTAGAGCGAAATTTAAATGCTTAAAATGTAGAATCATTAAGTATGAATAGTCTGTCCTGTTCTTTTTTTACCCATCCCATTATTTTATTAACTGATTTTATAACGGTTTCTTTCAGAGCCAAAGGTTCGAATATCACATAAAGTTCCAAATCGGCATTCATCCATGCGAATAAGGTTTCAGTTTCAAACTGTTCTAAGATCAGTTTCAAATTTTTCGTGTGCAAATTTTCGTACATTTTTTGGTAGAGAAAATAAATCCTTTCCATTTCTTCTTCAGTCGTGTAAGGAGCTTCAAACTTCGGACACCAATAATGCGACGTCGCGCGGTTTTTATAGATGAAATGTCTCACGTCCGTTGCTTCGATAACTGAGGCCCCAATCAAAGGCTGCGAAAGAGATTCGTTTATCGCTTCTAAATGACTGTTTCTCCTTAACTTTTCCACCAGTCGTTGCTTTGCTTCCGAGAGAGTGAAAAAAATGTCTTTGTCCACTGTGAGCAACACCAAACAGGCTTGACAGTCGTCTGCCAAATAAGAGACGTGCGCATGGAGAAATCCACTCGGGTCAAACATGGGCAAACAAATCGGAGTCCAACTCTCGGCCATTTTGAAAGACTCCGTCGAATCGATCAGATTAAAAATAATGTGCATGTCGACCGGATGAATTTGATATTTCTCCATGCGAACGAAAGAAATTAACTGATTGTTGCCGATGAGTAGTGCGAACACCAACTTCTTGATTTTGCTGCAAAACGAAACAATATTCGACCTAATGCTGTTTCGAACGGAAGGATCCAAACTCAAGCATCTTATGCTTTCCAGCGCAAATCCCGGCTCGTGATTCATAAAATTCATTAAATGATCGATTAATCTTTCAGATCCCGTCAGCAAACGCCTCAAGTCGAAATTTCTTCTTTCTTCGTAGATTTTTTTCAATTGTGTGGAAGTTAAAATTGATAAAATTAAATTATACAGATAGTTGAGTTGTCTCGTCAGTTGCCTTTCACTCTCCTTAGTCTTTGAAACGCACACTAATATAATCGGTTCCTTTACTAAGAATACAAAATTAGTGTTTCCCGCTTTGATGGATCTGATTGAGTCATCATTGGACTGAACAAAAGACACCAATGCTTGCATCACTCCAAAAGTGGTCACCAATTTATCTTCATTCCCATACATTGAATATATCGGTTTCCCTGCTGTGCTCAACACAAAGAAGTTCTTCTTTTTGCTCCTCCACTCATTCCCATCCACAATTCCATCACTTTCTAATGAACCTGAACTCAAACCCATAAGACTAGAATCAGTCAAATTATCTTTAGTTGGAGTCATTTTGTAGGCAATCAATATTTTCCTATTCATTAACATAATCAAATAATTAAATTCATGGTTTTATGTTTATGGTATCGGATTATTGGCTCTCCTCAGAGCCAAATAACCAGATATTATATCACTTGGAAGGCTCCTGATGGTTTGAAATTCTTCAGGTGTTGAGTAATAAAGTTTTGTTTGAGGATCAGTGTATGGTGCTGGTAATCCGGAAATGTCTGAGTACTTTTTAGCCGGTTTAAATGAGGGTAGAGCATTGATTGTGTTATCTGGAAAACAAAAAACAATAAGTGTAGTTGTTATAACAATAATGTTAAATAAATGCAGTATTCATCAGATGACTTACAATGAACAAAGTTTTCCCCCCATGGGAGTGCTCTCTCCTGAGCTATAATTTGTTTTAACGATTTCCAGATTTTCTTCTTAGACGGACTTTTATTAGCAATGCTATTATGCTGAAATTTGGGATCTTTAAATTTAAATATTTTTTCTCTTATTTGTTCCTCTCCACCAGTTGAACCATGAGGGTTATTATCTGCACTGGTATTAGACTTTACTGTGGGTGTGGAAGCCCTTGAGGTTTCTGCACTTGTTGATTGGTTTTCAGACTCTTGCACCTGGAACAACATCACAATTTGTTGCATCACAAATAAAATGTGTTATAATTGTAGACTTTAAGCAAAGAATTCTGTGATAATTTAAAAGAATTTTGGTGTTAATCGTTAGAAGCCATGCCATTTTGTTAACTAATTGAACTTGCCTGGAAAAAATGAAGATAATGAAAATATAAATACAGAGTCCAAATTTAGTGTTGGTACTCCTCAATTAATTCATCAGTTCCATAAAGGAATAAATTGTAATAAAATGTGATTCCATTGACTGAATCATCTCTCACTGCATAGCCATACTTTTCAGTGGTTAACAGTCTTTCATGAGCCAGAGTTAAAGGTATGTCTAACTCTTGGGCCAACTGTGAAGATGTCACCATTTTGTTTTCTTTTAAAAACTCAGAAGTCACTTCAACAATTTTATCATCATCATAAGTTCTTAACTGAAGGACTAAAACATTGCTATCAAAACGTCTAAGTATCACAGCCAGATTCAGCTGTTCCATTAATTTGCAAGCTTCAAGTAAATCCTCAGGTGATAACAATTCTAATCCTCTGGCTCTGTTTATTCTACAGTAAGCATCGGTCAAAGTCATCATTCCGCCCACTTCCTCTATGGGTCCAGACAATACTTCGGCTATTTGCTTTGCAAGATTTGTGTAGTATTGATCGTTCGATTTACAAGAGTCTCTCGTGACGGGATCATCGATACCGAGACTCAACAGATAAGATTTAAATTGTACGGTTTCATCTTCCGTGATCCCTCCTTGTTTCTCTTTGATTTTGTTAGAGATGCTCTGGGATATCGCCACCATTTCCTTTGCCATGGCCATTAATTTACTCAAATCTTGGAAAGCTTGTGATATGCTCGCATCCGTCGCTCTCTGTTTTTCTAACATGCTTCTTTCGATACCCACGATACCCGTGCGCGGCTTGATCGGTGGCAATTTGCTTTGACGACTCATCATGATTCTCTTTACCTTTCAAATGAAAATAATCACTTTATTCAACTTACCGAGCTCGGTATTTTTCTTTTAACCATGTCAACATGTACTTAAATAATTCATTTAAACCTCAAATCTGACTCGGAAACATAAACTTACTGCGAAGGCCGAAAGCTCAAAACCTACACTTGCTCGAGTTCGTATTTGCTGCGTGCTAAATAAATTTGCGGTCAGTCAAAGATTCATTGATGGAAGCAAATTTCTCTTTACCGGTTCTGACTAAAGGTATTCTAGTTTGTATTATTTTTATTTAATAATTTACAATGAGCGCTGTCGGTCATACCATTAAATCTGTTCTGATAGATTTAAGTGGTACTTTGCATATAGAAAATCAGGCTATCAGTGGTTCGGTAGAAGCTCTTAAAAGGTATCCACTTTAATTATTAATCAGCCAACTGCTGACTTAATTGGTAGTAAATTTATTTAAATTCCAGGTTGAGAGAGAGTAACGTTAAAGTTAAATTTGTAACAAATACCACAAAGGAATCCAGACGGTTTCTACACGAGAGGCTTTCAAATCTTGGTTTTGATTTGCAGCCAGACGAAATATTTACTTCCTTGCATGCAGCCAGAGATTTATTAAAGAAAGAGCAATGGAAACCAATGCTTATGATCGACGAAGCTGCTTCAGAGGATTTCAGCGAGTTCACCAATATTCGGGACGAGGATGTGAAAGCAGTGGTCATTGGTTTAGCCCCGTCCGAATTCCATTACAATCAGTTAAATAAAGCTTTTAGATTAATTTTGAATGGTGCAAAATTAATCGCAATCCACGAAGGCAGGTTTGTGTCATTTAGGTTTGTCTACGATAACTGACCTTGACTGCTGATTTTTGCAATTGTTTTTGTTACAGATATTACAAACAGGCAGATGGTTTATCCCTGGGTCCTGGAGCTTTTGTGAAGGGGTTGGAATATGCAGCTGACACAAAAGCAATTGTTGTGGGAAAGCCAACACCCTCTTTTTTTAAGGCTGCATTAGGAGGAGATGATCCAAGGACAGCCATAATGATAGGAGATGTAAGTTTCAACCTTCAAAGCTGAGGGTTAAACCAATTTAAAAAATAAATTAAATTGTTTTTTCTTTTCTGCTGAAGGATGTGAGAGATGATGTTGCCGGTGCACAGGAAGTGGGAATGAAAGGTATCCTTGTCAGAACTGGAAAATACAGAGAAGGAGATGAATTGAAAATACAACCTTCCCCATTTTATGTATGTGATAACTTCAGTGAAGCAGTTGAAAAAATTCTTGAAATGAATAAATCTTGAGAAAGTCAGAATTTGAGATGAGAGGAAATTCAATTCAAAGCCTCCCCCAATACAATTTGATTGAATAAGCAAAATCAAACATTGGGCTTTTGAATTTAATATTGAATTCCAGCATTAAATGCTAATTTACACTTATTGAAGTTTGAAATAAAAACTGACAGTATTGAATAATTTGGTTTTTTATTTAATATGTAAATAATTTGAATGTAAATTATATTTTAAATTCCTATGTCATAAATTTTTACTGCATTACAGAAAATAAAATTTTATTTTAAGAATTTTAAACTGTTCTGAGCTTTGTTCAATATTTGTTGTCAAATCTGGGATATGGATGAAGAACAAATTCTGATTAAGAGAGTATTCATTGTATGTACATAAGATTAATAAACTATAATAAAATGTTAAAGTTTAAAGTAAAAGTGAAGAAATCTGTTTATGTAAGACTAGGTTCTTAAACCAAGTTAGAGCATGGTATCACATTTAGAGTTCTGCAAGTTTATATGATTACACTCACATGCACATTCACACATTTACATTTGAGGATTTCCTATTGCATTTTGTCGCCATTTCTCAGTTCGAAATTCCCAAAAAAATATTTTTCTTAAGTTAGACACCCTTAGCCTAACAAAGTGAGTAACTCTTTATGAGCAAATCAACTCATCACTTCGGCTAACTGTAAAAGTTCAAATACTTTTTAGAGTCTTTTAAGCTTCAACAGGTTGTGGTCTGCTGTAAATGGTTCCAGGCCGCCGATTTAGATTTCTTCTCCGTCCCGCGAGCAGACCCGACAACCCTTTGCTTTCCGGCTCAGCAGTCGTGCTCGAGGGCTCCACTGCAGCAGAAGACTGTTCCTCTTCGATCGGAATCTCTTCCTGCACCGCTCGTTCCTCCGCTTCTTCGACTCTTTCCACGGGTTTTTCCTCCGTTGGTTTGCGTTTCGGCAGCAGCGATGACACTAATTTTCTTCTGTTTTGAGGTGGCGGTGGTGGCGGAGGCGCTTGAGCCCTCGCGTGGTTCCCATTCCCTCCGATCCTAAGTCGTGGTCGGCTTTTCAGCCTCGTCAGTGCATCCCCTGGAGGTGTGGTTTGTGCCTCGTGAACCTGGAAATCCATCCAGTGAATGTTTTGGAGGAAAGATTTTATTAAAATAACCCTTTACCTCTTCGTTAGTCTGCCCCGCGTGAACTTCTGCCTCGACGACCTCTTTTTCTGCGTCATTTTGTTCGACTGGCAATGCCGTTGTACTGGCGGTCGATCCGGGAAGTCCCCTCTGAGGTAGCAGTAGTGGGGCCCTGGGCCCTGGTCTTAAGGGCCTCACTGAACCCCCGATCCTGGGCCTGAATGTATATCCGTTATTTTTCTGCTATATTCAGACATGCATCGCTTATTTTTATAGTTTTTCTCACCGGGTGGGTCTTACTGGTGCCGACGGTGTTGATTCTTCAGCCAACCCTCCAGTTTCTTGATGTCCTTCTTGTCTTTCTTCTTCCTGGTGAGTTTCAACCACGGAGTACTGCCCTCCAGCCACACCCGTTCTACTGCCACCCCTACGTCTGGAATTGAACCTAAAACGAAGCATTATTTTCAGGGGGTTTCCTCCGGTGATAAATCTTGTGTGTGGGGTAACCACCTGTCCAAGGAACTAGTTCTGACTCCTGCAGAGCCAGTGGCGGGTGCAGGGGGCGCTGCAGTCGAAGGTGCACTCGTGGTCACTTTGCCACTCGCCCTGAACCTGGTTCGCGGTCTCTCTCCGAAGCCTCTCTCCGGTGCTGCTCTCGGCGTTTCCACACTGGCGGGAACTTCTTCGGGACTTTGTTCTCTCACTGGCGTCTTAGCTGGCTTTCGAGCGAACGTGAGACCCGATCCACGTGTGCCTGATGTGCATAAAATCGGGATTAGAAGAGGAGATTACATGTGTCCACTCGGGAAAAGGAAAGCGGTATACCGTGACTCGGTTGGAACCTTCCTCTGGTTTTTGGACTGGTCACTTCCTCCGGTGCTTCAGTCGTTGTCGTAGTGCTGATTTTTCCTCTGCCTTTGCCCCCGTTTGCTACTGTTTAGTAGAAAAAAAATGAGTATCTCGTGAGGGGAATAAAGGAAGGGAAGGCGGTGATTACCTCTTCCTCTGTATCTGCCTCTTCCGGGCGCTTGGGTGGGCGGTGGTGGCGGTGTTGTGGTGGTTGTGGTGGTTGTAGGGGCAGGAGTCGTGGTGGTGGTGGTCGTCGTCGTCGGCGAAGGTTCGCCCGTGTATTCTTCGCCATCTGTCGAATACTCAGTCTGTCCTTCTCCTAACGCCGTTGTCACGTCAGTGGAATTCCCGTCGATGAAGTTGGTCCGAATGTTTTCGTTCTGGGCTTGCTGCAAAATGGCGTACAGGTCCAAAGCGACTTTCTCCATCATTGTGCTCGTGAGACCGACGACAGAGGGGTCCTCCGTGGCCGAGACTCCTGTCCTTCCATCGTTTACACTTTGTCCAGCGGTGCTTTCATCCTGTGAGCTCTTGAAAACTCCTGAAGAAATAAATACATACAATAAAGGAACAAAACACCGATCGAAACTTAAAAAAATGAGATCTGACCTTCTTCGGCGTCGGATTCTCGCGTTGTTTGTGGCGGGAGTTGTGTTTCCTTTGGAGGTTCTGCTGCAGTATCCCTCTGACCCTGCTCTTCCTGTGAACTTCCTTCTTCCAAAGGCACGTAAGGTCTCCTCTGTTCTTCCTCTTCCAGGGGAACCTTAGAAGTTCTTACATCCTCTTCTAAGGGCACTCTCACCCTTTGTTCTTTAACCACTCTTTCGCCCTCTTCCGGAGCTGTTTTGATCCTCTTTTCCTCCACTGGGGGTTCCTCCTCCTCTTCTTCAGTCACCGGTCTGACTCTTCTGTCTTCGACTGGTTTCCTAATCGCGGGTCTTCTCGTAACCACTGGAGGCTCTTCGGTCTCGGTCGAACCAACAGTCGTCGGTCTGGTTCCTCGCCTTTGCGATGCCTCCGTCGCTTGCCCTCTGAAATAAGACTTCATTAACCGTCGAATCACCACCATCCCTTGCCTTTCCAAGGTTCAACCCTTCACCTGGCGTTCGCTTTCCTCTGCAGTTCAGAGTCATCTTCAATGGAAGCGTCCGAAGCGTGGGTTCTGAAGGAAGAGCTGTCCAGAAGTCCCAAATTGGGTATCCTCAGACGGCTTTGGTTGCTGCCCTCACGTCCTCTTGTCCTCGTGTCCTGAGGTTGGGGGGACGTCGCAGGGACGCCGTTCGCTCTCGCTCTGGGGGGGAACCTCGTGTTGGCGGGGAGTCTTTCTTCGCCGATGGCGGGGATGTCCTCTTCGGGGGCCCCGGGACTGCTGCCTCGGCCTCTGGACCTGAGGATCGCAACAAATATTCCAACGGAAGTCTTCGGGGCGGTTGTCTTGGTGTTGATACATACCGGGACTGAGTTCTCCCGGAGGAAGGATACACTTCGTTGTTGTTTGTCTCCTGTTGTCTCGTGGAGGCGAAACGGGCGCCATTACTGCCACCTCTTGAGGTCTTGAAGTTTTGACCGGAAATTTCCTCCTGTTCGGGTGCTTCCGTTGGCACTTTTGTCTTCGGTTTGGAGGCGAGTCTTGATGATTCCGTTGGAAGGTATTTGCTCCCGCTGGTTGAAGTGCTGTTGGAATGTGTTCGTTTTAAAACAGAAGGGTTTGAAGGGGTGATGTGAACTTACCCCTGAAGAAAGTTTTGGTCCTCTTTGGCGGGGCCATCGTGACCGTTGAAGACTCTTTCCGTGGTGGAGGCGACTGTCTTTCCTTCTTTCGGGGCGCTCCCTCCCGACTGACCCTCATCATCATCGTCGTAATAATAGTAAACGTATTCGTATTCGTATTCCTGACCGTTGGGACCTTTCTTGATGTTAATCCTGGAACTCTGACTGGGACTGGAGCCGGCGGGAACCAAAACTTTTTCCTCGACGTCCACGAAGTCATAGTTGTCCTCCTTCGACTTCGGCTGCTGCTTATTCACCGGCAGCAGATAGAATCCAGATTCTTCTTTCTCCTTCGCGTTCTGCTTGTCTTTCTTCTCTTGCTTCGTGTCCTTTTTCGACGTTATACTTTTGCTTTCGGCAGTCTTAATGGATTCGCTCGATACGGTTTCGTATTTGTATTTTTCTTGCGCGTGTTCTCCGGGTCTTATCGACTTGTCGTAGATGTTTTTGTAATTAAAAGTAGTAATGGGCGGTTCTTGAGTGGTGGCTATCACCGGATTGGGTATTATCAAGTGCCTGAAAAAATGGATAGGATCAGAGAAAAGGAAAAGAGAGAGAGGAGGAGTACAAATGAGTACTTACGAGGTGTCCAAGCTAATCTCTTTTTCCTCATCCTCGAAAGGAACGTTGAACCTCGTGGGAGGCAGAAATTCCCCCGAACTCGAGCCGACTTTCTCGCTTTTCAAAAACTTCTTCTTCATTATTTCCCGCTCTTCTTCGTCGACATTAGGCCTTTCGTCGATCAAACCTTCGTCCGCTTTTATGTCGAGAAAACCGTCCCGGGCCACTTTCACCAGGGATTTGGCCACTTTTTTCGATTTGGACATCTTCACCGACGTCCGCGTCACCACCCGCTCCAGGAAAGGCTCGCTCGTCGTGGCCTCTCCCCCCGACTCCTCCCCCGCCGAAAGGGACCTCCCCGCCCTCTCCACCCTCTCCCCTCCCGAAATCTTATGCGAGGTTTCGAACTCTTGCGACCGGTTCAGTTTCGAAAGTTCCGGGTTGCGATGTGAGGTTGTGAATGATTTGTCTGAAATCAGATTAGGAGAATTATTGATGAATCATGTTGCCTAATAGGCAGTGAAAAGGAGATCGGCTTACCCAAGAGGTCGACTTTGTCCTGCGAGGAAGTCTGGATGTGGACGTACTCCTCCCCGGGACGAGGCTTCGTGATGAGCTCGTCCGTGGACAGTTCCCTGGGGGCCCCGTGGGCCACTCCGATGGCGAAGGCACCGACCAACAGCCACCTGAGAGAGGCGAGAAAATGTCAGCTTTCCCGAAAGAATAATTCATGAGGCGGCCGAGCAAAAAAGGAAGTCCGAAATGAAATTGAACGTAACGGCATGGAAAATGCAAATTTTAATTTGGACCGCTTTCTTCGTCAATGCAGAAGTTCGGCCATTTTGCAATGCCGATATGAATATTTCTTTTCTCGGTCGGGTGGCTCCGCCGATAAGACAAAGCCTTGGCAGGCGACTGTGAAGACGAAGAATTCGGATAATGCCGCGGTGGCCTTAAGATCCCGATCAATAATTACGGGGATCGAGGATTTCTTTGTCTTTTTGACATTTGGACGTCTCAGGTAAAAGTGTGCGTTTATGGGAAGCATAAAGACAAAAAAGTTTGAAATGAAGGTCACGGAAAGAGAGACCTGAAAGCAACAAAGAAAGGAGACAAGCCCAGGGTTGTTGAAGATGCATTCAAGTGCTGTGAATGTCCATGGACCCGCCCCTGCACTCTCACTTTCCTCAAACAAACGCCGAAAAAACGGATCACAGAAAACTTCCTTCGCTTTCTCGGCTTTTCTTTATTTATGGGAGCGCCATTTTCTTTGTCTGCGGGCACTTCTCCTCGTCAGGAAACGCCATTAAATTTCGAGGCTCGACATTGAAAAGTTCCGATCTGACGGGGAACAATAATTAGAGCGGCGATTTGTTTGAAAGGGTCAGAGGATTCGGGATAAGTTTATCTCGATGTATTTGGGCGGACCCCGATGTCAGACTCAAGGTTTTCCATCTTAACAAAGAACTTTTGAGGTCTGAGTTGGGGTAACCGGTGACTGCGCCATTTTGGGTGAGAAGAACCACCCAATGATTTCATGTCCGAATTCGAATGTTTAATGGAGAAGAGAAAGAAGAGAAAAAAACAGCAATGGCTGTCCACCCTCATTTGAAATGTTGATAACTAATTAAAAACTGACGTGTGGAAGGCACGAGGCCGAATGAGAGTGTTTCGAATGGCCTGAAAAGCTGGTTGCGGCACTGAGAGTTAAAATATATATCAGAAAAAGCAGAAACTTTCGCTTTTCTCTTTTTACTGAATATAAAACATCTTTTTAAAAGCTTCCATCATCCATATTTTTACGAGCCGTCAGTTTATATTCGACTGTTTCGTGATTTTAATGGCGGTTTAGCTGATTAAATTTCATTATGATAATGTGTGTGGAAAAAGTTTTCCAGTCGGGGCTGGAATTCGCCTTCATGAAAGAGATGGCGCAATGCTCCCTCGCCTCCCCTCCCGCAAGGGCGAAGCACCCTTATAAGCCAAAGTTGGCCGTGTCGCAAGAGTGGAGGCTTCGGCTCCCCATTAGGAAAGAGATCCTCGGTGGTGCCTCGCTGTGCCTCTTCTGCAAGCAACACAAACTCGGTTTGCCCTTAAACTTTAAGACGTAAACTATGGGCAGATTGGAATGTATCGCCTTTCACTCGAAGAAGACGTAACCCGTGTAGTCTGAGGTCATTTCATTGGCACATCGTTCGTTGCACCACTCCTGATAGAGCCACTCCTCGATGGCTCTTTTCGTACATATCCGGGACAAATAAGCTATTTTTGGCGTCTTTCACCAGAATTTATGGCACTTTACTCTCCCGAGACTCTTCTCTCGCGGGAAACGATCTAATTGGTGGCATTTTAATGTGGAGCTCCGACTCGCTTTCCACTTTTCACCATCCGCAACGAGTTGCCCAAGTTAATGGTCTCTTTCACCAAAACTCTTCTGTTTTCGACACCGAAGTTCACAGCCCGGTTGAGAAATGAACAGAAGCCTTCAGCATGAGGGAGAGAACCCTTTCGAAAGACGACAAAATGAGGGAGGGGAGCCTCAGGGGCATCTTCGCCCTCGTCCAGGAACGCGGAGAGACAAGACAAAGTTACTTTATTCGTCAATTAACAGTAAGACAAAACCAATAAAAGAATTTCTCTCGAAAAAAAATGCTTATCACGGCAATAAACGTGTGCATTTCTCAACGACCACTTTCAAACGGAGTCGTTAATGGGGAGAATGCACTTGTCGGATGTGCGCACAAAAACTAATTTTTTACATTTAATGAATTTTCCTCATTCTATTCACGAAGAAAACACCGTTAGAGTTTAATTCTTGATGGAATTTCATACAGTTTTCCGACACGTGTATTTCGAATAGGATCAAATAGTTTAATTAAGAGAAAGTAAAAACTTTAATGTCAATGTAAACAAAATCCGCCATTTTTATTTTAATCGAAACGATTTCTGAATTTTCACATTTGATATATTGATCAGACTTTTTCCAGACGGGAGAAAAAAAGAGAAAACAGAATTTAAACTCATGAAATCTCTTCGCAATCACAAATTGAAAATCCGGAAAAGTGTCGCCATTATTCGGAAACTGAGAAAATTTAATCTCTAACATTAATTACTTTTGATGTGTTTTGAATTATGTAATAATCCCCATCAAATGAATAATTAAAAAAAAGTTTCCAACTCAAAAACGCTTTTATCATATTTATCACCATTTGGCCAATTTCCTTTTAAGTGACACTTCATTTCTATGCGTGCATTTATTATTTACTTAAGAGACAAATTCCGACTTTTTCTTTTTTCTCTTTATATATTGACTTTCATACTGTTTCGGTCCCTTTCCTTCTGGAAATTACCGGTTCTTGAAAAAGCTTTCTCTCCCTTTTTATTTTTTTTAAATTTAATTTATATTTATTTTTAAACCGAATAAAAATAAATGGATGTAAACTTTCTGAAAGTAAACATGTCACAATTTTGAAGTCGTGTGGGAAACATTCGAATATAAAAGGAAGACATTTTGGGAGACACCACCCATTGACATCCGCCATTTTGTATACATTAAACTGAAAAAGATTCGAGGGATGAGGGTGGGAAAGTACAACTCTTCACCAGATAAGGACCGATTAGCCAAAGGTTTCACACAAAACCTTGAGCAAACCCGCCAGGGTTCAGCAACGTTTTGCCCCTTTCGCCTAAATGAGGCACCGAAGAAGCGTCGAGCCTTTTACGTCAGAAGCAAATTCTCTTGAAGAATTGGCTAATAAAACAATTAGAGATTTTTCTGGCTCCAGTGCTTAAATGGCAAGTTATTCTCTTCGGCCATTAAGGTCAAATAAAGGGGGTACCACATAACAATTAGTCATGTTATTCTTAAGCAACGCGAATGTTGGGGTTGTGTTTACCATTCCGACATAAAAAGCACTGATTAATTACCGTGTGTGGTTTTATTTAGCAAGAGACGCCGAGAGAAGACGAAATGGAATCGAAAAAAGAAAAGAAACTTTAAGAGGTCCGAAAGTGAGAGAGAAATTTGTTTAGGAATAATATTACGTATGCAGGAAGTGTTGGGAAAGACGAGGTGTGAATTAATAGTCCTGGCGTCTTATGTAAGGTGAAGAAGTCATCTCCACGACCTTGACAGTGAATTTGTGGTTTTGTGTGGCTTCGCCGGTCGGGGCGAGGAGGGCACTTCGTGGAAAGCAAAAGGTGGGCGAGCATGCGAGGAGAAAGAGAAAAGAGTAAATACGAAGCGAGAGCCGATGCAGATGAAACGGCAGTGAGAGTGGTTCGAAAGTAAGAGATTCCTTTACAAACAATGCTGGCGCCACCTAATTATTCATTTTCGAAGAAAAACTAACGAGTCTTAGCTTTGGCAGGAAGCATTTTAAACCACAACTGTCTGCTATGGCCAGGGGAAAGCCTTTGGGACTCACTTAAAGCTTTCAAATAACTTCCCATATTTACAAGCAAAAGAAGGAACAGTTCAAACAGCAGATTGATTTGCAGTGCTGAAAGAATAATATTAACATTTTGACAAAGTGATTACAGTAGTTTTTTCCAGAGAAAGAATTGTCAGACGACAAATGCAGTTATTTTCATTGTTTTTATTAGTTTTTATGAGAGCACTTTCAATACTAACCTCTTGGGAACTTTTCTGCTTTTCAATTGAGTGAAACCAGTTGAAATTCATGAAAATTCAAAGGATTAAAGATTTTATTCCGTTAAAATAACTCATCGATATATCGAAAATAGAGAACGCATGCGAAAGCGGTGGATTGCTGCTGCCACGACAACGGCAGATAAATACGCACAGCAGCGGGGAAGCAGACGAATGCCCCCGCCATTCTGTGATCAGTGGAATTAAAAAAGGAATTTATAATTGAACTTTTAGATGAAAGATTATTGAGTGACTGCATCCTCGAGAGAAGGTAACAATGTAAAAGGTGTGAATGTTGCGCGTGAGAAGGACTTTTGAAGGGAGGGGGCGGTGTGGGGGCGGGGAAAGTAACCACCCACATTTTCGAAAGAAGACAATGCAGCCGTCAAGGACGTGTTTATCTTTCGCTTCGCCCTACGACATTTTTTCATTTTCCTTCCTTTCCTTTTCCTTCACGAGAAGAAAAACACAACAATGAGACGCGTCGGTTAGCATTGTTTCGAACATCCGACCGAGAAAAATCACTCGTGGGAACCCATTTTCCTCACACCCACACAAACCCAAATGCCCCGAGCTTTGTCCCAAATGCTCTCATTCCGACAACTGGCCCGTGTCCTTGTCCCACTGCTGCCTTGTCCTGTTATCCTCACTCGGTTTTTGTCAGTTAATCCGGGCGTCAAATGAAAGGAAACTTGAAAAAGGCTTCTCTAATGGATAATTAACGAAAATATAAGTTTAATAGGAAGAAAGGGAGCAGGAAACGATTAGGATGAGTGATGAATTTCGTAATCTCGGTTTGTCGAGTGTCGTTAAAGGCATTACATGTGCTTCGGCGGGTGAGGTCGAAAAAACAGGAAAGTCCGCCTAAACCGCCTTTGTTTGCGGCCGCGAAAATGGCCTCCCTCCGATTCCATCTGTTATAGGACTCGTGGACCTTGCAGGTGGAGACGGAACTGGTCGCTTTCACTGTCAAAGACTGTCTGTTACTTTCTGCCCTGAGCTAATGGCTCTTTTCGCCTCCGGCCGAAAAGAGCTCCCGAAAGAGCAGACGCCCCCCACTCCCGCCACTTTCGAAATGGCCGCCCCGGGATGAGGACACGCTCCTGTTTGGGCCGATGGAGGAGAAACCGGTCTGCGGTCTGTGCTTTTCCACGAATGTGTAACGAGGTCAACCTGTGTGTCCCGTGAATCCCGAGAGATTCACGGGCTGCGAGTGCCTGGAGGGGCTGACATTGATAACCAGTTTGTTGGCAGGCCGTGAAAATAAACTGAAGAATTAATTAAAACGAGCCGAGATTTAAATATAAATGGCGCTGAAGGAGTCAGTCGAGAGATTTAGGCAAACTTACCGAAAAAGTAAAATTGACGAATTATTAAACGTAATTTAATTTCTAATATTATTTTGAAGTGAAGTAGAAAAGGAAAGTAAAGGACGGAGAAAGTTTTTTGGGAGGCTGAAGAAAGCTTTATGTTGTCCTCTGGCTGTGTTTTATTACTTCCCTCAATTTAAGGTTAAGGTCACATTTTTAAATCATTTTCCCATTTTCTGGAAAACTTTTGCGACCAAAAATAGCCTTCCCCTCCTTCGAACCCAAAAGGATCATCTTTGTCCTCACCCAACTCAGTTTCTCATTAATCGAATGGTTTCTAATGCAACGAAAAGCTTTCGACTTACCACATACTCCCCATTTCCCGGCTGTTTTCCACTTATTTGGCACAAGAAAGGAGGAAACGTTGTCTCGGCGATATTATCTGCTGTGCGAAAATCTCTTCATGAGGATTAGGTTGTGTCTGAAAATAAAAAAAAAACTCCGATTAGAATCTGAAAAAAATTGGGCGCACCTTGAATTTTTTAATTGGGAGTTAATTACAGGGTTGGTGGGTACAACGGTTCGGGCGTTCTCCAGAATTACATGTCCTCAATTGCCTTTGTTCCTTTTATGAGTATTTAAAAATGTCTGGATTGATCGGCAAAGGAAAAAGGAGATGGCGGAAGAAAACAATAAAGTTATGGGTGTTTTTTATTGGTTTTGATTGCCTCAGTGGGAACTTTTTAAGGGAAAACAGTTCCCCCCCACTATTAATGTAAACTCACACAAATTTTTTACAGTTTTATCCGAAAATATTAGCGCTTCGTGCCCCCGTGACTAAATTGAATTTTCTATTAAAATTTTTTACTCCATTTCATCAAAGTGAAGAGAAATTGAATAATATGATTTTCTTTCGTGTCAGAAGACGTGCCATGCAGATGCAAATTAACAACCTACTGCATTCGGTGTTATGCCGGTGGGCTCAAAGGAAATTTTTCCTTTGGCGGTTACGCACTGCCCGACAACCCTTCACTTGGAGGGAAATTCTGCCACCGACATGTCCGAACAATGTGCCGAGTCATCGACTTCCGACCGGGGAAATTAGGTCGTTTCAATTTCCCCATTGCGAGAGACGCCACCCACTTCAATGCCACTTGTGGAAATACCGTTCGCAGTTCAAGGCTCTGCTGCCACGACAAAGCATTTTCGAAAGACTGCTGAGCAGTGTTTGACTGCTCCTCGCGTGAGAGTGGAGGGAACCCTTAATTGTCTCTCGGGGCGCTCGATGACCTTGACTAGCATGGAAAGCGGAAAATGGAAGATTAATTAGACCTGTTAAGATTTGAGAACCAACGAAGAAGATTAATTAATTAATTCGACGAGAGAAAAATGGAAGGGAAGATTAGAAAAACTGCGGGTGTTTTGAGCATCGGCAGCAGCGACTTATTTAATTAATTAATCTTTGAGGGGTACAGTTAATTAATTTCCGAATTATGGAAAAAAATCTGCCGCGTCGTGAATCAGTCATTAATTTACAACTAATTTAAATATTATCAAGAGACAGATAATTCTGTTATCTTTCGTACATCTTTTAGAGAAGTTCTAAAGTCAGGAGAAAATTATTCCCTTTCTCGGTTCCCTATTCTCCTCATATCGGTCAAAGGAATATTTAATTCACTTCTGTCCGAAAGAAACAGCAAATACCTTTCATCGAGACCGAAAGTCCAGCAGACAGAGCGAGAATAGACCGAAAGCCACTTCACACCGAGTCCAAACACAAAAGAAACTTTTTTAAGAAACGAGTTAAATTAATGTACGACCACTCCTCGTTCGAACAGGTTCGCGAATGAAAGAAAAAGTGACATGGCCCGGCACATGCTCAACTCCTCCTGAGGTACCTTGAGAAAGTCTACGCTACGTTTTACCCGGTTAGTCTGCTTCACGGCAGCCACATTCCCGAACTGCCTCCCCCTGCCGCCCCCCGCCGCCCCTCGCCCCCCGTGCCACCTCCCCAACACTTTTCAACATCCGTTTTCACAATCCTCCCCCCGTCCGCCTTTATGCTGGACCGATTCAATGCCTACTCATGCAGCAACTCTTTCGCTTTCGGGACATTGTCCTTCCCTCAGAAAGACAGCCTGCGCTCCAATTAGCCAAACGGACACAGTTGGACACCGCCGCTGACAATTGCTGCAATCAGCCATTGCCCTCTTGAAGCGTATCGATTTGCCAACGATTTGGAAGCGAACGTTTCGCTCAGCCAAATCAAAGAAAGTAATTATTGCGACAGGTAAAACCTTCCCCGATTCACCCGAGAATGGGAAGAAAACCGTTGAAATGCTGTTGGCATTCGTTGTCAGTTTTCAACAGTTGGCGTCCTGCTGAGGATAAAACGAATCCCTCGAAAGAATGCCACAGTTGAGTTGCCGCTTCATATGAATTTTGATACGGTTGATTTTAATACAAATGTCCGGGTGCTTTCTCCTATGCAGTGATAAAAATTTGCCGATGAAAAATTTCTAATTTCTGGCACAGTTTACCCTTGAATTTATTTCGCCGAATGAACTGTTTCTCTGCGTTTTGCAGATTCAGCTCACGTCCTCGTCCACCTTCTCTCCATCTCCTGACACAGTTTCTCCGGCATACCTTTCGACAGCAACGGTTCTTGCGCCAATTCACCAGTGAAGGCTAGCAAAGAAAACAGGACGACAATAGTCTGGTGGGCCGAACGCGTTTTGCGGAGGTTAAGAGCAGCTCACTCTGTGGCAGAAGGAATCATCTTCGAGGTGGAGGAGGGTGATTGGCGATGGTGGAAGTCGGGAGCAGCATGTGTGACTCTCTGTGTCATTAGGTGATGGCCAGGTGACGAAAATTAGTGAAAGAGGCGTATTTTGGCAATACAAAATGGCGGACAAAGCTAAACATGATGTTGGAGTTGATGCAACTTTTGATGAATTCCTTGCTCCTTGCCCTGCTATCTTCTTCTGTTTTCTAATGGATGGAAAAGATGGAGGATGAAATAACTGTTTTTTTTATTTATACCATTTATCTAACACTTAATTTAATTAGATTGACAGTTTAGGAAGACGAGAAAGACATTAATTTTATAATATCAGATCCAAAAGGCGTGTTGGACTTCGAAGGAAAACAACAGTAATCGAGTTAATAAATTTATTTGCCTTGATAAAGGTTCTGATCTTCGCCTCTTTGCCCCTCCAGGAAATCCCGACTCGTGCAAAAAAAGAATTCCAGGGAAAACAAAGGCTGTGCAAACACCGTCGAGTGGTCGCCATTTTCGGTTCTTATATTATATGTCACGGCCTTGACCCAAGACGCCGTGACTCAATTATATTAATTCTTCATCGGAAACCGACACAGACTTTTCTCGAGGGATCGATCATCTCACGAGGAGAAATGTCAGAACTCTCAAAGATGTTCCACCTGTGGGGTCTCGTGTGAGTTTTTTCCGTGAGAGTCGGAAAAGAAACTAAACCAGCGCAATACTCAAATGTAATTTGTTCCTGTGAGAAATAATCGACATTCGCATGTGCAGAACCACTTGAGAGGAAACAATTCATCGAGAACCTCTTTCCGGCACCGAAATCAACCTGACCTCTCTCCATGGAAGAGTATGCGACCCGTGGGTCTTTCCCGATGGGCCCCAAATCCCGGGCCAGACAGCCTTCATATCGATGTTACCCGATGAACTCATTAATCGGTTTGGGAAATTCACGGGAGGTGCCTTCGGGTAATTCCCCATGTGACGAGAAGCTCAGAGGGCAATTTAATTTAACGGTTGATTTATCTTATCGAAAGTTAAGAGAACGGCATTACAAGAATTTAAAGGTACATTAAAACCATTTTCTAACTCCAGCGGTTATCCTTCACATTTAAAGATGGGGCGATGGAGTCTAGGAAATGCCAATTGCCTTCGCCCATTAATTCCACGAAGAAGGCTCCACGTTCACCTGTTTTCTCTCCGCCATTTTAAGATTTTAGTGCAATGGGGTCGCCAAAGGTTGGGGAGACTCGAGGGGGAGGTTTCCGCCCCCCACACGCCCCGGTGGGGCACAGTGGGGGCAGAATCCCAGAATGAAACTTAAGAGAAGGCCGTGGCGTTAATGGAAGGCTGTGAACATGGTCGTCGGAATTAAAGTTGAATTAGGACGATGCGTTTCGCAAAAGAGATGCATCCTCATCACCTTGATTTACGACTCCGTTGCATAACTGTTGTGAGCTTACATAAACGACAGCTTTGCGTTGCACAATCTCTCCCCTCGGGATGGGATCACATTTGGAAAATGCTCATTTGAACGGATCCAAACAAAAACCCAAAGCCGGGGATTTACGCAATTCAATCGTTAAATTTCACTTACCGTCGCCGAAAACTCTTTCTCTCGGTTTGATCATAGACAAATTTATTGCTTCACACTTAAGCCCGAAATTTTTTATATTTTCACCCCACCTCGAATGCCTTTTCATGACTTTGAGTTGGGTAAGTGAATAACTGCTTGTTTTATTCCCCTTAATTACTTTTCAATTAAAATCAAGATACGAAATTTGAGGTTAAAATGGCGTTAACTTTCAGGGCCCCGAAAAACGGGAATGAACGTCTTGTTGCCCGAAGAGGCCCCCTAACATCAAACCACTTATTATCATTCTCTAATGATAATTTCTCACTGCACTGACCTCAAAGTCTAAAATGCGTTTAAGAATGAGGATATTTTAAGAAACTTAAGAATAAAATTTGTAAAAAATTTATTATGTTGGCGAAGAGGTTTTGAAAGCGATGTTTGAATTCCATTGCCTTCGCTGGAAAAGAAGAACAGAACCGATAAATTTTGGGTTTTTCACTGTGGATAATTAACAATATTTAAATTTGCTTTCACTTCGGGGTATTGTTTCAGTCTTTCCAACGTGCACTGTTCATCCAATCATCCCAATAAATCAATGCCAACCGGGGCCCCGAAAACCCTCCCATCCTCTCCCACGAGATCAACGCCCCCACTGCTTCTCTACCCATATTAGACCCCGAAAACAACTCCAACAATTGGTGCTCAATCAAACAGGTCTTCTGGACCCGCGGCCAAACTTCGGCTTCGGCTGCTCCTCCACCGGGACGTCCTCCAGGACCGGAGGGACCGGTGCCCGATTCCCGCTCCTGCTGTTGTATTTCCGCGACTGACTCGACTTCTTCCCCGCTTCCGCCTCTACCGGGTACTCCTCCTGCACAGGCTGGACAGCACTCGCCTTCGTCCCTCCGTTCCGATTTCTCCGTCCGCTCGACCTGAAACGAGAGGCCATCGTTGGACCGCACTTGGATTGCTGCAGAATGGGGGAATGGGGCTTGGCCCTCACCCGAAAGAAGAGGACTTCTTGTTGGTGCTGGGTGCCGATGTCGTCGACGTGGTCGTGGTGGTTTTATCCACGACTGAACCGGAGTGTTGTGCCTGCTGTCGCCTTCGTTTCAAAGCGGCGAGGAGGTCGTCGTTGCTCCTGAAAGGCAACTGGGCGGTAATGAGAGCGGTAACGATCCTTTCGGGTTTCGAAACGAAGCCGTGATCTTTAAGGATGAGTTTGGCGTTGATTGCGCTGTCAATTAGTACTCAAACACTTGCTTAATTCGAGACCTTCGTGCAGCGCTCAGACATTCACATGTTGCGATTTGTGAACAATGGAAGAAATGTGGGAAGTGAGCCGAAAGTGGCTTCCTCCCACGCGGGTGCTACCCATGTTCCATTGAACCCGCTCTTTCCCTCGTGTGCCCGTCTTCTGTTTCCTAAACTTCAGCCGAATGGCGGTGATGCAAGGATTGCGTAACTGTCGACCGTTAGTTCTTCACCGAATCGCGGAGGATGGACCCAGGATTCCCGCACGTACGCAGGTGGAAGTGGGTCTCCGCCGCAACCATTACAAAACACCGACTGCATCGGGAGGAAACGACCGGAGAAAGTGCTGCCACCAGAAAGTGGTCTTATCCTCAACCTTTTTACTTTTATTCGTACCTGAACGGGCGGACGATCGGCTTGATCGTCTTCTTGGGCGCTTCCGTCGAAGTCTGCTCGACCGGTTCTTCCGGAGCTTGGTCGTACTCCTCGATTTCCTCTTCCTGCGGCTCTTGCACCACCGGGGCGGGGGCTGCCTTTGCCCCGCCCGCCGCCTTCCCTCCCACCTGAGGAACGACCACAAAGGGTTAGACTCGCTCGGGGACAACCCTCCCCGCAGAAGTGCACTCACCCCCGTCTGCTTGGTGATTTTGTTGGCGTTGCTGAGCAGGGGAGAGGCTTTGTTGGCCCTGGGCGCCAGAAGCGATGGTCGCCCTCTCTGAGGCGGCGGTGGAGCAGCAACGGTGTCTTCTTCGTAGTCGTACTCCTCGATTTCTTGCGAAACAACTAAAAGCACAGTTGCCGCCAGCACTCTACAACAAAAATCCCGTATTTTCCCTTAAAAACGCTCACCGAAGTACAAAAACGTTCTCCGTTGTTTTTCTTCCATAAAAAGAAAACAAAATAAGTGTAAAAACTCACCCTAACGTAAAAGATACTCGAAGGAAATTCATTTTAACAAAGAGAAAAAATTTAAAACATTTAAAAATAAAAATAAAAAATAAAATAAAAAATTAAGACTCCATATTGCACGGCACTTGTAAAATTAATAAAATTAGAGCCAGCGAATCGATTAGTTTAGAACTTGTTTGTTACCCAACCAGTCAGAGTATTGTGGCTGGGGGGGCAGACTCTGCTTGCAGACAATTGGACAGCCGCGGACTACCTCACTTTCCCTTTCTTTCTGCCTCGCTTTCGAGGATTAATCCCTTCCAAAATGGTCGCTTCTTCGGGGCTTTGGCTTCCCTTTTCATTTTTCGCCTTTCATTTCCATTATTTAATTGCTCAAACGTTTTTTATTTTCGTTTTGGGTTGGAAGTGTTGAATGCTTTTGGGTGTAAACTTTTAGGGACAGTTGGGGCAGGTCGTCAATGATGTTTGAAGCAGCTTTCGAATTATCTTCGTTGGAGTTTCAAGAAAACAGGACAGTTTAACATAAACTTCGGTCCTGGATAAGAAGAAAAAAGTGGTTGCCACGATGACTGTCCTTTAATAACCGCCGTTTCAAGGACGATGACCATACTCGAAAGAGTAAGAAAGTGTCAAGGGAAAACATTCCGTCCATTAAAGAGACTTTGTCGTTGCATCTCAGCCACTAAAAACATTGGGAAAATAATAAAGAGGGCAATCCTCGGAACTGGTTTCTTCTTTCTCGAGGCGACATCCTCTTCTCTGCTGCCTGCGAGAGAGCGACACTCTCGTGGGTGCTGGTGGAGTTTCTCTCTCGCCGACACGAGGGCCCATTAGGTGGTCTTTAGTCAAATTTGCTTTTGAAATGACATGGCAAACAAACGGAGCTGCAGTAACTGTAAAGCTAATGAAGAAAACGACGGTTGGTGAGATAATGGAAGAAATGATGATTGGCACTTAACTTCTTGAAAAACGTCTTCAGAAATGATTTGTTACATGACGGGGATGATGACTTAAAAAATGCATTCTCGATGACATAACAACTATTAACAATTTCATTAACTGATCTAAATTCCAAGTGTCAACAGTTTTTTTCTATAAATAAACGTTTCAGCTTTCTCTCACGAACCGTCCGAACCCTCACATAATAATTATAAAAACAGGTTGTGTCAGCGATCGCATCGCCATTTCCCCTTCCGACAATTTGGTGTCCTGTTGTGGTCTTCAGGAAGTAACCGAATTTCCATGTGCAAAGAGGTTTTTCTTTCTGAAAAGGAAATGGTGATGTCACATATCTAAGAATATAAGCAGAGTTGTAAAAAAACAGGCGGAAAACGAAATGTACTTTGACGGGTGAAGTGGCAACACCAAGAAAGCGGCATAATGTAAATCGCCTTGAAATCTGTATTTTAAAAATTTAATTAACATGCAAGAAAAAGGAAAAACGACCTTCTATCGGAGAACAGGAAACTGCCATTCGTCACTTCGTGTAGAAAAAATAAACTTTTTTGAATCGAAACCACTTCTTTGGTTTGTTCTGCACTATTCTTGAGAGGGGTTCCACGAAATCAAGGAAAAAATAAACTGCAAGGTTGGCTCGGAAAAGTTCTAGGAAAACACTCGAGACATTTTCGCGACAAATTTTCTTAGGATGAAATCATTCGCCGTTGCGAGAATTTCACTGACTTTCCAATGATGGAAATATTTCCAAACGGTGAAACAGTAATAAGAATTCGAAGATTATAATTTTTATAAGGGTTATTAACAAAACTTTTTCATAATTTTCCTCATAAACTTCTGATTGGATTTAACGATATTTTAAAAACCTATTTTTTATACGATTTGCACACGCGATAAAAATCAAAAAGATGTGTAATAATTTTCCTTCCAAACTAATTTTTTAAATGGGAATACAATGAGCGAAATTTGGTAAAACATTGACTCGAAAAATGACATGTTGGTTTATAAAAAAAAATCTGTTAATTCTTAACGAATCGGAAAATCAGCTTCGGCCGATTTCTTCGATTATAAATTAACCGTAATTGAAGTAAAGTTTCTAAACCGAAGCGCGTTGTTTCTAAACCACTCCATTGTTTCAAAACAAAACGCTTTGGTTCAAAGTGGTTTGTATTTGAAGTAGTAACCGTTCATTATTTTTTTAAATGGCTCAAGTTCCAAAAGAAGTAATGCCTGCAGTCGAAATTCCATATTTGCCGATTAGCGATTTTGAAGAATCCGTTTTATGTGAAAAATACGCGCAGGAATCGAATGAAGAATCCGAAGATTTAGATATTAGTATAAATGAAAAGGAGTTGATATTCTCGGCAGAGTGAGTTCAGGCAACCGTTGGTAAATCGGCGGTTTTATTACTTAGGGTTACAATTATTTATTGTACTTCCTAAAAAAAAATGTAATTAAAATTTATTGATTTCAGTAACAGCTTAGACGGAGCTGTCGTCCTTTTATTGCACGGCATGAAAATGAAGAAATACGTCGAACTTTTCCGAAAAGAAAAAATTTCCCTGGACACGTTTTTACTGTTAAATGAGGCTGATCTTCAGGAATTAGGAATAGATGAACAGGATAGCAAAACTATTGCCCAAAATCTTGAAATTTATCAATCAAGAAAGAATGATCTCATAGTACAAGAGAAGTGAGAAGCATTTGAACTATTGTATTTGATCACTTTGTTGAAAAATCTAATTTGGGCTTTTTTTACAGCCACTCTGATGATCTCCAAATTGCCAGGAATGTATTATATCAGTTGCTTTTGATAAGAAATTACTGTGCTTACATGGAACTGCAAATGAAAAAGCACAAACTTATTGATTATAAAATTGATTTGAAAGACTCAGCCAGTGTTTATTTGAAGGCATTCACAGAATCAGCCATTGTACAAAGTAAAAAACTAAGCAGGTCTTTGTTTGTTGAGAGTCATCAGAATCACTTAATAGGAAAACTTCTCAAGGTTTGTTCCTCATTTATTGTGGATAATTTCATTTGGAAGATTCACTTTACAAAGATAAATAATTTCTTTTAGATGTATGATCTGTCACTGCCCAAACATTTGCAGAAAAAACTCAGTGGTAAAGAAAAGTCATATTCTTCAAATATTCTCAAAACTATGGTTGTCATTGGTTTTTGCTCAATAGTTTTACTCACTGGAAGACACTTTCTTAGAAGAAACTGAATTGTCTTTTCTGATATTTGAAAAGGTGAGCTTTGTTTAATCTGAACTAAAATTGGTTTCTTTTTTGTTGTATCATTTCCCTTTTATTCCCACTGTTTTATTATCAGCTCATTATTTGAGTAAAAATATATTCATATCATTGCTGTGATACAAATTATATTCTTTCTATTTTAGATAAACAGAATCTGAGTGTGTTAGCATCAATAACTGCTGACTCCATCACCAACTCCACCAAAAACACACCAAATGCTCAGTTATTTTTACATCTTTTCTGCTCTGAAGAAGATAAATTTCATTCAGCAGTGACAACAATACCTCAGAGAATGTAATGGTTTGAATTATATTAAAATAAATACCCTTTTGTATTTTGTACTAAATAATTATATATTAACAGGGCATTAAATAGAAGTTTTGGATCCCTATTGCAACTACGGAATAAAGTGTTGCCAACATAGGAAAGGTTTGCAACAGTTGGCTGTATCAGTTCGGCGTTAATTGGAGAAAATGTAATTTGCATCCAAATTAGCAAAGGAACATTTGAAGGAGGTTGAAAAAAAGATGGAGGAGCCAAAGAAATTAGTAATAATTAGTGAGCAGTATTGTTGAAAAGAAAATCCTCAATGTTAAAATGAATAGAGAACAGCATTTTGCTGAAAAATAGAAAAGAAGAGTGAGCAAAAGAATACAAATTAAAAACTGGGAAGAAAAACAAACTGAATGTGCAACCAATTAAAGAGAAAATGACAGAAAACAAAAAACTGTTGGTTAAAGTGAAAGAGCTTTTCAGGGAAATTTCAAAGGAATGTGAAGTATTCCACAAAGGTTACGCGGGAGAAAAGCGAAAAAAAGGAATTCAAAGGAAAACAACTACAAATAGAAAGACTTATTCCACAGAAAGAACATTGCTGTCAATACTGTTGTTTTATTTAATTGAGAAGTCAATACATATTTATATTTTTAATAATAATACTGTGAAGCTACAATTGGCAGTAATTACTTGAATGTGTTACCTTTGTATATTAATCTTCATTATATCATTGATTTACACAGAGTCATTTGCTTTTCTTTTTTAACATTCTATTTTTAAAAAAAAGGCGGGAAAATGTGGGAGCTCAAACAGTTCTCTTTCTTCCATTCCTGCATCGTTCAATAATGAATTAATGGTGGACTCGTAAAGCTTTACGTCTCTTCCTCAAATCCAATTAATGTCAGTCTCTGAGAAGTTTACAATTAAGCGCTAAACAAAAGCAATTCTCTTATCATCTCTCCGTTCCCACTTCTATAACACTCATCTCGATCAGTACCGAAATCACTATGAATATGAAATAAAAAAAGCAGCAGACGATCCCCATTTTCCTGTTCATATGGAACTTCGTGTGAGTGGTGATCGCCAGAAGAACAATGATCCCCAGCACGAGAGCCACGCTGTTGTACTGCAGACCTTCCGAGTCGATGTGAACCTGAAACACAGCATTCCTCAGCATTTCCCCCGACCGCCGCCCCCCCTCCAAAGGCCAACTGCTTACCTCTCCTTCCATCGCGCTCTTGATCAGCCAAGGCAGCCCCAGGCACAGGCAGATGTCCATCGTGTTCCCCCCCAGGCTGTTGCTGAAGCCCAGGCCTCCTTCGCCCTGCCTGGACATAATGAAGGTCGAAATGGCCTCGGGCATGCTGCCGCCCAGGGCGAGGAAGGTGAGTCCCGTCACGGACTGGGATATGCCGATGGTGTCGCCTGAAGGAAGAGTGGTTAGAGGGGAAGAGTGTTTGGGGAGGGGAGGCGTCGGTCAGGCGTTGGTCACTTACTCACAACAGAAATCATCCAGGTGCCAAAGTAACTGGAAATTCCGATCCAGAATATGCACATGAGGAACGTGAGCGGATAAAACTTCCTCCACTTCTTAAACCTGCAGTCAGGTATGGTGAAGTAAAGGGCAAGAGAGGAAGGCCATAAGACAAACCAAGTGAGTTTGTTCCAGAAAGTTCCCTCGGGGATTCTCACTAAACTCACCCGAACTAATTCCTTTTCCTCGGGGATATCCGCCTCGCCGACGACCTCTGACACTTTTTGCTCTGACAAATCTGACAGTTTCGGGGACACAAAGTTGAGATTGTCGCCCTGAAATACAGCAAAAACGCTGTGACATTCAGCAAAAGAAAAGCGCACTCCACCGAGGGGAAGGGACTCACCAGTTGAGCCTGTTTGGGCGCGTTAAGACTTCTGTCGGACTTTCTGCGGGAGCGAGACGACCTTGAACTGGAATTGCTGCAGGCCGATATTCTCCGCAGACTAATGGAGTCCTCGTAGTTGACGAAGAAGGCCTTGAAAGAGCCGTCGTCCTCCTCCGCCCCTGAAATGTTCACCCATTCATTAACAACCCTTCTGCTAAATCCCGGAAATACCGATGCTTACCTTTGGAGGGCTCTTCTACGGTTTTGCTGTCGTCCAGAGTGAGACTTATGGTGGGGACGATCGGGGGAGGTTTGTCCGTTGATTTGTCAGGCGAAAGCTCATCTGCGGACAAAAACTCAGTTGAATTAATCAACAAACCGAACAAATTTCTCTGTTTTCATTGGGATTGGAATATTGCTGATAAATTGGTAAAGTTGGTTAAGGCAGAGAAAAGTCCTCTCTGATAAGAGAACACAGCGAGTCAAAGTCGAGGATTTTCATTTTGGGAAAGGTTTTCATCTCCCGGGAAACACATTATCGCATGACTCGGATTCGGTTTTCGGTGACTCCGTTGCATTCAATTAGGGCATTCGCGGCGCAAAAGACAGATCTAATCAGTCAATCGCGAATGAGTCACATTTATCAGACGGCGTTTGCAATGGCCAGAACGTCTTTTTATTGTACCGGTATTCAGTCTGAGATTATGATAGATTATTCGAAAAGGCACCGACGATCACACGTTCGTCTCTACAATTCATTCGTTTTCAATCGGCCACTGACAGTTCGGACACAACCCCTACCGTTTTTCTCCTTCTTCCGCTTCAGCTCCTTCATCCAGACTTTGATCTGACTTCTTATCCTCCGCGAGAAGAACATTATGACGAAGTAGAAGAAGTAATACAGGATGAGACCGGCTGCCTCCAGCAGAGTCACCCTCCCGTCGGACACCACCACCGCCAACCCCACGGGCGCGAACATATACACCAGGCTGTCCCTGTAGAGGGGCCACCAGTCCAGCTTGACGGGCTGCAAGACAACCCCGATTAGCTACCCCTCTCCACCCCTCCCCCAGCCACCACTCACCGATCTGGCCGCCAGCCCCCCGATCGTGGCCACCCCCAGGATGTTGAACATTCCGCCCCCGACGACCGCACCCACCCCTATGTCGGACTTCACAATGAATGTGGCGATGAGGATGATGAAGAGTTCGGGTGCAGTTGTGGCGAAGGACATGAAAGTCGCGGCGGCGATGTCTTGGGACAGGTTTAGATCTGAAAAAAGGAGAAATTCAAAGCTTTCGAAATTGATTTCGAAAACTGATGTGGTAGGTAGCGCTACCTGTGCAGATGCAATCGACCGATGGGAGAAAGTAATCCCCGCAGACGATTCCAATAACGCAGAAGCTGTAAATGGCTCCGAGTAAGTGCAGAAGAACGGCGCCATTTTTGAGTTGTTCCGGGGAGAAAACGTCCGTCGGGAATTGTTCCAGTTTCTTTTGAGTTTCCACATCGCTTTCTAAAATGAGAAAAACAACGCATCATTTGTCAGTTATCTTTCAGTTTGCTCAGGCATTGTAAAAGATTCGAGAGGATTCACTGATTATTTCGCGGAATATGTCGGACTCAAGGTCAGGAATTATTTTAAACTTTACTGCGACGATACAAACGGTCTTTCAACCCCCAAATGAAAGGACAATCCAACACAAAATCAGACCTAATTTACGACACCGAAATAAAAAAAATAGGTTGAGTTCAAATTTGAAGTAAAGTTGGTCCAAGGTGATTCCCACGGGAGCACCCAGATTATCTTAACCAGCCTGATATTGATAAATAACTTCGACTGATTAGAACTAAAACAAACAATAGTACTCCAAGAATGAAACATCTCCCGCCCGAAATTCCTTTTTATTTTACCGCCTTAAGGGCACCATTAAGGGAGAGAGTAAGCAAATACTCCCCAAACGTCAGCTAAAAGAGTTTTGTTGTATCACTCACCGTTGCTGCTGTTCAAAGGAGTCGGTTCAATTTCCGAGGAGACTTGCAGAAGATGGCCGATGAGGAGACACACAACTGTCGCGAGTGCTGTCGAACTCATTTGGGTAAATCGCTGATGAGCTGCGAGGGGGAGAAAAAAGGTCAGCGAGGGTGAAAACAGGGGAAAAACTTCATAACCGGGCGGCGACACAGTGAAAACCCGAACAAACCGTCGATAAACGGAAGCGGAAAATAAAAAACGTTTGAAAATGGTCGCGAGTTGACAACGACTTAATCGAATGGTTTCCTTTTTATCAGTCATTGTTTTAATCTTACGACATTTGTTTAAACGATGATCAGATGCGCGCGACCGCCGGCGAATAGTCGACGAATCGGTCTGGAGCTTTGGCAATTCTCGGTCCCTTATCGGGGCACGTGGAGGGTGTCGCAACCCCCTGTGTTTGCCCGGAGCGGAAGGGCGGGTGGGAAGCAGAAGGGGAAAATGAAGGCGCCCTCCGCGAAGAGAATCGTTGCAGAAGGCAAAACCGACTGAGAAAACAAAACAAAATCGCATTTCTAAATTGAGAATATGGATGCATTGAAAATTTAATTTGTTTGTTTACTTGGCGCCTTGGAAAGAGAAAATGTTTTTAAGGTCACATTATTCCAGGTATATTTCGAAATCGAAAACGTTTCTCCCAAACAGTTTTCTTAAGATTAGCAACTTATTCAAGCAAATTTCCAACGAGCCGTTACAGAAATCAAACACCGTTTCCGAAGCTAACTTTCCCAACAAACCAGAAAATGTCAGTGCTCAGGAGGAAACCCTCAACGCGGACCCCTCAAAGCAAAAGGAAACCCTCAACCTCTACGTGAACCTCTCCCCCCACCTGCCCGACAGCGAGGCCCCCCGCCACCCCTCGCCCTCCGAACCGCCCCCCCACAGCCTCGTCCACCGGAAGGACGCCACCGAAGTCCTCCTCAATGCGGACCCCTTCGAGGAGGTCCCCGGCCCCGAACTCCTCAAGAAGCTGTCCCGGGTGTGGAAGTTCCTGCCGGAGATCGGCTGCCAGGCCACAGTGTCCGCCATGCTGTCCTTCTTCAACCTCAGCCAAAGGCTCTCCGTCCTGACGAAGCTCGTCAGGCCGAACGCCCGTCCGTTCGACGGTCTGTTCCGGAAGCACGGGCCCATAGTCAAGCTGCAGGGGCCCCTGGGGGCGGACGTGGTCCTCATCTGCAAGCCCGAGCACGTGGCCAGGGTCTACGACCAGGAGGGGAAGCACCCCGTCCGCTCCACGCTGGACTCCGTCGAGAAGTGCAGGGCCCACTCGCGGAAGAGCTGCGGGGGGCCCTTCAACCTGAGCGGGGTGGAGTGGGAGGAGATGAGGAGGGCCATTCAGGAGCCCCTGTCGAGGGGGGGCGAGCGATACTTCGATGCGATACAGGAGGCGGCGGAGATGTTCGTGAGGAGGATCAGGGTGGCGAGGAACCGGCAGAACGAGGTGGGGGAGGATTTCATGACGGAGGTGACCAAGTGGGGGTTGGAGTGTTTGTGCCACGTGACCCTGGGCAAGTCCCTGGGGTTCCACAACCCCGAGAGCGTGAACGCCTCCGCGGAGCCGCAGCGGCTGCTCAAGGCCGTGATGGACGCGACGACGAGCGTCTGCAAGTGCGAGTCGGGGTTTCAGCTGTGGCGGTTCATGAACACAACCCCATTGCTCAACCTGAGTCAGGCGTGTGAGGTGATCGACGGGTTCATCTCGAAGCACGTGAGGCTGGCGCAGGTGAACCTGACCAAGAACAAGGAGGAGATACTGAGCAAGAAGTCGGACGCGGGTCTGCCCTTCATAGAGAACCTCCTGCTGAACGAGTGCATGGCGCCGGACGAAGTGCTCACGTGCATAGTGGACCTGCTGCTGATAGGGGTGAACACGACGAGCAGTTCTCTCGCGTTCACGCTGTACCATTTGGCGCAGAACCAGAGGGCTCAGAGGGTGCTGTTCAAGGAAGTGAAGGAGGCCCTTCCGGAGAAGGAGAGCCAGCTGCAGTACCGGGAGCTGCCCTCGCTCAAGTACCTGGAAGCGTGCATAAGGGAGAGCCACAGACTCACAATGCCGATGCCCATCCTGACGAGAGTGCTTCCCTGCGACATAGCACTTTCGAACTTCCGGATCCCGAAGGGGACGTACATGGTGATGGACGTGCAGGCGACCTGCCTCAAGGAGCAGAACTTCGAGAGGTGCAGCAAGTTCCTGCCGGAGCGATGGGCGGATCCTTCGGGCGTGCAGCCTTTCTCGTTCATCCCGTTCGGCCACGGGTCGCGTTCGTGTGTGGGCAGACAGTTAGCGGAAGTTCAGCTTAAGACGTGTTTAGCGAAAATCGTTAGAAACTATCAAATAGAGTATAACTACGGGGACATTCAGGGGACGAAGACAGTTATTTCCTTCCCTGACAAACCGCTTAAATTGGCCTTTATGCCAAGAGATGAATAAACCAATTTGAAGGCAGCGTTGTCGTTTAAATTATTGTTCTTTATTTTTATAAGTTCTGATTGTAACAACAGAAAAATATAATGAGATTGTCATTGTTCCACAGCATTTCCCGTTCCCTTTGCTCGAGTGAGAAAAACGAAACCGACAAATAAATGGTAAAGCAAAACAATGTTTCAAAACTGTCAGCAACTGAACTGTTGACCTCCTTTCTTCCTTCTTCCTCCATTTGTCAGCTGGAGCAGCCTTACAACTCTTCACTATGCAACAACATTCCACCTGTGTTACGCTCTTTTCCATCAAAGGGTGACAAATCGGGGGAGTTCAGAAAGGGTAAAACATTGAGTCCAATCATGAGATTGATTTTTGCAAACGCGAAAGCAAAAAATACAAAGCGAGTAAAATTTAAAAATCATTCGATAAACTTTCAAAAGTGGGATTGAAAACCGGTTGAATTTTTTCTAAAAAAACAGTAGCTTCATCTAATTCAAAGTCGTACAAATGAGTACATTTCCCTGGGGATGTAAAATATAAACTCATACAATAAATACAACTTACCGCTCCTGCGAGAAAAATAAGAACTGAGAAGCGCCTCGAAAGGACCGAAACATGCTAATTGACTAAAAACGATAGCGCAAACAAAAACAAAAACATTGCGATCAGGAAATTCCACCAAGGAAAACCATTGACGAATTAATTTGATATTGAGAAAGATTCTGAGAACTCCATGATGGCGACGGAGCTGCAATCGGACAAAGAGAACGCGCCCTAACCGAAGGGGATGAAGGGGCGACATTACGAAGTGGTCTGCGGGTGAAGAAAAACACTGAAATTAGTCTGTCACGTTTTATTGCGCTCATTTTTTACTGGCTGCGTAATGACTGATGAACCTGGCAGACGGATCTGATACGTTCACCCATTTTGGCATCCAGAAATAAGGCATGAATCGCTCACAGTGATTGGGAAAGTGTTTTTCGAACACCATCCTGAAAATGAATCATAAATATTGAAAACAGGGGAAACGTCCCCATTTGAACGAGGACTCACCTGTAGTAGAAAGCTTCTTTTGTTTTCGGGGTGCAGAAACTGTACGAGGAGGCGGAGAAATCATTGTTCGGAATTAATTTGTCGATTATCTCCTGCAGTACTTGGAACAGAGATTTATGGATGGAAGTGACTCCATCGCTGCAATGCAAAGTTCCTGCATTGTATTGCCCATCAGATAACAAAAAGAAAAGACAATGATAGGAAAATACCTGAAAGCCTCTTTAGGTCGCCAAAGAATGTCGTCGGGAATGAGATCAGAGTTGGCGAAAGACTTTCTTAACAAATGCTTTTCAACGCCATTGAGAGGTTGTCTCGAGTCGGGAGGCAAACTCAACAAGTAGGAAGAGAACTGCAGATCGAGGAAAGGCAACCTAAGTTCCAAACTGAAGAGAAAGAAAGTGAGAAAAGGCCACAGGGGGAAGGGCTTTTGCGTGGAATGCAGGCACCTGTGTGCAGCGGTTGTCCTGTCGGCGCGGAGTCCATCGAACAGGTAGATGTCTTTGAGCAACCTGACGCTTTCCTCGTGAGCCGCCTGGGGTGAGGGCGCATCTCGGAAGTAAATGTATCCCTTGGGCGATTTCGTCTGCTCCTTCTCCGCTGAGTATAACGGTGGAGTCTGTGTTGTTCTGAATATACTCCGAGAGTAAGTACATGCCTGGAAGATGCAAACTGAGAGAGGATCATTCAGAGGGGGGTGAGAATGTTGGAAATGGGGTTAATTACCAACTGAAGCTCGAATGGTGGTGATGTCAGGCGTTTCGAGGGTGTATATGACCTTGTCCAGGACCTTGGCGACGTCTTCTTCAGTGAAAATGACTTCGTGGTGGTCCGAGGCAATGAACTGTGCCACTTGTCTGGCGGCCAGTATATCGGGGGAGTTTCCCATGCCAATGGAGAAGGTCTAAAGCAAAGCCCTCTGTCGATTGATTTCGTCAGTCAGGAGAAAAAGCCCTGAGCGTACCTGAATCCGATAAGGCAGATTCAGCTCTTTTGCTGTCTTTACCAGCAGAGCCGCCACCAGACTGGAATCAAGACCACCAGAGAGCATACATCCGATTCTTCTGTCTGACATGAGTCTTTTCCTGACAGCCTCCGTAAGCAGACGTCGAATATTGTCGTGCACGCTGTGCTTTGAAAGCTCTGTGGAAATTCAACAAATGCAAATGAGTTTGTTAAAATTGGAGAATTGGTAGCCTTGGACTGCCTACCTTCCCAAGGCACACTTGTCCTGAAAGCAGGTTTGCTGACACCTATTTCATAATAACACTTTTGCTCCTTGAGGCTGACTCTGCCATTGGGATCAACATTGTAAGACTGGAAGTGAGCAGGAGGAAATGGTGCCACTTGCCATTCTGCTCCATTGAGATGACCACCCAATGATATGAGACCTGAAATTGATTGGATGTTGAGGTTCATTTGTAAAGGGGGCAGTGGAGTGATGTTTGAATGCAATTGAAGGACCTCTCTGGCAAGTCAAGCATGTTAAGGGTAAGGCCAACCTTTTGCTTCACTGCACAGTCCCAAAACCCCATTACTGGACTTAAGGGTGAAACAGGGGCGGACACCAAATGGATCTCTTGCAATGTGAAGCATTTTCTTCTTGGCATCAACCAAAGCAAATGCAAACACTCCATCCAGGTTCTTGACTACATTTTCAATTCCACCTTCTGCATACAGGTGAATAATACATTCCACATCACATTTGGTTTCATACTCAAAGCCAAACTGTTCTCCTAACTTATGTAAAGGGAAAAGAAAAGAAAAAATCACATTTATTAGTCAAACTATGAGTGCATTTTGAAAGTATAAAAAGCCTGAAAGCACTTACAGTTTTGTGATTGTAGATCTCTCCATTGCACATAAGAGTCAAGTGTGGATATTTGTGGAGCTGCATGGGCTGCATTCCATACAATCCATCCACAATGCACAGCCTGTGAAAACCTGTCAAAAGCAACAGCAATCAGTGAGTTTATGCCCTCTTCCATGAAGCCAGCCAAAACAAAAGAAGGTACCCAAAAATATATTGTTCATTCTGGCATCCATTTCCAGTCTCCAGGCATCAGGTCCTCTGTGAGAAATCTTTGTAAAGGCATCATTGCAATGAAGTGATTCATGTGAGTGTAGTCCACACAGCAACCAAATGCCACACATCTTTCAGGTTGGAAAACCACAATTAGGCAGATCTGGAAATAAATACAAAAGCTATAACCACAGCAATCTCCTGAATCAACTGAAGGCATAAGTTTTTGGGAGCTTTTTCAAAATTCGAGTGGAAATTATACACAATTCCATATGGAACGTTAAAACATTCCATATCGTAAAGGAATGAGATTAGTTTTAACTAAAATAACCTCAAGAATAACTGCTAAGTAAAAAAAATGGAAAAAAAACACGATAACCGGTCTTTATATTTTTCACAAACTTGAAAATCGGCTTCTCAAAACCCCCAACTGAGAAAAAAATCTGTAATAAAGTTGTAAAAAATTACCCAAAATTAATCAGGTTAACCGTTTCACAGCAGAAGAAAACGATCCTGTACACGTGGACGAGATTTGCAAGCATTCTTCGCTGCTTCGCTGTAAAAAAAACCTAACCTTGGGTCATCTACCCCTTCATTTATTTAATCTTTAAAAAACTTTTTCAAGAATAAAATGCACCGTTGCTTAATTTTATAATTCACAGGACATGACCTGCGGAGACCCGGCTCAAACTTTTTCATAATAAAACCGGTTTTCCCTTTTCGAAAATTGCAATGTATTACTTGAAAATGATTGTTCATTTTAGGGAAATTCGAAAAACATTATGTATTTGGGGGTGATGCCAGCTTTTGAATAAATTTTTAAAAAAGTTATGTAAGTTTTGTGTGGCTTTTACTGACCTTCTTAATGAGTATGCCTGTGGGTATTTAATTTTTACACCTGATCATGGAGTAAATACAATCTTTACATTCTCCTGGTAATTATTAAAGTTGAAGTTTTATTTTGAGTAAAACAAATAAATGGAAATAATATGATCCTCATAAATATACGGCTTAATGTTATGTTGAGAAACCGTTACGTCGATGATATCAAACTTTCAAGGAATGACGGAACACTTTCTGATTGGTCGAAACGATCGATATATCGATAAATTTTAACCGTTTTATTTCTTTAATTTTTCTCCAAATATTGACTAAATGTCACGAAAGTAGAAAAATAAAGACTAAGCACTTATTATTAAATTGTCAAAGCTGATCTTTAGCAGTTTGTCGATAGTTTCAATAGAATCGAACCTTTCTAGGAATAAAAACTGACTTTGTTAGTGAGAATAATTATCTCAGATGCTATCTTTATTTATTTATCGTTAAATTATTTGGTTAATTTTGTTGGTCTAAACACTACTCCGTGTGATTCTTATTTTTTTATAAAAGCACAGATTTGCTTTTTGTAAAAGTCTTTTCTAGGCCGAATTTTGAAATGGCGAAACTTTGCCAAATCTAAAGGGTATTTTCTGGTTCGAATTTTAACTTATGAGCTTCCATAGGACTTCAACGTGCCATTGTGATGAATGCACGAAAAGAATAATAGAGGTCAATTGTTTAAGAGCACTGTAGTGTGTCCAAATAAGGCATTACAAGCTACAAAACGTTCGCTCGATAAATTTTCGAGGCGAATGTCCTTTCTTTAAAGTGTTAACTAAAAAGGAATGAATGTATATTTTTTCACTGCTTTGCAGAACTGTAATATATATATTTGAAATCCTTGATCATTATCAAAGAATACTTGTATATCATTAATAATTCCCGAGTTCATGTTTTTATAAATTTAAAATATGGTCTAAACCGGCTTTTTCTAACGGTGCTGTGAATTAGGGCGTTAAAAGGAATTTTATTATAAATTTCTCCGACAAAAATATTTATTTTTTGTGCTTATAAGTATAAAATTCATAGAAGGGGAAATTGATGAGATGAAAAATAAAAAATATTACTGGGCTGAGTAACTTATGCAATGTATCAGAATTCAGATAAATTCAGTCAATTTCGTTTTTAGATTAGACTTCCGGAATGTATTTCCCAAACTCTGATGTTTGAATTAAATTGTGAGTTTTTCTGCAGTTATGGCGCTTCATTAACAAACCGCTGCAAATTCAAGGAAATTTCAACGATTTGAATTTACCCAAGCAGATTTCTCAAGTTTATTCACACGGCAACTGACTTATCGCCGCTGAATCACAATTACTTACGATAAAAAAAAACAGTTTCATTGAAATATCTCAATTCGAGTGTTATCACTTCAAAATGATTATCGAGATTATGCGCCAAATGCAGTTTTGAGTCAACGATTTTCACGTTTGAATGTTGGCAGCGAATTTTCAAATCAGACGTGACAACTGTATTTTAGTAATGGTGCTGTGAAAAGGAGCTTTGCGGTAGAATTTAAGAAATAAAATGTCCGATTTAGAAGACAAAACGCCCGTGTCTCGGCTGCAGGAGTACATGGTCGCCAACAAAATGGTCCCGCAGTATGATGTCTTTGGCAGCGGAATGAAAGACAATAGACCTATCTTCACTTGCCGAGTAAAGGTGTGTGTCATGTATTTAAATCAACCCCCGAGTTTATCTGATGCATTCAAGCTTTAATATCTAATTATTATATATCCATCGCCAACTTATTATAATTGTGTTTTAGGCTGGAGATTTTTCAGAGGAAGGAATAGGGAGATCAAAAAGAGAGGCTAAACATAGAGCAGCTGAAAGAATGTTAAAGAATTTTAATATAATTGAACCAACAGAGGAAGATGAATTGAGTGAGTCAAGCATGTGTTCAGAGTTAGAAAACTCTGTTGGCCAACTGAAAGAGTTTTGCCTAAATAAGTGCTACCCAGAGCCGAAATTCTTTCTGGAAGAATCATCAGGTCCTCCTCATCGAAAGACATTCAGAATGACCTGTTGTGTGTCACAACTCCAGGATCATGGAGTCTCCTCAACAAAGAAGCAAGCCAAACAGGAAGCAGCTAAGAAAATGCTTAATCGCCTCATGGAACTCAAGAGTCAAACACCTGACATATTTCCAGAACCTGCTTTTGAAGAACATAAGTTGGAGTCAAAGGAGACACTATCCAAAATGGATGCTGACATTGCTGAAAAATTCCAAAAACTTAAACCTTTTTCAGCTGTCACATCCAATAAGGATCCCAGGGTTTTTTACAAGGACCACCACAAAGCTTATGTTGGTCTTCAAGAAACAAGTTCAACCCTTTTAAGGATATTAAATAATGTTAGTGAAGTTAACAGTGATAATTCAGTAAATCTGATGAATACCATTGCACAAGAACTGGAAGTGACTGTTACTAAATCTGAAGTGCCCACTGGAGGCGATCAGACTAATGTGATAGTTGCAATGTCAATCTACCCACCTGTGGCTGGCCTTGGTGATACTGAGAGGAATGCTGCACTTAATCTTCTAAAATCACTTGTGTTCCTTTGCAGAGAAACATGGACATTAACTTTAGAATAATATTATAAAAAATGTCACTGTTCATCAAAAAGCAATTTCATTAAACGGTTTTTATCCAATAATTTCACACAAAGAGAAACTTTGAAAACCCATTCTTATATTTACTATAACAAAGACAGATTACTAAAATATGCCCAAAAAGTCAATATTGAAAAAATCAAAAATTATGACTTTCAGAACAGGAAAAGAAATGCGTGAGCTCAGAAGGAGCATTTGAAGGAATACAGTAAAATATGAAGAAATTATAAATAAAAATAAAATGAATTAGTATTGTGAAAGTCATAAATAAAAGACTGTTGTTATTCAGTGTTCACCACTGTTAAGAAACTGTTAGACTGGAAAATGATAAATAAATTGAAAATAAATGAAGCAATTGATAATCTGAAATAGATAAAAAAAAACAATCAGAAAATAGAATACCTTAAAATACTGTGAAAAATCTGTATGTTTTTATTGTTTTTTAAATATTATTTATGTGTTATCACATATTTCATCAATTATTATTTAAATTTAATAATTTTAAATTGCAGAAGTATTATAAATTGGGCATTTAAGAAGTGTTTAAGCATTTAAAAAGCTGAATATTCTAAACTGTGGGAGACTGAGAACCCATCATTCATTTAAAGGGAATGGGCTCAGTTTGTGATGCAAAATTTTGCTCATTTTGTTTTGTTTATAGAGGCCACTGTTGAATTTTAAGCCTTCTCTGCCAAATGTGTTGTTTATGCTTGAAATTTACCTGTTTGATAAATGTGATTTTATGTTAATATATTTATTTGGGGTATATATATTTTTTGCGTTAATTCCTTTTTCTGCTCCAAATTTATGTTTACTGTTAAGAAATGTTATACAGAATATTATATACTGCTCTCATACTTTTGTTTACACCAAGGAAGTTTAAATTAAAAAAGAAAATGGTGAAATCTTTTGGTGTTTTTATAATTCGGCCATTTCTTTTGTGATTATGGTGGGAGCATTTGATTCCACTCCTGTCAGCCCCGATGTTTGGGGTGTTTTTTTTATTATTCGAGTAATTAAGTTCTCGTTTAATCGGATCAAATGGCGTTCAAGGATGATGTCATAACTCTTGATTGAGCAGTGGAGGCCAAACCGTACTTTTGAGTCAGTGAATGGTTCTTCGGTCAATTTGTTAATTCTATGCAATGCAGAGTTTCTGTTGCGGCCATTTTGAATAACGAACACTTTCAAAGTTTGAATTGACTCCTTTGTTTGAACTTCATTCATCAAGTCTCATTCACACTGATTATTTCCTTCCTGGAATATTTAAGACTCCTTTGTCGCCAATTATGAACCTCTTAAAGCCATAAAACGGATATCGATCGGAATGAAAATAACTCATTAAATGCAGATATAAATTGTAATGAATTATATATTTTCATGAGATTACATTGACTGATTATAACTTAAATTTTACATGGAAAACGTGATACTTGGAATATTTAGTGCCACACCCTGTTTGTTTTTATTCTAAATAGGCATTAATGTTCCCTAACAATACTGCTTTATAAAGTAAACAAATGCTAATTTAATCTCACGCGTTAAAACCGAAGAAATTATTCTCCTCCACGAGGCGCGGGAGAGCCAAAAAAAAAAAAGGATATGCTGTCGTACGGCTTTAAAAGTTTACCGGTGAACGAAATAATTAATTGGGAAGCACTCGTAATTAACTAAAAACCGCACACACACAATTTATCGCTAAATGTAAACGTGCTATTCCTTTTGTAGTTTTTGGCCGTTTGAGATGTAATTATGTTTTGTCTCGCACCGCCGAAAACCCAAACTTTTGTACTTATTATCCGTTATTTCGAGGAAATATCAGTTTATACATTGGATTGGTGCTGATATTTTCGCAATCTTTTAGCTGAGTAATTCTTTAAAAGGTTACTTTCACTCTGGACCTGCACAAAGGAAAACTTGTGCAACGAGCGACGTTTTATGATAATTCTTTGCTCCATCGGATCGACGACCGAACGCAAAATATGGCCTTCAAACTCTATTCGCCCGACAAAATCTCTATTTAAATGTTCATTAATTGCGAGGCATTTAATTTCAAAAAACATTTTTGCTAATTAAATCATAAATCCAATTTAAAAACCAATTCAAGACTCCGCTAATATTATTTAGATTGCGAAAACAACCGCAGCTCATCTTCTGTTTAAACAATACTTAATTAGTCTAAAAATTATTCTACAATAAAAAAATACAATTTCCGCTGTGTTTTTAACCGGATATTGTTTCGAACAATTTTTTTATTTTTTCCCGAATGACAATTCCAATTAGGAGACAAATTTATTTAGAGAATTTAATCGAAGTTAAAAGGCGATTTAAGAAGAAGTAATTTCCTCTTGCAAATAATATATATAGGCACCATTTCTCGGCATTGCATTGCCCGATCGCATGCGAATGCCCGTTTCTTTTCCTAACCCTTTGCTCTCTTTCCACCCAGAGACGCCTCAACTTCAACCCCTTCGGACCCAAAAAGGGTTTCAAATTTATAACGCAGTGGCTCCTCGGTGTTGTTTAATGATTTCCCAAGAAAAACTATACAATATTTGTTTACATTCGGAGTGAGTGATTTATTATAGTAAACCGATACATTTAATGTAACATTAAAATGGAGGCAATGGGATGCCATTGTCAGGTTAAAGGAAAGAAATTCAATTCGTTTCTTTTTGTATTTTTGTAAATAAAATGTAATCAAATCAAATGTTTACAGTGTTATTTAATTCTATCAATGTGAGTATTTATAAAATTGAGAAAAGTTTTGCGAGTCCAAACATCGAAGTGCCACTGTAATTAATTATTCGCAACGTATACAATTTGGAAAGACATTTGGTCCTCACGAAAACCCACTAAAACGCCCACTGAGTGTCCCGGTAAGCCACTCAAATAACAAACGGGGGCAATCGCGACAAAATGGTGGGATTGAAAAAGCATTTTAGTGAGAGTCTTTGGTACGAAAGAGAAATTGAGGCGAGCGAACGAGTTGAGATGCTCCAATCATAAAAGAATACTAAAACGTAGTTTTGTACTGAAATACTTAATATTGGCTAATGGTCGATCAATTCGTAAAACCCTCTATAGAAAGGAGTTTTAGTTCGCTTTTAATGCTGATAACAATAACAGTAAAACGATGATAATAAAGTAATCAAGTAATTTTATTTACACAATGTACAAAAATGCCCTAATCTGACTGCCAGTCATCTGGCCTAGGACATTGTCAAAAGCTCCCCGAAGTGTCCCTCGTCCTCGATTTCTCCTTGTACAGCACTCCCGTCGGGCTCTGAACGAGATAGTGGGTCAGTCTTGTGGGCAACGAGCCCGTGTTCAGCTGATAGAACTCTATCAGCTGGAGAAGGTCGTAGAATTTCGTCTGCCCGTTGTCCAGGGTGTAGCAGATCGTGTCCTGATGCCCCGACGTCATCGGAGTGATCTCCTTGTGCACCACCTTCGAACCGAACTTCAGCGTCAGCACGAATGCGCCCGGACTGCTCTGGCTCTCCCTCACCAGGAACACCCTGAAACCAACACATGTCACCACCCTCCCTGCGCACCCCTACACTCCCCCGTCCCACCCCACTCACCCGTCCACCGTCCCGTGCTTCGCCACCAGAGAGGCCGCTTGTTCCCTGCTCATCCCCGAGTGAAACCATGGCTGCATCATGTGGACGCCCGCCTCGATCCCCTGAATGTGCACCAGTTTGCCTGTGAATGGAAGGAGCGCTATTAGAGGGTGGCTGGGGAGGGGGTGACCGCGGCTGGTGGTGGTCTTACCGGATGGGTGCCTGACTATGGGCCGCCATCTCTTCTTCCAGCAGTAGCCCTCGGCGAGGGCGATGGCTTTGGCCTCCTGAGGGTCCTCGACGATTCTGCCGACGCTGCCGGTGAAGTCCATGGCGACGCGAGATCTGACGCTTTCCTGGAAGGAAATGTCGGTGAGTGGTCGGGCGGGGGTGTCCGGGGGGAGAGGCGGGAGGGGGACTCACATTTGGTACTAGGAAGCTGTTGTACTCTTTGGGACTGGTGCTCTCGAGCTGCTTGTTCTTGAAAGACCTGTAGTTCTCCCTCAGCTGCTTGCCGTACTTGGCGAGCCTCATCGCTATGATCCAGCAAAGTCTCGCTCTCTCGCTCTCACAGGCCAAGCATTTGAGTCGCGCGAGGATTTCCTTGTGGGACTGGTCGGCCGTCGTGGCAGCAGAGTTGGTGGGCCTGAGGCAGATGCCGAACTCCGTCGGGGCCCTGAGCTGGTTCTTGGCGTTGAGGGTCGTGTAGACGTGGTACTCCGAGAGGTCGGCGAACAGCTCCAGGTGACCGTTTTCCTTTTCCAACTCTGTGTTTATCTGTAAGCATTGTGGAGGAGGTGAGCGATGGAGGGAGGCTCAAGGGCAAAGAGGACGCAAGTCTGTTGCACTTTATTATTTATTCTTTATCTATTTCTCCTTATCTTTCGATCTTTGTTTTCCTTTTTCAACAGCCTAGCAACGTTCCGAGGAGGCAACAACTGCCGGACCCTCAGAGAAAACCGCACCCTCGACCATTGCCAGCCACGCCATTCAACACAACTTGTCTTTCTTCCGTAAAACCTCAACAGAATTCGCTTTTCCGTCAACTGCTCTTCCAATCAAAAACAAGCAGAAAAAGTAGGTCGGAAGGGAGGATGAGTTCAAAAAAAAAAGAACAAATGCCTTAACTGTAAACCTCTCAAACGGTTACATCCGCATTTTACCGGAAACATGTTCCAATAAGACAGTTTCACTCGACGCCGGTCAAACAATTTGCTTTCAAATACCGCTACGAAGAGTCACTCAGTGAACAACCGCAAAAGAAAATATATGAACATCCCAACTTGTTCTCCAGCAATTACTCCAAAACTGGCCCTGACAAATACCTGACAAAATCCTTTTTCGCTGTCGTTGTCCTCCCTTTCCTGCACCCACGACGATGATTACCGAACATCTTCAACCTCCATGAATGTCAAAACGAGCCGATTGGTCAATAAAGAAAACAAATGACTCGAAAACGATACAAAATGAAAACCTGTCATTTTCACAATTCGTCTCCTGGGAATTCAACCGACCAAATCGCTCGAAAAGTAACCCTGCTGCAGGGGACAGAGCCAAGGGGATGATTTTCCGTTCCCTGGGAGCAGACTAAAGCCAAGACGAGGGGCATCACACGCGAGGACCCGCACAGCCGTCGACGCACTACAAAAAGGAAGCAGGAAGCGAAGCAAACAAAGGAAAGAAGGGCCGCAAAGGAAAGCCGGGCCTTGAGATCGGCCATGGAAGAACGGCGATCGAGAGACACTCCGGCCGCTTCCTCGCGGGGCGAACAACCCCCGAGGCAACAGCCCCAACCCCAGAGCAGAAGTCCTTTGTGCTCCCCAAGCCAAATACTGACCTAAATCACTGAGACGATGTTCTGGAGACCCGGACCGGCTTCGGACTGACTCAAAGTTCCCGAGATCAGCTGTTTCAATTAAACATTCCATACAAAATCATGTGTTTACCTTTTCTAAGTACAAATAAGGCAGCCCATGCTTAGCTTAGCGGAGAGCTCTTCGAAAGTAAAAGGCGGTGTTCGGCGCAAGAATGAAATCGACTCAGGGGTGGCCAATTACTCCTTTGTCATCGCGGTCGCTCTGCTCTTCCCTCGCCACCCCGAACGCCACCCTCCCTATATCCACATCCAAAACCCTTTCGACATTCACCCTTAAATGTGGATAGTTTCTTTCGGATGGGGCCCAAAATCACGAGCAGACGAAACCCCAAAGAGATAAACGTTCTGGCAACGAGAGGATTTATACGGGAAAAGCTCCGCGAAGATATAATGTCGGCGGTGACGAGTTTTTGCAAAGGAAAAGCGGATTTCCGACAGGGAAAAGAGCGGCTGGTTTGGCATAGCAACAAATTTAGCCACCCCTGAGAATAAACACGCCGGTATAGGTTGAAGCATGAACAAGGATAAAAAGCCTCGGGCGAGTAAAGCCGTCAAGGAGATGGCTTGATTTCACTCTGTGCCCCGTTTGGTAACGCGGGAGCTCGCTTCCGAAACCGTCTATGTTTATTTCTTTCTCCAACCGCATCTAGTCAATTAATAATTTCTAAAAGCGGAGGAAGTCCGCAATGTTAAATGTGGGTGCGGTCCTTCCTCGAGCACACCCCGAGCCGTTTTCTACTGTTTCTAACCGTTTCAGCCATCATCTCACAGACAATGGCAAGACCCGAGTGATGCCCGAAATTAGCATTAGTTCCAGACCGCGAGAGAACATGGATTCCAGCCCGGGATTGGGAAAGACATAATGCAGACCTTTCACTCCCGGATGTGCCCCGGCGAGAACCCTTCATGGAGGGAAGTCACATCCCTTGCCAACCCCCTGGCCACGGATCAAAGGCAACGAGAGCAAACAACAAAATCAGACTCAGAGGAGCTTTCAATTTTTTCTTGCAAATGAACTCAACACATGGCAACTTGCCTGATGTTACTGCCATGTGTTTTTCCTGGCATGATGAAGCTTTCCCCCTCTCCCCGGTTCCTCCCCCTTTAAAAATGATCGATGTAGCGGCACGGGGGTTCCCCTGGGCAGACCCAAAACAGCTCAAAGACAAGCGAGCACTGTTCGTCGTAAAAATAGGTTCGCCAAGGCACGTAAACGCTCACGTGACCTTTCAGTGTAACAAATGACAGGTGAGAAGAGAGAGCATGAAATTGAACAGATTTTCCCTGGGAGCGATTGTTCACGTCCCACCCGGGGAATGGTGCACGTCCAGAAAGAGATGTGCGGATTATGAGCGGTGGCAAATGACCTCCGTGAGGTCACACACAAACCCTCCAGGGGTGAACGGAGAAAGAGAAATCCCTTTTGGATTTAGCCAAATCGATAAAACTAAACGAACGGGGGGAGAGAGGGGAGAAGTCCATGTTTGTCGAAAGAGAGACAGACATACGTGACGAGTCACACGAACAGTACAAAGAAGAGCGGTTCATTTTATTTTGGTCGATGACTTGACACGAGGACTTATAAATCAGGGACGACAACTCCCCTCCCCCGCCGCCCCTCTTCGCCTCGGGCCCACTTCACCCCCGGAAAGGCCCGCCATTTACTGTCTGGGCCCAGCCCCTGTCGGGGGCGCACCGAGGGGCCACTTTGCCGGGGATAACCTCACACATTCCGGCAACAAATCAGTGTCACAGTGCCGTGGGCGTTCGATAGCAATAAATGGCAAAATAAATGCCAATTAGACTCATGTCGCGTTGACAGCTGAAATTGCCGCTTCAATTTAAACTTTTTAATAAAGCTTCCAATATGGCCGAATGAAAAATGGTTTTTCATTTAACATCGGCGAAGGAAAAAATGAATTCCCGTGTGGAAATTAAAAAATAAAATGTAAAAAACTCAATTTTCAAGAAATCAATTACTTCCAATTCTGACAGCTTTCACTGTGTTTACTCAAACCTGAAAAAGCTTTTAGTCGACTTTTTTTTCCCGATCCCGAAAAAAGCTGGCAATTTAGCATTTTAAACGCCTCCCAACCACATAAAAAATATGACTCATAATTTAATCTTTCACGGAGGCGGATTCCCAGCCTGAAAAGCCTATGTACGAGTAATCACTATTGTCGTTCATGGCCAAGGTCACATGTGTGATTTAAGGCTTTGATTAGTGCACGCCTAAACTCCACTCTCCTCACCATGCTTGGGTTACCTAAACTTCGCTCTTCCTCCTCCTCCAGAGCATCATCACCATCTTGGTGGTTTCTCTCGAGACTTGCTTAAGTGGAAATCTCCTCCGTTGGTTTTTGCCCCCTTCTGTCCTTTTCCGTGTTTCTCTTTTCATTGTTGGAGTGCTTTGCGGTGCCCCCATCGGCCCAGGTCGAGGCCATCCTCAAACCATATTTTCATTTCTTTTCCTCATTTTTTTCCTTTTTAAAGTCGATTTATCATCCGCCATTTTTAAATAGAAAGGAAAAGTAAGATCTGAGCTGTGGGGGCAAAAGAAAAGAAAAAGAGAAAGGAAAAGGAAAAGAGATGACTCTTGGGAATATCCTTTCTACTGTAAGATACACAAGCAAGAGAAACTTTGAAAAGAAGATAAAAGAAGAAACTTTGACTAAAAAAACTTCAAAAGACATTCGTAAAGCTTTAAAAGACAGACTTAGTGTGCTTTTATTTCGGTTTTTAGTGATTTTATATAAATCTTCCCTCTTTCGTTTACGACTTGAAAACTTCACACAAATTTTTTTTATTACTTAACATATATTCGGAGAGCTCATTTCTATCATAGAGAGTTTCGATCCCATTTCATTCAAACAATGAGGATTTCGTTTTTGAAAAAGAAACAAATCCCTGACCTCAAGGACCTTGAGAGGAGAGCCAAAATATGCCGCAAACTCCTCTTTTTTTTGATTTTTTAAGCGCTCCCTTAACAATCTCGGCTTGAGTGTTGCCAAAGGTTAAGGCGATGATTAAACTCACAGAATCTGCCCGATATTATTATGTAATAACTGACGAAGGTAATATTTTTACCTTGAAGTTGAAAAATTTCAATGACAATGGGGCCCACGACTGAAGCCTTCAATTCCGAGGCATTATTTAAAACTGAAGGCCCCTCCCCCACCGATGGGCCCCAGCAGGGTTCAACGAGTGCACAACACCACCGACAGAAGCAGACATTCAGCCTCCACCCTCTCCAGGGAACGAATAAAAACGCTTGTAACGAATAAAGACTAACAGCTCACTTATCTCTGTAGTCAGGATAAATAATATATTACAAACATTTGTTTTCTTGCTCCATGAGATAAAGCTAATTTAATTATGCAAATGAGAGCGATAAAATCGGTATCAGCCCCAAATGTAATTCTTTCCCCTTGTCAGATGGGCATCTGGACATTTGACAAATGTTTATTTCCCCCCCCCCCATCCTCCCGAATAAAGAAAATTTAGATTGCAAACAAAATAAAAACTTACTCTGTTGTTATTGCTGGTGCTGTTGTTGTGGTTGTTGATGTTGTTGTTGTTATTGTTAGGACTACCGCAAGGAGTGCTCCCGGGACTGGGACTGGAACTGGAATTGTTGTTCCAGCGACAGCTCCTCAACAATTTGGCAATTACTTGAACCTGAAAACAAATCAATTAATTAACTCCCTTTTCGAGCATTCGAAAACAACTCAAAATATATTTCGTGGAAAGCAATGGTGGTGCTCTCCATAATGCCCAACCGGAGTTACACTCTTTGCACTAACCGTTAAAAAAGAAAACTGAAGAGTTGCCAGATGTCAACCAAAACCGAGTGAGCTTGCCAAAAAAGCTCTTAAATTACAACCCGTTAAAAAGTCTAATTAATTATTTAAAATTCAAATCACAATTTCAGAAACTGGGTGCGACTGTGAAACGGGGGCAGAGTGTCCCCTATGCTCTGTTAGCCGTCCTGCAATGGGAATGGTTCCTTGCACAGCTGTAGCTCGCTTTTAAACGACCCGCTTCATTTTCCCGCAAGGACGCACCCGAAACGAATGCATCAGTAAGATATGAGAGTGATTTTCGTCACCCGTGTTTACAAACTGCCCCTTGCTGGCGAAAGCAGGTAGCATGTTTCCTAGAATAGCCACGAATGAATTACGTAAGGAGAATATCAGCGAAATATTGTTTTGGAAAAAGTCGGTTGCATCACGCGATTGGACGCACTAGGCCAATATCTGAATGCTCATAGGTTCACTGAAGCCTTTGACCACGATGACACATCCGTCATCGATTCGCAAATGCTTTTTTTCTAACTGAATTACGTAAAATGAAAACGAATGTTTTGATGAAAACAATACGCCGCGGCGGGAAAGGTCGAACAAAGAGGGCCCCGAAAGAGAGGAAGTGAATCCCGTCGACGGGCCCTGAAATTTCCGTTTCCTCCATCTTAACGAATCTTTTTCATTTTTGAAGAACAGGAATCAAGATTCATTTAATCACCACGCACGAGTTGGGCAATTAACAATTTAACAAATTAGTGAAATAAATGTCGAATGTGTTAATGGTCATAAATTTCGTGAGCTGCAGCCTGTGATATACGAAAACCAAATCCTTCGGGCTCAAAATTTAAGGTAAGCCTGTGTCCCCCCCCCCCGGCTCCCTCACTAACAACAGCTGATTCGGCGTTGATAATGATAAGGTTTGGAAAAGTTGCCTTCTGAGAGAGATAAAATGCGTTATTAATATTCTAATTAATAATCGTCTAAAATTTATGATGTCTATAGCAGTATTTACAATGCAAATTTAATGACTGCGTTAGTCATAATGTGCAGAAAAAACGAAACACGTGGGCGCGCTCGCTCGTTTCGGCGGCAGAATGTCTGCGAGAAGACGGAATTTTTTTGCCTCGGTTTTTCCAATGTTTGTCCTTTGATCACCTTGGGATCGAGTTATGAAAAGCAAAAGCGCTGCCGGGTTTTCTGTCGATTGTGTCCTTCGAACGGAACACGCGCACGCTCCAACGGCCGCATTTATCTGTTTCTGGGGAATCCGCGGTGGAAACGTTTCCGCTGTATTTTTTGTTGCAAAGAGGAAACGCCTTATTAAGTGTTAAGGCAAAACTGTTTTATAAAATATAAGCAAAATATCATTATAAACAAATTACGGGCTGCCTTCGCAATTTCTTCTTAGAAAACGAATTACATTTTTCAAGTTTTTTTTTTCCTTTCATTTTCCGCATCCGTTACGCTTATATTTATGTGAGCAAATTTTACTGCAACTCAAATTTATTTTACAAGCAAAGCATGTGTTACGCTGCAATTACTTTATTTTTTCTTCACTTTGAAAATGAACTTCGGTTTTTTCTTGCGCTCGTGTTAGGCGTCGTTCGGAGGGGTTTTTCGTTGCCGATATTTGAAACTGTTCGCGAAAGGGTGCCAAGAAACTCGGCCGTATGACACAGTTTGGCTTTTATCTGGTGATCTCTGCTAATCAAGCAGCGATTCCCGAGAAATTCTAAGAGAGTTTATGAATGATGACATACGAGAGATGACCGGATGCAGTTTAACTGCTGCAGCCAAATTTCGCCGAAATAGCCGCAGCTTTTAAATGCATGCCAAAACCCCTAGAAATGTTCAATGCTAGCAAGGTCTTTTAATTAATTATAGCAGAATTGGACTTGGAATTAGCAAAAATAAGTAAATCGAAAGCCTAAATTCTAAAGAAAATTAAGGTGACGTTTCTGGGAATTCGAAAGTGGTTTATTTTTTGCAAGAAGGAGAGAGAGAGAGAGAAAGCCGTGTTTTTAGTTTTGAGAGAGCCCACTTGCTTTTAACGATACACCCCCTCCTGAAGCCCTACATCGTTGATAAATTGCCGAAGCCATCAACCACTCGATTTCGTAATAATGAAAATAAGAAATGCCTCCAAAATACAATTTATGTATACAATGCAGCATTGCTTCTGGCATAAATCATACAATCGAATTGCACAACAAATAATACTTTAAAAATTGGCAAGCGAATTTTCCTGAAGTTGGAGTAACAAATCAGTTTTCACTGACGGCTAATTGGAAGCATTGACTTTTGCTGTTCCCGTTCTTCCTTTAGCGACAGAAGAACACCAATTTACCCCTGGAACACTAAGCAACGAGGCTGGAATTCCGTTTTTCCTAACAGGAAAAGTTTCTCTCTGCTTTTTTCACGAATACAATCAAAGGAAACTCTTATTAAAAAAAAATTCCCAAGGTCAATGCCACACATTTTCGCATTCTGTAATTGGACAGCTGTCAGGAATTATTGGTATGAAAGCGCGAAATCTTGCGTGCCATCTTGTCTTTGACGGAACTCGTTTTTCACATTTTTAATGAAGCCTCGGTATTTTTCCAACAGTCTCTCGCTCATTAGCCCTTCAGATTGTTAGTGCGGTTAGTGCCGTGGCCCCCTAACGCAGTCATTCCTCGCCATTATGTCAGCTCGGGTAATGAGCGAGGACAGATGAGCAGGGACGTTGTGGGTGTTTGCCGCAATCTTGATTGAGTCCTCCACCTCTGCCGCAGAGATAACCCTTCCCTTATCTCTCTCTCGTTATCTCCCCCGTCTTTCGTTAGAGTTTCGCCTCCCTTAGCGGCAGCGCCTGCCTCGGGCACCGCTCGCAAAAAACCGTCTTTACCTTATAAGACAGGTACAGCTTCTTGTCTTTCAACAGCAGGAACGACTTCGTCCAAACTTGTTTGTTGGCTTCCCTGACCCAGACGTGACTAAACACATTCGGGCAGTCGTCTCCGGAAGAAAGTATACTCTGGAAAAGAACGTTCACATTAGTTCCAAGAAATGGGTGGCCTTCCACAGTGCATATTTTCAAGGAAGTGATCACAAAGTATGACGAATGGCATTGACGGTGCATAAGTCATTCCTTGATGCAGCTGAAGGTTCCTGCCTTGTTGCCTAGTCGGCCGAAGACAGGTTTGGGACCGCTCCTGATTCTTCCAGTTTGCGAGGAACCGCCGGTAATTGGACAATTAAATTAAACGACCGAAGAATGATTTAGTGCATTCTTCGCCTCTGGCCGACGGCGGCACTCACTAATGAATCCAATAAAAAGAAATGAACAAATCTTTTTATTTCACTCGTTTCAGGTGTTTTATTACTTGAATGAAAGAAGCCCAAAATGCCGGTCGAGTAGGGCTCTCGGACGTGAGTCACGCAAGTCTTTGGGTGACTCATGAGAAGGGCAGAGCCTGAGGCACCGCCATTGGTGAGGCATTGAATGCGCCGTTCTCGCAAAAAATACTTTCTTGGCGGCCAAAGGGAGCCTCCAAATGCAAATGGTGTCGGCGGTGCACCGGAGAGTGGACAGGCAAAGTTTTCACGGCCTCACAAAGTTGGATTAGTAAATAACTTCTTTCGAATTCCCTCAGAAATGAGCACACTGCTGAGATTCAGTTAAGGCTCATATACAAAACTTCAATTCCAAATTCTGAACATAACGAATTGAACAAAATGGGGAATTCGTAGCGAAAGAAATTTGCAAAAGACGCGAGGACTTCGCTCGCGGAATAAATACCAAACAACCAAGTGACCGGTGACTAAAACAGAGTAAATATATGTAAACGCTCTTTTACATATTCTAACAGTATAACTGCTAGTCTCTACCAATCACTGAAGAATTTATAACCTGTCAACTTCTTGCCTCAAGTCACCTAAAGTGACTAATGCACTGCCCGCTCTCATCCACTTCCAGAAAGCGACTCTTTCCAGCTGACTTTTATGGACCGTTAGTCCCTTTCGCTGCGGCTTCAAGCCGACAAAGAAATGTCCCTCGTGGGTCACGAGTTCAAGCGAAAGATTAACACCAATTGCTCCTGCAGAGACTGCGACTACTCACGTGCAATACGGCTGACTTTGTGACGCTGCTCGGCAGATCGTCGGCATCTCCTAAGTCTATCATGTTCACGGGGAAAAATTGCTGAAATTAAAAAAAAAAACGTTAAGTAACGAGCCAGGGCTGCTTTGAATTAATTTCAACGTGACCAGGCCGTTGCTTTCTTCGGGGAAAATTCCAAACACTTTTCATGTGTTTTCCGCTTTGGAAAGCAAAATTTCATGTACTCACCTGTGGGTTGGGAAAGAACTCGTATTTGATAAAATTTTTCCTAAAAATAAACCGTTTGGCCGTCTTTTTGGCGAAGCTTTCCATGTTATGGTAGGTGGAAAGTACGTCTTCGTGATCCTCGAGACTCCGCTCTTCATCCGGGAAAGAAAGAAAATGATTAGTGGCTCTCGAATGAGTCCGAGTGGTTCACAACTGTGGACACTTACCCAGTCCCAGATCCGACCAGTGCTCTATGATGGTCCAGTTCACGTCTTTGGCCACCCTGTTCTTCAAAGCCAGTAGCTGACATAGATCGCTCACGCAGAGATTCTTCTCCACGATGACAGCCTGGTAGCTGTTGTCGTCATTGTAAAATATCAACTCTTCCTGAAACGCAAATATTCTACAGTTTCTTGAAACGCTACTAAACCCCCTCCCCTTTCTCCCCCTTCGACAACACTATAATTAATTCCTTAATTAAAAGGATAAAAGATAGTCGTTGGAAATGGTTATTTGCTTAATCTGGAACAAATGAGTCGCAGGCCATAAAACAAAAATAGGGGAGCCGCTTTCCGAGTAAAAATCAAAACGCCTTTTCTTGGAGCAATTCTTTGTGCATTGACATCTTTCCAATTACTGAGAAAACCCAAGAGAAAGTCCGTTGACCGTGAAAGTTGAAATGGGGGCGACTGGAAAGGGCTGCCCAGAAGGCCTCGGGCCTTTCTCAGGGTACTCAAGAGGTCCCAGGTGCATGCAAGGCCGTGAAATAACTGAAAAGTAATCGTACCTGTTTTTCTGTGGATCTGTCCTTGTCTTCGGCGTCCCTTCCAAACATGGAAGTAAGCTCAAAGTAGGTTGGCACATTTGGCAGCCTTTCGTAGCTGGTACTGCTGTCCATGCACGAGCACTTCATTTTCACGCCTGAAACCGAAAACGAATCCATTGAAATTCAACGGAAATCACACCGAGCAACCCTTTCGCAGTCCCGAAACTATGCTCGCATTAAAAATTATCAGGTTTCAGGGAGCAATCACAAAGAATTTTATCGCCTTGTTTATCTATTTTAGAGTCGTTTTCCCCGACTTTACAACTGCTGCCGTCTTGGCGGTCGATTTAAACTATAAATGCGTGAGTTCCTCTCAGCCCGACAATTAGATTCATCTCGAAAATAAACATTTTTATCGTTCCCAGGTCTTGTCTTCGTCCACGTGCCCACGACGAGCCATGTGTTTCCCAGCGACAACTCAACCCACAAACGCCCCCCTAAACCCCTTCCAATCTCCGGTTTCCCTTTCCGCCCACACGACAAACGCCTTCACTCGCCCTTATATATTGATTTTTGCCGCAGTTGGTGGATCTGAGGGAAGCCGAGGACTGAAACCGAAGATGCCCCTTCCCCCGGGGCGATTGGCTGGGTGAAGGATGCGATATGGAAGAGGTTGGGCCGGGGGCAGAGAGCATAGGGAAGTGGGAAAGGGAGGTATAATGCCTGAGAAGGGCAGCCACCCTTAAAATTTGTAAAGTTGATAAGCGCAAGGGGGAAAGTCTAGACGATGTGACCGTATTTCAGTGGAAAAGCTCGCTGAGTGGAACGGCGCTTTTAGAAGAGTTTGCTTCGGTGGAGGGTCGCAGGGGGAAGCGGTTCATTTTGCGTTGTTCTAACCCGGATTCCAATTTCGTTTCGACTCACCCTTTTCCTACTCCGTTTCCATAAATTCACCAGAATCGTTTCCACGCACGTTTAAATCAAAACGTATCGTCTCTGAACCTTGACCTTTGGAACCAAGCCCCTTTTTGTAAGCTTATATGCTCCTTCTCGCTCCCTTCGGAGACCCAACTCACCTCTTTCCATCAGAAAGGGTTGCCTCGTGCTTCTCATAAAACAATTTACCTCGTTAAAATCTCAGAAATTAGTGAAAACTCAAAATGAGAGGCCATGTTTCCTTTCTCATCTGCAAATGCGGAGATGACCAACCGGAAGCGGTCCACGACATGACCTCCGTGCAGAAAATGTTAAATGCCGTTCTTATCAGAGAACATGCTGTGGGAATATCTGAATACATGGTCGGTTTCAATTTCTTCTGTGTTTGTACAAATGCCAATCGATTGCGCAACTCTGCAGGAATTTTAACAGGGAGAACTCGAAGTAACTTCGCTTCCGAAACATGAAAACCTTAGTGTCGGCATCTACAAGCAGCTTAGGGGTGCTCAGGGTGGAAAATGGTTTTGGTGGATGAGATCCTTTGATCCCCACGAGTGCAGAGAAACGGGCTCTGTTTGGCTGAGAATTCCCGGTCGGTTCAGGAGCCTTTGTAAACATTTATTTTCGAGGTGGATTTTTATATTAAAAAAGTCAACGAAACTGCTTAGTCATAAAATCCGAGACCCACTTTCGGGAACCTTGAAAAAAAATTTCCGGAACCAAACACTGAAGTACTCGGTGACGATAATCGGTTACAAAACGAAGAACTTTAACCTCCGTCACATTCCGACTCGCGCTGATTACGCTCAATTTCATAATTTTTCATTTCAGCTCTCCGAAAGTCCCTCAAGTGGTGGAGCACCCCACAGCACTCATTCAAACCAAGACCTACACAAATGCGAAAGAAGAGTCCCGACCACAGAAACCCACATGTGCAAATGGTATAGAAGGCCTTGGGATGAGTCTCGGGAAAGAATGCAATGGTGTAAGTATTCGAAAGCTTATTTCATCAACTAAAGAACCCTTCTAATCTCCCTCCTTGTCGTAAACTGTGCCAAGACGTCGAGTCGATTCCCCCATATCTGCAAACTGTTAATGTTTAATGATAAAAGGATGACAAAACACTTTTCTCCCGTCGAGCGTGAAAGAGTTATGAAAGGTCAGGGGAAGTTCATTGATTCCGTATACTTAATGTAAATCACGCCTGCACAGTGCAGAGCAAAAGGGCTGAAGACATGCCACAATGAGTTCTTACAGAAACTTGTGACAAACTCCGCGAGAGAGCACTCAACTCCACGAAATACGACACTTGGCTGCAGCCATTTATGGTTCGGCTAAGAATACGCCCCCAAAGATAGACAAACCCGAAAAATCAACCTTTTTCCGTGGGAGGGACGGAAGTGCATAACAAATTTTGCTGGATAAGCACCTGAGAGGCCGAGTTGGCTAAAGGAGGCCAACATTCTCAGCATTTGTAAACAATCGCTAATAAACAGAAGGAACAACATTAATATCTTCATCCTGTGTAATTTACGTGAAAGAAACGGTTAGTCATTTCAATAAAACTCCCATGGGTATTGATTCGTTATAATTCATCGGGAAAGTGTTACTCCTACACGTTTACGGTGCGATGTTTGGCTGAGCAGTAATCCGAGTCGAGTGGGTGGAAATCTCCCAATTCGAAAGAGCGCTAACATCTTTCGCCACGTGCAACAAATCGTCCTCAATCTACAGACTTTGACGTGCCACCGAAATGACTGAGCAATAAAACAAGATTTATGTTACCTGAGTCCGAATCACGAGCGACATAAAATGGTTAAGGCTGCGAAAAGCTGCCCGAGACATAATGGGTGCCTTCTGTTTTCTGCCCCTTTTGGCTGGCATGCACGCGATCAAAATAAAAACGAGAGAAAAAGGGTCCTCTAAGGTCGCACAACGAAAAAGCAAACAGAGGACTTGATTAGTTTACGAAAGAAGCGAAAAAGCGCAAAAAACAAATATGGCAGCTTCTGCTCTCGGGGAATTTCCTGTTCTCATTATAGCGTGCAATAAAAGCATTGATCCACTTATTTTAAAATATTTGATAGAGATGGGCCGTTGTTTGAGGAAAATATATTTTTAAAGCTTTCGATGGCCCCCAAAAGTGGAAAAACATTCAAAAGCGTTTCTGCAAAGAGAACATAATTATGGTCCCTTCCCCCCCTTTTCTTGGGCGAATTCTATCGAAGCGGCTATAAGAAGATTAACTTTAATGGAAAGCGGAGCGGAGCTTTCTTTTAAGAATTCTCAAGGAGCGAATTTGAAGTAAAGAGGATTTGATGCTGCAGGCGAGTGGAAACTGCGGAAAGGGAATGGAAATAAATTTAATTTATACAAGTACATATAAAATCTCATAAATCTTATTCAAGTCTAAGTTAAATTCCGATAGATTTCAGCCTTTTTAAATATGCACACATTGAATTGCGGGGAAAAAAACAATAAAAACAAAAATAAATAAGGATTTTTTTTATAATAATCATAAATATTATTAAGTATGAATAAAACCCGCCATTATACTGTAAAATTGCCGTGTAATATATATATCTAGAGGAAAAATCTAAACAAAAAGGTTGCTCGTTTATGAGAATTTCCTTTCTGTTTATTATCTTGATGGCAAACCAAAAAGCTCTCAAATGATCAAAGGCTGCACTAATTAAAATAAAACTTTAAATTACGAACTTGCTTTATCATCCAACTCAAACATCGAATTCCCATTACAAACCGTCCGAGACTTTTACAACTTTACGACGTCTTAATAATTGAGATGGGCATCTTTGTCCCGGTTTCCCCTCCGACTTCCTCCGGGACACGGGACGTTGGGACGAAACCTTTGAGGAAAATCCGGACTAAATTCCCAGCAATGAAGCACGAACCGTTTTCATTTCAATTCTCCCCATTCATTCCCCCAATTTACAATTTACAACGCTCCTACAATAATTGCATAATTTACATACAATGAACCTTTCATTCTGACTCCCGAGAAAAGGGCTCCTTAACCAATGAACTTTTCGCCATGAGCGTCTCAAGGACGAACCTTTCATCGAATACTTTCCCACCACCTAATCCCGGACACGCGAATTAACGCCGCTAATCAAATCATTGCCGGCTTTTAATTCCTATCGTGTGCAATCACTTACAGGAAATCAACAGACTAGACGGCTCATTATTCTGTTGTGCACAATGGCGGCCCCTCTTCCTCCTCAAGAACAGGTGAGTGGTGCGAACGCTTTCTGTCTCTTCTGGACAACACACCACGTCGTAAATCTCCTCCCACAGGTGCCATCAACCGTCTCGGGGAGAAATTTTACGGTTCGCTTTCTATGCTAAAATTACGTGTTTATTATCATTTTTTTAGAGTTAATTAACGTGATGTCGTAATTATTATTTATTAACCCCGACATAATTTTTATTAACAACCGTAATTGCATTATGCGATGAACGAGTTCGATAAGTGGAAACGATACAGAGGGAGGGAATCGGTCATCGGCAAATTCTGTCCTTCTGTTGGTCGGCGGCGGTGTCTCCACCGGGGAATAAATCAAATTGAGCTGGTTAACAGGCGACATGATGGACGTGATCAGACGAGGTTCGACCTCAAAAAATGCTAATCCAATCTCGGAAGACGAGAAACATAATTCATTTTCTTAAATTAGTTAACACCGAAAATTCAGCAGACGCCGGCCTTCTCTGAGACCGACAATGCCCCGGAATGCACTTTTCAGCTATGATTCGGCACAACCATTTGCGTGTGCTCACACTTTTAGATATGAACAATGAAGGAATGGAAAAAAAGAAAGGAAATGTGCTAAATACCAAAAGGTGACAGGTCGTAGACCCATTGTAAGTTTTCGAGTGTTCAGCAGTTTACTCCAACGAAAGCTACACAATCGGAAAAAGGGGAACCGCCTTTAATGGGAGGCGATTTGAAGGATATGGCGCAATCACCTTTGCCAAATTCGGAACACATTAAATGAGAATATCATTTTAAAATGAACACTAAACTCATCGTCCCAATTACTGAAGAGTTTAAAAACGATGTTTGGGGGCGGCAAAAGTCGAGGAATGGCTCGTCGGGGAGGAATTCGTGTTTGTTGATGACCCTCAACCCTTTCTACCGTTATCAACATGTTCCAAACAGTTAAATCATGAAGCAAGCAATGTAAAAACTCGAAATTTTGCCCAGATTTCGACCCTTTTCATAATGAAACGAAGCTTTTTTTGTGGCGGAATGTGTTCGGGAAAGTTTTGCTGATTCCCCGACAGTTACAGCGGGCGGTGAAAGCTGAAAGTTACCCAAAAGCGTTGATGATTCGTCAAAATGAAATGGAGGACGTAATTAAGAACGAGTTCGCTTTCATCACGGAATGAAAATTTGGCTTGCGCGAGGTCAGTTGTTGAAGGCAAGAGGACATTGTCCCATCCGAAGATAATCATTTCCGGATACTCTCCAGAGGAAATGGACCAAACGTTCAGTTTTGGTTCAGTTTCTGAAAATCAGTTGGCTCCTCAAAGAATCTTCACATCGACCTCCTCGATCACTGGACTGTGAAGTGACACTTCATTTTGATAATTTTTTCATTGGAGGAGTAAAAATGTTAATTTCACTAAGTATTTCAGTCCTTCTTTCGCCCCCTTATCCTCCTTCTCTCCCACTTAGCCAATCAGTTCACAACTCTTTATTTTTAGGGCTGCAGCTTTGGTTCGGTCCTTCACATTCTCATCTTTGTGCCTTAAAGGGAAAGGCAAAAAAGCCACCCAACAATTTAACTCTCCAGCCTCCATTTTACATTATTAAACTTATTAAAACATTTATCCCTTTTTTTTGATTCTCATCCCTTTTACATCCCTTTTTTTATAATTTTCATGAAGGGAAAAAATTACCTATTGAATTTTAATTTTTTTTCAATTTTCTGTGTTCGGTGCTTGACTTCATCAGTGAATATTTTCGAATGCCGCGGAGATAATTTTTAAATGAATTCCCTCTTTCCACCCCCCCGGGGGGGAATATTTTTGAGGGGAGGGTGGTGATGAAACCCCCAAAGCAATTTATAAGTACAATGGAGCTGCGCGCCCCACAATGAGAATGTTTACAAAACGATTTTTGTTTCCTTCATAAACATGTTATCGAATGCTGAAATTTTCAGGTGCTACGCCCATTTTCCCTAATCTGTCAAACTCACGGGTTATTTATATTTCCGTTACTAAATAAGTGGAGATGGAAATAAATCTAAATGATAACCGTTATCGTCTTTAGAAATATCTGATGAAATCCTGAGCGAATATTAAACAATGCGATTCGGGATCACCTGTTCAAAACAACGCGTCGCACACTGTTTTCTTTCGCAACGAGTATAAATTTCGGGTCGACGAGTGGAAAAGGGCCACGAAAAAGCGTCTGGCGGTGCACGTGCATATATTTTGGTCGCGTCAAAAGTTTATATGGGGCAGAAGGCAACGCCACGCTGCCTCACTGACAACCCGATGCTGTTCACTCTGCCCGAGATTATTTATTTATCGTCGACGGAGTGCATTTCGAGGAGCATTCGCCGGCATTTCACCACGTTAAACGGTCAAAATAGAAAACAATGGAGGCACTCACCCGTGTTGAGAAACGAATCCGCTCGAATACTCTAAAAAAACCGTCGTTAAACCATTCTCGCAGGTTCATGCGGCACCTCGACAAGTTTTCGAATCCGTCGTCGATTCATTTCATTTACAAAATGAAAATAAACTAAATGCAAAGTAAATAGTAGGAACTAAAAATTCACTCCTGGAAGCTCAGACTCAACTGCCATTTCTGAACGTGTAAAATGTCCATGCCTCGTTGTGTACACTCAGACGTAGTACAATGGTTCTCACTGGCTCAGCCCCGAAATGGGCCATCTCCATTTGGCGACCAGCCTCGGCTGCTTCCGAGAAATCCGTTTGCGTTATAAAAAAGTTTTAAGGAACCGTTCAAGGTGGCAGTTTGCATTTGAATTATTTTTTTCTTTTTTCCGTCGATGTTCTTTTGTTGGGAGGCGTTTTGTTCTTGGAAATCGCAGGCAAGGAATTTTATTTCAACGAGCGGATTGACGAGTTTTTTGGCCTCACCTCACGTTGTCGTGCTCGGTTGACAGGTACACCGAATGAAGTAAAATATCCATCCTTCTTCGTTTTGATAGTATTTTCAAAAAGCATTGTCCGCCATGATGGATTTCCTCCGAAGTGAATGCACCTCATTTCCAAAGTTCATCCCTTCATTAACGAGGAACATGTGGAAACTTTTGCTCCCGAATGACTTTCCCAACACTGCTGATATTAGGTCAGAATTGCATCAGTTATGGCAATCGCTTAGAGATGCAGAATCAATTAAATGCACATTGGCAATCGCGTAATGATATCTAACGGACAAAAAAAATCTGCTGAAGGATCTTTTTGGATGACGCAAGGTCTCAGAAAGTTACTCGTCTTTGAGGAAATTGACAAATTAGTTCTACGTACCGATTGAGAAACTTACGATGCGCCCCTTTTCGTGGAATTAATATGGGTTATTAAATAAACAAATGAGAAATTCATGACGCTTCCTTTGAATTGATTCAACGTCTTTTCGAGCGCTTCATAAGGCCCCGAAAAATCACTTCACCCAAAGGACTTCTCGGGGCTCGATTTCAAAATTATATGGCTGTCATCCGTTTGGCGGCTTTCAGGAATTAATTAATTGTAGGACATTGGTGATGGTGAGCGAAATAAATAAATAAATATGGAGTTGGGATTGCATTTAGCACGTTTCAGAGGTGAACCCGTCGTAGTAGGGCCATTGATCGGGAGTGTGGCGGGAACGGCTCGCGTTGTACTGCAGCACTTTCATAATGCGGAAACCGCGCTAACCCCATTCACGTTTGCGTGAAGGGTTGACGTCACGTCGTCACAGTTCGTTCGGGGGTAGACTTTTATTCGGCAATAAAATCTAATGACCGGTGTTTCTTCCCTCTACTCACCGACGCCATTGAAGCAAGTGAAGAATTTCTGCAAAAAGCCAGCAATGAGAACATCTGACGGCGACTCCCTGCAAGAGGAACATTTCCGGCGACCATTTTTATCGCCTCTCCAACCGCGGTTGCTTTCCAACTGTGTCATATTCGCTTATCACAAAACCAATTCTTATTATGCTAATCACTCAGTGTCTTTATTTCACCCCCCGGCTGACCCTCCCGGAAATAGCGAGTCCTTCCGTCGTGGCCAGCGGCTTCGCAGGACAATCCTTTCACATCTGAACAGCAAGCCAAACTCATCGCACACTTAATCACCCTCAGCATTCGAGTGGCGGTCATCCGTGGCGTAAACTTGTTGCGAAAGTTTACCCTTAGACCCTTTCTGTCATTTCCCTTTCACCTTTCCTACGTGTAAACACCATTCGTCTCTATTATCGCGACTGAGGCTTTGTACTGGATTGATTATCAAAATCGAAGTAAAGAAAAAAGTGAAATATTATTACTGCTGATTAGAACCGAAGCAGGCTCTTGGTGAATATTTAGTTTGTGCATTTCGGTTAGAATACGAAAAACGATTATTAATTAACCATTTATACTGATATAAAATCCGCCGGAACTGTTGTCGCTCTTTTCTGACGTACAATCAGGCTGGAAAGGTGCACGACAACATCCACTCTCCAGAACACATACGATAATCGAAGAACAAGGCTGTCGGAAGCGTGCTCTTGCTGGTGTCGGATGTCGTCAGATGTAACGTGTGCGGGGATCCGATTTCCGTAAAAGCCGAACGATATCCGTTAACACGTAATTCGCGTGCAAAAATCGAATGAGCGACGACCATTTCACTAGAAACACAAAAATACAGTGCGAGCGATCATACGTGCCGGATGGCTCGTTCCTCTAATTATGTCATCGGCGGTGGGTGAAGGTACAGTCCGATGTGGCTCTCGAGGGCCTCCACTCACCGTCGGAGGGTAGCTCCAAGCCTCGGGGCGTCGATTCGACCAACGGGATTCAGATAATGTGAATTGGCTCAATAATAAAATCCCATTAACTGTAATTAGATTCGAGTTTAATTAGAAATCGTATGAGCAGAAGTAGAGCTTCCCTTCACTTGCTTTCCTCGGCTTCTTTCCCCGCAAAGCACTTCTGCTCCAGACAGACATTCCGCTGCTCCCTTCTCTGCTTCTCCAAACAATACTCGGCTCATCCTCACCCGATTAAACCCCTAATCCGGGTTTTCTGCATGAGATGCACAGCCTTGATTCTTCCGGGATGAAAGGGGATTTGGTTTCCTCATGAGAGGAACAGGTTTTCTTTGATCGGGGGGAGTTCTGATCCTCATCCCTCAACAGTTAAGACTCTTCGACCTTCAAATATTTGATGACATTCGAAAACTCTTTTTGCGTTTCTATAAAAATTACGTTTACAAATACAACCGAACAAAAACGCAATAATATAATTCCATTTAAATTATCGCCTAAATTAATAATAAACTTAACGAGGCTTTCTTCGACCGGGACTGCACTACTTTAGACGTTAGAGGACTTTTTCTAATTATCATCGGGTAATTTCAGGAAAATCTCAGACGATTCATTTCGCAGGAGACAGAATAAAATCACTTCACCCTAATGTGGCTGGACGATCGGGTTTCTCAGAGAAATGCCATTAGATGTGGTTCAGATTTCTTATAAGACAAGAGTTTCGTTTCACCACATAAAGCACCTGAGAAGGGCTTACATAAAATCAATTGTTAATTAGTTGCAAATTTAGCCCACTCAAAACACAACGTTTGTCGGTGGGTTTTATTTCATGCAAATAGTGTGCTTTATTTGCGATACCCCGCCGTCGTGAATCTCTTCTCCCGCAGAATAAGTCAGCAACAGACGAAGTTAAAATGCACGAGCTAGTGATAAAGACCTCTGATGGATGAACTATCGATGCGTAAAAATCGTTTAACAAAAAAAAATGTATCAATTTAAAGAGGTCACACCAGCCAGACTGTCCTTATTGACGTACATGCAAGGGACAGAGCCCCCCACCGCCCCGCGACATTACATTTCACCGTATCATTTTAAATAAGGACATTTAAGGGTGGTTTTGCACCCCTGCGAACAGTTTTCCACGTTGAAATTTTCCAATACCTTTCGACGAACGAATCAAATCTGCGAATTTTCCAGCTTCGTTAATAAAATCACGCGTCCATTGTCAGACTCGAATTTCGAAGTGAAATTCCGCCCCGGAAAGGCAAACCTTAATTACTGGTTAATTAAAAAGCTGCCTCTGTTATAATCAGCTGTTTTAAAAGTTCGCAGTCCTTCTCTGAAGATAACCCACACTTGCAAAGAAATCTTCTACGTAACCTTGAGCCAGGCGAATTTCCTTAATTAAACAAACGGGGAAAGTCTGTTGATTAATTAAGGAGAGGGAGGGAGGGGCGTCTCCTGCTGGGGTTGTTCCCGGAGGGAGGGGTTCCCTAAAGATGGCGGAAGGTGCAGATGGGGTTGCGGTGAGTGTGAAACGTTTCTCAGAGTGGTAACAGGGGAAATATGGCGGCGAGAGGAGTTAGTTTTCTGTGAGGTGGTGTTAGGTGAACTCTGCATCGAACACTGATAACTGATATCTTATACTCGAGATAAAAAAAAATTAGTCTGAAAATATCTCCGAGCTAAAAGTATAAATTTATAAATGGCGGTTGAAGAGGTCGTAAGTGATAAACCGAATAACGATTTCCCGACGATTGACAGCTCTTTCAGAGCAGAAATGGAGGAAAAATTCTCGAGGACGATGGATCGATTTCGGAAATGTTTCCAACCCGAAAGTGCGGTTTTTATAAAAAAAAAATCGATGATGATTCTTCTTCTTAATCCTCCTTATCGTCATCAATTATCAGATGTTAGCATGACACAGATTAATTAGGTCACGCGTCACAAAAAAAAAACCGCGTATGAGAAAAGTCGGGCAAAGAGATACGCATTTTGCGTATGGAGAGAGGGGAGGGAGGGTTGCACGGGGTGGAATGCGGAGGGGCGAGTGGTCGTCGGGGCGGAAGTGTCGGGGGGCGGGGCGGGAGGCAACAGGAAATTTAAAGCGTCATTCAATCAATAATGATAAGTTAATAAGTATAAAGGTCTTTTTTTTCGAAGATGACCTTTTTTAACCTGACAAATTTATAATTATGTAAAAGGGACGCAATCTGCAGAGTTTACAAATGATAATAAATATTTTCGGACATGGCTAGCTCCCATATATCCGGAAGGTATTCCTGCAGGTCGCCCAAAACGCTGACGATCGACCTCCAAGCGCTCTTGACGATGTCGTCACTATCACCTGAAACGGTACAGTTGTCACTTTTAATGTGGAGCCCATAAATACACAAAACTTACTCGAAGATTAATTCCTGCGCAATAAATGAAAGAATGCCCATTGTGCGAATTACAAATAAAGTTGTTTTTTGTTTATTTCAGGAGAAATTTCTGTAAACTAAATTATTTGCCGTGAAAATACCCAAGGTGAGAGATACCATCCCCTGCGATGTCATTTTACGAGTATTTTTCCGGGCCCAAAATTCAGTACCTGCGACGAAGAGTTGCTTTACGTGTTTGTCGTTGGATTCTTCTTCCGAAGCGCTCTTCACTCTGGACTCCAATTCCTCATTGATTATCTTCACCATTTTCCCGTAGACCTTAAGGAAAGTGCACTTTCCCATTTTCTGCTCGAGATTCACCCGAAGGGATTCTAAATCCTGATAGGCGGACTCCCCCAACTTCCTGTCGCGGTCTGAAAATGGCGAGAATCAGTTCCTCTGGGGAGCAGCCCCTCCGTGAGGACTGTACCTGTGTATTTCTGGACGGACGCCAGGTTCAGAATGGTTTTCGAATTGACGGTGAGCCTCATGAGGTCCTCCATTTGGTAGATTTCGTTGCTGAGCATGAATTTTTCTCTGAGGTGTCTCACCTCGTGCTGCAGGAGCTGAAGATAGTCACTCCTGGAGTTTTCTTTCTTCTCGTATTTCACGCCCTCGACGGGATTGCATCTCAGAACAGAATCGATGCACAGACTGAGTCCATTTTTCCCTGCAAAGGTAATTCATAATTTGCTTTCGTGCAAATAATTCGGGAGGTTCAGGCATTGTTATGCAGAAAATAGCCGGAGCATAACCGGCTCACTTAGGCTAAAGCCCGACTATCTCAACCATTTCCGGAGATTTCGCATTGCACAGTGCCTGGGGAAACTTTTCGCGAGAACCGATACGTGATTTCGGTCACGTGACCAACCTCTTGTTTTAGAATTTCACATCACCACTGACATTTTTTGCTAACTGAAATTATTCAACACAGGTTCGGAAGAAAATGGCGGTCGCCCTCTTGTGTGAACCTTCATCTCCCACTTTCACCAATACAGAAACAGAAATATGGACACATGAAGGTAATACGTGCGCAGCATGAAAGAAAGGTATGGGTATTAGAAAACTTATAGAAATATTAGTTATAAAAGGGAAAAATCCATCGGATAAAGCAGTCATCCGAAAAAATCATTCCGGGCATAGCAAAATATGAAAGGAAATACTTTTTATGGACCAATAAAATCCTGAGAAAGTAAAGAGGTGCAACTTTATACGATGAACTCAACTTCGCATGCTTTAAAACATTTCACTGCATATTATCTCGTCGATAAACATTACCAACGACTCCCTTGTTTCATATTTTCTGAAGTAATTTATCGAAATAGCTCGAAAGCACGAGAAAGCAAAGCCCCGGTCAAAATAAAACATATCCTGATTATTTACAAAAAAAATCACCTATTCTGTGCTCTCCCGAGGAATTAAAAACGAAAATATGTTTAACAAGACGACAGAATGCTTCGCAAAGACAATCGTGTGAGTTTGACAAAATAAAATAATCGCTATTGTACCTTGTGAAATCACCTACCCGATACCTCTTTCACAAAGGTGTGGGTAATGCTCTTTCTGAGGAGCCTCGAGTTATTTAAAATGTCTAAAAGTGCTCCTCTTTGGAGGGCGGTTTCAATCCAGCTTTTGTGGTGTTCTTCTTCGCTTTCCGTTTCATTTTGGATTGGTTCCTCTTCTGGGTTCGTTTTGAACCAGCCCCCGAACTCATCAACAGCCTCTTGTAGTTTTGCAAATATTTTTGCTAATTTTTGCATTTTTTCTTTGTCAGGTTATCGGTTTATTCTTAACGTCAAATCGGCTGCATCATCGGTGGTTTGTTTATCAACAAACTCGTCTTTTTTCAAAATTTCCATCTCCACAATAAAATGGAAATTCCGCCATCCGCCAGATTTTAACGATTCATTCTGATTCCACGACATTTTTTGCTCCCTTTCAAGGCTGACCATCACATTGGTGGGACTTCCCTCATCGGGGAAATACGTTTCTCCCGTGCAGAGAACGACTCCAAGTGGTTTAACAAAAGGGCATTTCGGCGCTCAGTCACCTCTGATGAGTGACTGAAACTGATAAAAACGCTCTGAAGGGAAAAAAGTCGTTCACAGGCGAATCAGTTAAAACGTAAATGTTGATATCCAGTGCAAGCCAGAATTTAAAAAGCGGTTTCGCGAGAATTTTCACTTTGTCCGCCATTCTTTTCATTACCAAGAACCAAAAGATTCCATTGGAGCATAGAGTTCGCGTGCAGGCGTAGCCCTAGGGCCCCGGCGACCGAGGGGCCCCGAATCAAGTCCCCTGCCTAGGGCCCCCAAATACATAAGGCCTGCTCTTGGACTTGACTTCGTTGACCGTTTTATATTTTTACGGAGAGTATTACTGAATAAAATCTGAAAAATGAGCACGATTGTTTTCCTCCTTTGGAAAAGTGTTTAAAACAGTCATGAGATTTGTCAGATTTGGTTTGAGTTCCGTTCCACCTTAAAATATATAATTAATGCACTTTGGTCTGACCTTAGCTATAATAATTTCTTTTTTGAATGCATACTTTTCTTGTGCAAGTCATCCATCAGTCATGAAAATACGCAAATAAATAATGTTGTGCCGCAAAGTAATAATTGCAGTAAATTAAATCTTATTCATCGCCAAAAAATACCCAAACGCTCAACGCCCAAAAGCACAACATTTTATCATCGGATTATTGAGATTTTTCATGGGAAAATGCCAGATGAAACTGCTTGTGAGAAGTGATAACACTGAAAACACCTTGCTGAAATAAGTGTGCTTCAACTGTCCGTATTTGTTTTTCCAAACAATTGGAACATCTGAAATTAGAACAGTCATGTCAAACTCGTTAAACGCGGACCAAAATGTTACTCATAAAACGAAAAAGAACAAATGCAAATAAAGATGAAGCGCCTCGAGGCATGTGTAGACATGTCGAATTACACACATAATGAATTTTGCCAACATTTCATGAAATGAGACACGCATAAATTACATACAACAGAGATGGAATTATTCCCTTAAAGGTTTAATTCATGTACTTTTTAATATAACAGAAACAAATGTAATTAAGATATATAAACATGTTGTTATCAACCTTAACGGTCGCGGATTTGACTTACTGGAAATACAAAATCATTTTCGCTCCATTTTTTTAGAAAGTGTCAACAACTGATTTTTAGTTTTCCTTTTTTACTTTCGCCCCTAACAGTTTTACTGCATTGAACTTTTTTTCGCGAATTAAACAGTAAAATGCCTCAGGAACATTATGTGTTACGATGTTTTTCATGTGAAACTTTTCAGGTAGATATTTCCGATAGTAACCTAACCTAATCTGGTTAAATCCGTTGGGTGAATTTCTTAAAATGAGCAAATTTAGCGCTTTTATCTTAACTTTGCTGGCAATTCGAGGCAAATGCTCAACGAAAATCGACCTTTTTCTAAATCCCAGTGTCTTTTTCAGGTTCATATTGTTAAGAAAAGCAATAAATGGGAGTGTAAAATTTGTGGAGCGAAGCAGTCGGTGAAGAGAAATTACGGTAAAGGCAGTGGAAAAGACTGCCGAAACCAAGTTATGAAATTAAATGAGCTTCGGGTGTTAAAGGGTAACGGCTCAAAACTTCCGAAGGACGATGAAACATTAGGAGAGGTCGTCGTTGGGGAATCAAAGGATTCGGAGTTGGGAAGAGAGAAATCTTTCAGCAGTAAATGGACAGAATACCTGGAAGAAAGTATTGCAAGTGATGGAAGTGAAAACGAAGTTGAAATAGATTTCCCAAGTGAAATAGTTCAGACTAAGAAAAGAAGAGTAGGAAATTCATCCAAAAACAGTGAAAATTCTAAGAGGATCTGCAGGAATTTCAAAAAGAATAGTGAACCTCTTTCCAGAGTTTGTAGTGAATCAAATCTGTTTTTAGTAGTAGATGATGAAACTCTTGGTAGTAGTGATAAGCAAAACATGTGTGAGACTCAACCTCAGAAACAAACTAATGAAAAACATCTCAGGGAGAGCAACAGTACATTAAAACACAGCAAATATGACAAGTACATGTCTGATAATGATGCAACACAACCCAGTATAAATTCAAATATATTCAATTCACATCTGGATGATCTGGATAATGTATTGGATTTCTGAAACAGTCTTACATAAGAGACTAAATATTTATAACTAATGGAAGAATCATATTTGTGCAGCATAGGATTTATAAATCTTCATGTCTGATGGCGATGGATCTGATGCACCAGAAAATCCACTGTCTAGGTATTTCTTGTACTTTTCAATTGACTCCTTTGGGATCTTTGGTAACTTTGTTTCATAGCAGTCGTCATTCGGTATTGAATTGTTCAGAAACAATCTGTATGTCCTTGGCACCACAGAGCTTATGTTCTTTATGGAATTCATGTGGAGAAAAACATACCTTTAAAAAATTAAAATTAATCAATATTTGATTTTCCATTATTTGAGGTCATTTCTGTACCTTTTGTATAATAAAATATTATTCATTTTTGGCTCCTCCGGTTCGACTCCATAAATTTCTTTCATTCTTGGGAAAAATGCTTCAAAGCAGTTTGATTCACTAAATGATCTCTCATTGGTGGGGGAACCCTGGGATTCAGCAGTCAGATCATCCTCCAATGAACAGGACTCGTCACTCTCGGACGAAGCACTGAAAAATCATCAGGTTATTCATTCTGAGTTTGGAGTCTGGAGAGAGAGAGTGAAGCTTGCCTTGATCCACTTGAGGTGGTTGAGCTGGTGGAGCTCTGTCCCGTCAGGGAAGGGTTCTTCATGGATGTTTTCGAGCTCGTCTCTTCCCATCGCCTCCCCGGCCTTATCCTCACCTCGAAGGGACTCACATTCGTCGTGGAATTCGGCATGAAATCCCGCACGGAGTGACTGATTTCGAAGGTGAACGTTTCTTGCAGAAAGGTGAGTTCGTACGGGCGATGGAAATCGGAGTAACCATCGACGATCTCTTCGTCCGGTTGGACCGCAATGAGTTCGGTGCTCTGCTTTGTCATTTGCTCGTGAGATCTTAAACACAAGTCGACCGCTGTAATTTCCTGTTTGGAATATTCAAGCAAAAGTCTCGTACCGTGGGAGCGAGTTCAAGATGTCGGGTTCCCACCACTGAGTTAAAGGATACAGTCTTTGCTGTTTCTTCTGCATGGACATGGAATGATGGATGTAGTAATCGGTTGTCGTCTCCCAAATATGGGGACTGTTTTCTTCGGGAACAAACAACCCTGAAAAAATCAATTAATGAGAAATAAATCACATGAAAGGAGAGAAATAACTCACCTAAAAATAAATTGATTGTGTTCTGCTTCTCCGAATCAGAAAACGTGTTGCTGTAATAGCGGCTGAGAGTTTGCATTATGTCGTTCCCCTGCGAAGTCCAAGGAGCTGTTTTCCTGTAGGTTTTAATTCTGTGAACCAACTGCGAGCCTCCATACTGCAACGCCAATGTGTCTCCATGGTCCTCATACAGGGCTTCCAGCATTCTCACGCAGTCCGAGTCGAACTCCAGAGTGGGCGACTGCAGAACACCCAACGCACAGAGTTGGAAACCCAAAGCGCATTTCCCGATTGCGAACTGAGCGGTGTTGGTTCGGTCCAGACAATCCACGCAGTTCACCCGAATGATACCAGTTTGGTATTTGGAGGACCCAAAGCGGGTGTTGGGTGCAGCCCCTGAAGAAAAGAACAAGTGGCGCATTTTAACAGTTCCCAACGGTCACTGCCACTCACCATTCTGTGCAGGAAGTCTGGTGACGAATATCCCCGTCTGTAATATCCTGAACCTGGCTATTTCGGTCAGTCTTTGCATGACGTTTTCGTCCTTGATCTTGTTCATTCTCGCCATATCGAAGGAGACGTATTTGATTGAATGTTTCGGTGGGAGAAACTGGTTTAAGTATCGGACCGAAGTGCTGTATTCTTTACTCAAAACGGACTCGTGCTTTTTCTTTTCTCTTTTTTTCACCAAATTGAGTATAACCACCGGCGACCCGTATCTTTTCAGCAGTTGATTAAAATGACGCCCTGAAAGATAATTATTCAGAGTAAATCTGCTTACTCACAGCTTTACATCAAACCTAAAACACTACCTGACGTCTCTCCATAAGGATCGTTAAGATCAAAGCTGATTTGGGGTTTTGGAACCATTTTAGACACATCCTGGCTCCAGTGACCCGGGATGGAACCTCTCATTTGCACAAACGAACTGAAATTTCCATTCTCAAATGAAGATATGCTTGCATCATGCACCATCTGCTCCGTCTCTACTTCGTTTGCCACATCTCCCTGTCAAGAATAACTTTTCAGGGCCTTTTCTAAATGAATGTGCCTCAACTAATTGTCAAAACATACTTCAAAATTTGCTCCTCTTTTCAGGAACCTAGTCCCAGCATATTTATTCGACCTTCTGGCTATCAATGTCAGGTAAAGACTTCGTCCATACACTGAAATGTTTGACTGATCAACAAATCCATGAGTGATGTACAGAATCCAGTCTGGGTGGAGATTGTTCAGCACTGGCTGTAACAGGTGCCAGTTCCAAATGAACCTCTTGTTTGGCACAGTCCTGACACCAAAGTGGAGAGTCTGAAATGTTTCTCCTGGCAATGGCTTACAATGTGGACTTTTAATTCCACTTGAATGCTGCTCCTCTCCTTTTGTGCTGTTTTCAGTGGGTGAGTTATTATCAAAAGCACTCAATGGAAAGTCTTTGGGAGGTGAAAGATTCATTTGCAGAGAATGTGACAGATCATAACTGTAACTGCAATATGTAAATATCAAAAATGTTCAGATTGGAAAAAATTAGGCTTATTTTGAAAGTTTCATTTTGCACAAACAAATCACCTGAAGTAAAAATTGCTAGACAAGTCAATATTCTGAAACATTTTCACATATTTTTGTTCCTCAGGATTATTCTTTCTACCTTCTGCTGGAATGTAAATCATGGAAGTGTCTTTTATTTTATAAATACTGTGGTGACCAATCACTGCCACTTTCTGCCTTTTCGTCACTAAAATCATGTAATATCCCTCCAAAAACCTAATAAATCCTGAAAGCATTATTTAAAAAACTTTAGCCCAAAGCAAAACAGTGGAACTGTGAAAGCATTTAAAACTGAACTCATACCAACAATTCCAAAGGCAGAAACATTTTTGGCAGCTATGCTACCCTTCATCTGTATTTTGTTGCAGTTTTCTATTCTGTCTATCAACTGATGTATTTCGATTTGACTATATTCAACTTTGTCATCTATTATAACTAAATCTCTAGAATCAGTTCTGTCGATTTTGAGTACCCTGAATTTCGATACGGAATTGTTGGAACCAATTAAATAAAACATCTGAAATATTGTGTTTTCTCTTACTATAATTAAGTTCAAACTGTGCACTGCATTTGATTTAAATTACTCACCATTTTCGTTTCATACAGGGCCATTTTCTGAACAAAGGATATAATGGGATGAAAAACTAAAGTAGGACCCTTCATTTTTTTTTTATTTTAAGCAAAATTATTAATAAAAATCATTTGCAAAATTGCAGTACTACGATTATCAACTACAGGCAAAAATTAAATAACTCCCATAACTGCTTTCGCAAAAGAGAAAATGCATGATGGCCACACCAAATTCGAGTATATTACATGGTATGTGTGATTTGATGTGAACCTTTATGAATCAAAAACTAAATGCCAGAAATGTAAAAATTAAAACTTCCCCACCAGTTTCATTATTGTGAACTTTTGACGTGGTCGTAAAATAGTCACGATTCGCCATTTTATTCTTTTGACACGACTAGCAGAAAAAATTTTAACGACTTTGGAAACTTGTCTTTTGATTTTCTCAAGTCTTTGATTTAAGTAATAAGTGGAACCCGTTTTATGATTTTATATTACGTATATAGAATACTTATTTTAATAATATTAATCTTAAAATGTTAACTTAAAATTATTTCCAAACTTAAAATTACTTCCGACAAAAGGTAACACTCGGGTTGGTTTTTGTAATGTTTTAGCAAAAAGTTGCAAATATCAAAAATTAAAAAGCGAACGATGGATTTGTTTTAACTTTTATGATAATAATATCTATAGGTTTTTATGGATGATAGCGTGTTAACGACGTCCAGCGTATTCGTGGCCGACATGATGTCGAACTCCCCACTTGAAATGAGCATGCTCATCCGTTTTGACAAATGTGTGCACAGGACCTGTTATTCCCTCGTGGCCTCCTCCTCCGTTTCCATTCCCATGTCCTCCTTGTCTTCGATGCCTTGCGTTCTCATCATCTCGTCGGAATCTGACATTTTCCACCGGCTCCGCATTCAGTATAAACTCCGCCACGTCTCTCCTCGTTCTCACTGAAACATTCAAAATGGTCATAAAAGCAAATATGAAATTTATTATTTTGATTTTGTACTCACCGTTTGGCTCCGAACCATATTTTTCGAAGTAATACTCCTGTGCTTGCACAATCGTCAATAATAATAAGACGGAGGAGAAAAGAGTCTGAAAAAAAAAATGATTGTCTAACAAAAGACCGATTTTGATCTCAACCAAAGGTAATCACTTACAATTTTTGAATAATCCATTCTGCGAATTAATACCGATCTGAAGTGCACTGATTTTGATCGAACGCCATCAGAGGCTTTTATAAGGTTTTATTTTAAGTTATACGCTTCATGGTTGAACTGCTCGCACATAAGAGAACGTAAACAAATTAAATGCTTCGATTTGGAAGCAATTGCATAACTCGTAACAGTTCCCAAAAGTTTTCCAATGGATCATTTTTAATCTCATTTCATGTCGGACACTCTTTTATGACGTTTCAGGTAAACACTTTCTTTGCGAAGGGATTAAAAATTTACGAGACTCTTCCATATTTAAACGGCTTTCGGAAAGAATGAAATATCGATGAAATTTAATTGTACTTTTTCTCGGATTCCATCGAATCGGTTTATGACGAAATAAAACTATTTTCCGGTTTAGGAAAGTATATTTTTTGATAAAAAGTAAAAGGCGAAATGAAAAGTTGAAATGTACCGTTAAGATTTTCTACAAAAAAATGGATGAATTTCTCCGTCAGTTACGAGATTTGGTTCAATAAACAACAATTTTAATGTTTAAATTTCTTTTAAAGCGAAAATCCATAAAATCGTTTTTTGATTTTCCACGCTTTGGCTTCCTGTTAGTTTAGAATCGATATAATTTTTCCCAAATTTCATTTTATTCCGGTTTTTTTTTATCTATTATAGCTTTTTTATATGGCAAAGGCAGAGCCTGTTTTTTCCAATGGATTAATTCATACTAAAATCAATTAAAATTGTAAAATCACTACTTTATCATTTCTTTGACTCGAATATAATAGACACAATGATTAGCTGTATAATCTCGCGTGCCCCCAAAAAACTTAATAAAATAGGTCGTGGGAAACCGAAACGCGGACACCGGACAGTTGCTTAACGACCATCTCACCAAAACATTCACTTTCCATCGAGAATTCCGTAAAATCCGAGAATTAAAAAAACGTTTATTTAGCGAAATGATAAAAGCAGTAAATATCGTTGCCGGTTAAAAGGAAAATTATCGCACGGTTGCGCGATTTAAATTCTGCGAGGTTTTGTTTTCCAGCGGGAATGCATTTCCATACACGTTGGCCAAGCCGGAGTCCAAATGGGCAATGCCTGTTGGGAACTGTACTGCCTCGAACACGGGATTATGCCAAATGGTCTAATGCCATCGGATTCCTCTCGGGGAGTGGAAAACAACAGCTTCAACACTTTCTTCAGCGAAACTTCCCTCGGGAAACACGTCCCGAGAGCAGTTTTCGTCGACTTAGAACCGACGGTCATAGGTATTGGTTTTTTCATATCAAATTTGGTGTTAAACCTGGTCTAAAAATGTTGGTCTTTTTAGATGAAATCCGAACGGGTGCTTATAAAGAATTATTTCATCCCGAGCAAATGATCACAGGGAAGGAAGACGCGGCGAATAATTACGCGAGAGGACATTACACGATTGGTGGGTTTGTTTAATCGCGTATGAGTGTTCTGTGAATTCAAATGGGATTTGTGTTTGCAGGGAAAGAATGCATCGATTTGACATTAGACAGACTTCACAGAATATCGGAGCAGTGCGGAGGTTTACAAGGTTTTCTCATATTTCATTCCTTTGGCGGCGGAACGGGTTCGGGATTCGCCTCTCTCCTCATGGAGAGATTGTCTGTTGAGTTTCCCAAAAAAAGCAAACTCACTTTTTCCATTTATCCAGCTCCGAAGGTAGTTTTCGCGGTTTGGGAAATCCTCTCCAGTCCCAACAATATGTATCGCTCTTTCAGGTGTCTACTGCTGTCGTTGAGCCTTACAACGCCATTCTCTATACTCATCCTACTTTGGAGCACTGCGAAGTTGCTTTTATAGTCGACAACCAAGCCATTTATGAGCTCTGTATGAGAAACCTGAAAATCGATCGTCCGACTTACACGAACTTAAACCGTCTCATAGGGCAGATAGTTTCCAGGTGAGGGGGAGGAATGGAAGTGTTACCCCAAAGGCGTTACAGCAACATTTCTTTGCAGCATAACGGCTTCTCTTCGGTTCGACGGCGCCCTCAATGTCGACCTCACCGAATTCCAGACTAATCTCGTGCCTTACCCCAGGATTCACTTCCCCCTGGCCACTTACGCCCCCGTCATGACCGCGGAAAAGGCTCATCACGAAAACATTAGCGTCGCTCAAATCACAAAGTCCTGTTTTGAGCCGAACCATCAAATGGTAGGACATCTTTCGTCTTTGAATCCTCATCATTGGTTTTACGAGGAAGCAATTTTCAGGTGAATTGCGATCCCAGGGAAGGAAAGTACATTGCGGTTTGCATGTTGTACAGAGGTGACGTTGTCCCAAAAGATGTAAACGCCGCCATAGCGAAAATCAAAAACGAAAAATCCGTCAGATTTGTCGAATGGAGTCCCACTGGATTTAAGGTGAATATTGTATTTGTGCTCAACAGATCCCAACGGATGCACTGAGGGTTGTTTGTTTTAGGTGGGAATCAATTATCAGCCGCCGACTGTTGTGCCCGGAGGGGATTTGGCCAAAGTAGAGAGGGCGGTGTGCTGTTTAAGCAATACGACTGCAATAGTTGAAGCCTGGGCCAGGCTCGACCACAAATTCGATTTGATGTTTGCCAAAAGAGCTTTTGTTCACTGGTACGTCGGCGAAGGAATGGAAGAAGGTGAGAATAAGGCTTTTACAGTGGGTTTGGCTAATTTCTTAACGGAATTTGGAAAGAATGAAAATTCTCAAATTGCCACTTCTGCTAAAATTTAAATGAATTTGGGAAGAAATAATGAAACTGAAATAATTCGACAGGGGAGTTTGCTGAAGCCAGGGAAGATTTAGCAGCTCTGGAGTTGGATTACAGAGAAGTAGCAGAAGACTTGACATCCGAGGACGAGGAAGAAGACTAAATTATACTTCACTTGTCATTTAATCACTAAATGTGTAAAAAACAACCTCTCCGAGGAATTGGTGGAAATTTCAACTGAAACGATTTTTCATTAAAAAGGCGTTCAAAATAACCGGTGACTAAATAAACGATTTTGTCGAAATTCCACAGATAATACAAAACCTCATTAGATTTCGGAAGGAAGTGTGAAATTTCCGGTTCTTTTGAAAAATTATATCTGTAAGTTTTTTCACGAATAAAGTTACATTAAGTTTCTTCCCTTTCTCAACTTCAACATAATTTTTCTCTTTTTATTACAGAATTTCCACTTAATTTAACCGAAAATTTTAAACTGAAATTTTATGTGCATTACAGGAAATTTTCTAAGTAAATGCATGTTTAATTTTTTATTTGAAAACTAAACTTTGCAAAAGTAAAAATAATTTTGGCGCAAAAAGTGAAAATAAGAGCATTAAAAGGGAAAGAATTAAAAAAATAAATTTGTCAACTTTCTGAAAAATTTTTTACAAATAAAAATGGCCGTCGATTTACTTCAACGAATTTAAGGAGTTGTAAATATACTCGATCCTTAAATTACTCAAAAATTTAATAATGCTTAGGCTTAGAACAAAAAAATTAATAAATCAGTAAAAATTCACTGTTAGAGGAAGCCAAATTTTAAAGGGAAGGAATACAAAGAAGAGAATTAAAAAAAACGAAAAAATGGAAATATTCGAATTTTGTCGTGTCATTAGCTAATTCGGTTTCTGAAAGCTCCTGGCAACATCCGCAAATCCCCGTATGGCATAGTTTGCCTCCAAAAATTGTGTCAAAGAATGCAATTATTTCTGCTCTTCAAGTCGGATTACTAAAATAATTATTCTTATAAGTATTTTACTTTTGCTTTAGTTTATTTTTATTTTCAATTGTTTGTTTTCGCGGTTCAAAATTTTCAACCGGTTTTTTGATCGCCTTTAATCGTGATTATATTAACCAAAAGAGGTTAAAATGGCGAAGGTGAACATTGTCAACATAGTTGTTTTAGACAATCCTTCTCCGTTTTTGAATCCGTTTCAGTTTGAAATTACATTTGATTGTATAGAAGAACTAAAAGAAGGTGGGTATCCATCTTTTGACTTTTTACTGAGTCACGGAAGACTTAGAGTGGTTATTGAAAACGTACTTTGTTAACCCTTTCGATAAGTTTTAACTTGAAAAAAGCCCCGTTAGAAAATTTGTAGACGCAGTTTTTATCCGTATTAAATTTGAAAATATCTTTCAGATTTGGAGTGGAAAATGATTTACGTCGGTTCTGCCGAAAGTGAAGCTTATGATCAAGTTTTAGACACAATTTATGTTGGACCAATCCCAGAGGGTAGACACATGTTTGTATTTCAAGCAGAGCCCCCTGATGTAACGAAAATTCCTTTAGCTGACGTTCTGGGAGTCACAGTTGTGCTGCTGACATGTTGCTACAGATCTCAAGAATTTGTCAGGGTTGGTTATTACACAAATAACGAATATTCAGATGTGGAGCTGAGGGAAAATCCACCAATGCAGCCATTGTTTGACAAAGTAAGCCATCTTGTGAACAGGATTCTTTTAATTTGAATTATTCATTAACAGTTAAACAAAGCTTAGTTTATCTTGAGATTGCAGATAATTTCTTATAAGGTGATCATCAGTCATCAAAACTTGATGTATATGTATATGTGATGTATGTTTTTAAAAAATTATATTTTGGGCTGATGAGGGATTAATGTTTTGCTCTGGTTCAATGATGTTTTTTTGCAATTCAGTTATTATTTAATTATACTTAATTAAAAGTAATAAAATTTATTTTCAGATTGTGAGAAACATATTAGGATCACAGCCCAGAGTGACAAGATTCAAAATAAATTGGGAAGATGGGGCTGAAAGCAAAGAACCAATTGAAGCAGAGTTACCTGAAACAGCTGACACTTGCTCAACTGCCTCACCAATCAAAAGTGTGAACCAGGCTGACCCTGAGTGGTGCACAGAGAACAGCCAAAATTCCATCCCAAAAACATTTGTGTTTTGAGGGAAATGAGGAGAGTTTCTGTTAGCTGCTCATACAGTGGGAGTCTTTTGAAAAGGAGGTTTGCAAAAGTGGGAATTTAAAGGTGATGATGAGCTGCAACCTGAGTATTTGAGCTGATGGAAATGTATATGTAGTTGTAAATAAAACCAAGTGAGAATGATGCTTTAGTCTCTGATCTTAGTTTTATTGGAGGGTAAGAAAACATTTTGTATTTAAATTTATTTGTGAATTAATAAAAAAAATAAGTTTTAGACTGAATGTGAAAGTATTAATTCTGTTTTTATATAAAAATGCTGTGAATGGTTTAGAGTGAAGTGATTTTTTCATGTATTTTGTTTATTTTGCATTAAATTCATGGTTGCCTTTTTGTTAATTTGAGTTTTATTGGAAGAAAATGTTAAAAATATTGTAATTATGGTGGCCATTTTTGTGCTGTGATCAAAAAATATTTGAAATGGCCACAATAATTGCAATAAATCACTTAAGCAATCCTTTAATGGGATAAAAATATAAAAAATTCCTCTTCCTAATTTAATTCTCCTATATTTTTAAGTAAAGACTAAAAATAAATGCAAGTTTTTTTTTAGAAATTAAAGGCCACTCTGAGTAAGTATTTCATCTGATGTCCTTCTACTGAATCTGACTTTGAAATTAGTTAAAATAATAAGTTAAAATAAAAACATTCATAACCCTTTGATTCCAATTGTTAAGACCTGAGGAATCATTTTTTCAAAAAAAAAAGGATTTGACTACTCAAACCTTAAGTTATTGCGTCAGTGCTTTTAAAAATCAACCTCACATTGATTTTAATACATAATTATTTATTATGTAATTTTACAAATACATAAAATTTCTTAATCACAAGAGATGAGTGAAAAACCTCTCTGATAATATCTATTATTTAAAAATAAAAATACAAGCACTTTTACAAATACTAAAGACAATGATTTATATATTACAAGGGAATATTACGTTCGGTGATGAAAAGCGTCAATGTACACCGTTATTTACCTATTCTATCGGATTTGTACTTGGTTTAACTCCTCATTTCCAAACTACAATCATTTCGGGGAGTTTTCATTGACCATTTTTATATTCATTTGGCCACTTCGCTCACGGGGAGGTTATAATTACCGGTTAAAGCATATGTTACCCACCCTTAGTTTTATTAACGGGTGATTTCCCGTTCTTAGAGGGCGTTTCTCATCTGGAAAGTGATTTTGTCTTCACAGGGCTTTGGCAGCGATTGCAATTGTGTGGTTTTACCGGTTTTTTTTCTTTTAAACGTTACCATTTTCAGGAAAGAGTTATGTTTTCTCAGGGAAAGCTGACGAGTGGAACCAACTTCCCCTTCTTAACTTCCCTTCAATGGAGCCCACCGGAATAAACGTCTACCAGAAACACATAAATTACACACGCACTCAGATACCTAACTATATCAACTGTTATGCATTCTTCTGTACTGCTCGAGCAGTTCAGAGGTCACATTCGACGTGCACAGGTATGAGTTATTCCCGATGTGAACGACGTTCGCGTTCGAATGGTGAATGATGTTGGGCGTGATCAGAGTGTTAGGGGTTAGGGTGGTTAGCTGAGTGTTGAGGGTGGTCAGGTTCAGGTTGGCGGGGGTCGCCGGGAAATTGGTTAGTATCGTCGGCTGCGGTATTGTCAGCTCGGGGGAGGTCTGCTGGTCCTGCTGCTGCGGCTGCACCTGCTGCGGCTCCTCCTGCTGCTGGTCCGTCTCTTCCTGGTGGTGGTTCGCCTCCTCCTGCTGCTCGCTCTCCGGCCTGGTCTTGCTGCGGTGCCTCATTCTGTGGGAAACCAAGTAGGACTTTATCGAGAAGCTCTTCGGGCAGAGATCGCATTTGAAAGGCAACGGATTGATCATGCTGTTGGTGCTGATTAAATGCTTGACGGAGACCCCCGTCGAGTTCTCCGTGTTGGGCAGCTCCTCGTGCTGCGTCTTGTGCATCACGTAATAGTGCTTTATCACAAAGGAGCGCCCGCACGTCTCGCACACGTACGGACCGTTTATCCCGTGCGTCTTCTTGTGCTTGTGCAAATTGTCCTTTCGACTGAAGCTCTTCTGGCAGACGTCGCACGCGTACAGTTTCTGACCCGTGTGCGAGATCTTGTGCCGGAGCAAATGTTCCTTCCGGGAGAACGCTTTCGAACACGTCACGCACACGAACGGCCGTTCGCCCGAGTGGGACTTCTTGTGCTGGAACAGGTGCTCCTTCCTCCTGAACGTCTTCGTGCACATGTCGCACAGGTACACTTGATTCTCTTCGTTGTTCTCACTCGGTTGGTTTCCTCCGTTCACTTCCTCCAAGTCTTCTTCTAAACCGGCCTCCATTTCGACTCCGTTCCTCTCGAACTTTTCCTCTGCAAATCAAAACCGTTTCAGGAAAACCATGTCACAGTCTGCGTTCGACCTACGTCCGCCCACTCACCCGTTTTCGCAATTTCATTCATCGCAGAGTTGGACTTCTCCGAAATCCGCTCCTCGTTGTCCTCCATTCCCGTCAATCCGAGCTTCTGTTCCCTTCCGTCCTTTTCCTCGAGGCTTTTCGAATTCCCCCCAGGTTTCCCCTGAGCGACACTCCTCGTCGTGTTCACGCTCTTGCTCTGCACGACGGTTTCCCTCTGCTGCAGCTGACCGAGATTGATTTGAAGATTCGAACTGATGAGTTGCTGCAGCTGATTCTGGTCGAGGCGAATAAGGTTCGGTACCTGAAAAAAGTATTAAACAGATAACTCAAAGCGGCAACGAAACGTCAGTTTGGAATTTACTCTACCTGGCCGTGAATCTGTGGACTGCTGACCGCAACCGATTCGCAACTCTCCAATACGTTTATATTTTTTAATTTCAAAACTTCCGTTATGGTACTTCTATCTTTGGTTGTTATTCCTATTTGGTGAAGGAGCTCCTGATTGGGGGGAGCTATGGCCACTGCTGCAACTAGGGGTGGAGGAGGGGGGATGGTTGTGGATTCACTGGTGATTTGGCTGCCGTCATCAGCCCTTGAGGTACTGTTTGAGGTAGTCGTCTGCTTCATGGGCTGTGGCGTGAGGGTGGGAATGGAAACACTTAATGGTAAAGCTGACTGTTCTGCATATGACACTAAAGAAGGTATTCCTCCTTGCACCTGAAATGAAGGGCCCTTAGTAAAAGAAAATGGTCACTCGGAACAAAAATTAAAAAACCAACCTGGACTTTATACTGTGTCAACCTGTTGCCATCAGTATCAGTTAATATCTGTATGGCAGAAGGTAATATTGTACTCCCATCACTGATTGAGGTAACATTGTTTAAATTTGCTACATTATTCACCGGAATTTTCACTTTGGTCACTGATGTCATCTCATCTTTTTTTTTGGGAGTTTCATCTTTGACATAAACCTGAAATAATCATTTTGAATCAATCCTTTCATCACAATGAATCTCATTCCCAATACAGTCAGATCATATTTGACTTACAGACACTTTTCCTTCTCTTGTGAGGTCGTCTGAATATTTCAAAGATGTGAAGTAACTTTCAAGCATTGCCTCTGCATTGATGCAAGCTTCTCTGAACTCAAAATAACTCTCCAATTTCTCAACACAACTGCTGCAAATTATCTTTGGTAGAGAATCTTCTTCTTGAACCTGGAAACAGATAATCGAAACTGTTTAACTCATAATTTCATTTTACGACCACATTCTCGGCTGACTGTGCACAACATTTTCTCCATACTTTTCCAGTCTCAGTTCTTTTATATCATTTATCATCTTCCACTCTCAATAACACCACTTCCTGATTAAATCTAATATCAAAAAATAGCCTATCAACATTTGAGTCCCTAAAATTTTGTGTTTCAGCCTTGACCTAACAATGTAAAGTGTTTTAACAAGTATAAGCTTACTGAAGTTGCTATTACTTTCCACTACAATTTCAAATATTTTCCTACAACCCTGAATACACTTCAGTATATAAATATTTTGCTTCCAATCAATAATCATAATTATAAATACAGAAATTAGTAGAATTAAGTAAAATGCTACAATAACATAATGATAAAATTCACTGAATGCATTACATACAATTAAAAACATCTTAACCTCGGAAGACTTTTCAAGCAGTGCATTTGCATCGCTAATCACGTGAAGAATGATTGTGTTTATAAATAATAAAAGTGCGCATAAGTATAATATAAATAACGAATAATTGCATTTCAAATAATGAAAATCGAAAACGTTTTAATGACTAAATATACTTATGACATCCGAACTAATAGTTTCAGAACACTGAATTTTGTTAATTAACAGCTTAAAACTCACCTGTAAAGGTAAACAAGTCTGGATTTTGCTCGGTAAAGAACGGCGTCTGCCTTCTTCCCGAAAGATATGCATTTTGGTACCTTCGCTTGAGGTACATAATCTACAAAGTTCATAATAATTAACACGTCTATACCCCGCCATTATAAAAATAAGTGGTATACAACATATCAATAAACATTTATATCAAAACTTTATTTCTTTAAGATCTTCAGTTCTTAATATAAATAAAACAAATAAACAAATAAATTCCACCTCCATTTTTTTCGACGGAGATACGTTCAGAAATTCATCTGGAAAACTTGCGACAAAGAAGGCTCTTAACCGGAGCAAATTAGAAACATACATGTTTATGTTGAAATGTCAATTACGTTTGTGGCACCTCGATCTGCATTGCTTTATATAATTTCCTTGAAAACCAATGATTTTGATGTGTACTTCTGCAGTGCAAATTGTTATTTATAAATTTAGGAGCGGGAAACCTTTCGGGAGTAGCTTTTAGTAAAATGCTGAGATATTGCAATTATATATTTTGACATAACCTGAACCGGTTACTGGTTCGATACGATTTGATAGTATGTTAGCGAAAACCTCCAGAATCGTAGCATTATGTAGTGCTGCTAATTTCATAAATGCGGCAGACCGTGTTATAATGCCTATTGCCATCGTACCAATGACAGATGAGTTCAAGTGGAACTTACATTGGCAAGGTAGTTAATAGTTTTATCTGAGACCCACAAGATGTTTTCCTTTTTATCTTCATTAACCTTCCCAGTTTATATTTTTTCGTTGTAAATATGTTAATTGACAATGATAAGAAAAGAGTTAATTCTATTAGTAACAATTAGAAAATTAACAATTCATTTTAATAAATTCATTGTAACATATGGCAAGATTGTAAATACAGATTGTGAAATCATTGATAGCCTCAATAAATATAGCGCCCCATTTATTTAATGAAATTAAATTTCTAATTGTAAGTTAATTAAATTCATTGGTTTTTGATTGAACTACTCAAATATTGCTTTGTTTTTTCTGAATTCTGTTCAGATTTTTTGAGGGTTAATTAAATATTTTGAAGTTTACAATTCATTTCAGAATTAGTTTATCCCTTTATGTCTTTGCATTAGTTTTTGCTCTTATTATTTTTGCTTTGAAAACAAATGTGAAAGTTATTAAAAATTTTTCAGGTTGGATTTTATCAGCATTTGCATTTGGTTACTTTACAAGTCAAATCATTGGGGGCTGTGCTGCCAGCAGGTTTGGTGGCAAAAATGTCTTAATGTTTGCTGTTTTGTTTTGGTCAATATCCACTGTGGTTACTCCTGTGTTAGCTACATCAATTCCTGCATTGTTGTTTTGCAGAATTTTATTAGGATTTGGAGAAGGTTTAGGTACAGTTTTACTTTTCAATTTTATTTATTTAAAATTTTCTCTTTACACAGAGAAATTATGGTTATTTTTTGGTTATTTCAGGGCTGCCAACAATTTTCCATGTTTTTGCAAATAGTGTACCAACAGAAGAAAGATCAAGAGCTTTTGGTTATTTGGTTGCAGCAGGTTCTGTTGGACAAACAGTTGCATCTATTGTATGTATCATCTAAAGACTTTATTTCAAGTAGATTAATTTAGATCCCTGAATTGTGATCATAAAATTATAATAATTTAAATTAAGGATTCTGTTATTAATAAATATTATGAAAAGAAAAAAATGAGAAATGTTAAAGTGCAAACACTTCTGCCATATTCTTATGATAATGTTTTTATCTACTCTTATCTAGAATTAAATGCCAAATGAGGTAAATTTTAAACTAATAAAAATGTTTTCAGGTGTGCCCACATTTGCATTGGCAGTCTGGATTTTATTTATTTGGATCATTAGGGATAGTTTGGGTTTTTATATCCTTGATATTTTACAAAGATGCAACAAAACAAGATGAAATACCTCTATTTTTGCCAAAGGCAAGTACTCTTTGCTGTGTTTTTTGGAATATTTACTTTGTTTTGCCCTTTTCAATGACAAGATTTTTTTTTTCAGGTGACCAATCACAACGTTAGGTGGTCCGAGTTCTTGAGGCATTGGCCTCTATGGTCTCTATATATTGCACACTTTGCAATGAACTGGTCCAATTATATAATAATGCAATGGTTACCCACTTACCTAGCTAGAAATTTAGGAGCAAATAAGGAAAGCATTAGTTTAACCGCTATGCCATACATAGTCAACAGTTTAGTGGGAATTGGTATGTTTGAAGTGCCATTTTATTGAGAGTTATTTCACTCTCTGCTGAATGAGGGTCTTATTGATGTTTTAATTGTTTCAGTTGCTGGACATTTCGCCGATAAATTAATTAACAGGAGATGGACAGTTCTTTCTGTTAGAAGACTTATGACTTCAATCGGTCTGTTGGGCCCGGGGATATTTTTGCTAGCATTTTGCGCTGTTGATAATTTGTTGGCGGCAGTTGTGTAAGTAAAAAAATGCGGGTTTTGTGACGTGTCGCATATTATAATTGTGAGTGTTTATTGCAGAATCGTTTGTATATCGATGGGACTCTGCGCGTGCAATTCCGCGGGCCATTTAAGCAACCACGCAGACATAGCTCCCAATCACGCAGGACTCACCTTCGCCATCTCCAACACGTTGGCGACGATACCAGGCATTCTCTGCGGTCCCATCACCGCCGAACTGGTGACGAGTTCCCATGGACGGTGGTTCCCCGTGTTCGTTCTCGCTGCTGCGGTCAATTTCACGGGAGCCGTTGTTTATGCGAGTCAGAGCTCCGCCACACAAGTCGTTTAAGGAACGGGAGTGTTATCTTATTTGATATTTATTTTTTGTTTCACAAGTAACGGAAAATGTACAGGATTTTATTTTTTTTAAAACTCGCTATTACCTCAAATCAGTAATTTCGTTGGAATTGTTTCTTTCCAGTCTTGCGGGAAAAAGGATATAATCGAATTGGAAAACCTCGCTTCTTTCTAAAGAAACACCAGTGTTTCACTGTTTTATCTCCTCAAAGTCTTTTTTGTCTTTCTCAGTCAAATTGTAATGGAATCAAAACAGAGCTCCTATCAGATACTAAAATCCTTTTGAGGGTTTTAGATTTTTTAGGTTTATATTTTTTATATAAGCAATACTATATTTGGGTCTAGTCAAACTACTACTATAAACTATTACTTTTTGTATTGATTAAGACTTCTGATTGGCCTAGATCATAATTAAGAAAATAAAAACTTTATTTTGTCTTAAAAAAAAAAAATATTTTAAACCATAATAAATATTTAACTTTTAATGAGCCAACTAATTAAGATTTGGGACCATTTGTTAATTGTTAATCAACATTCCTAAGTTTCAAATCCCTAATTATAATTAGTTATTAGCGTCAGGGGTGTAATTTTATGTGAAAATATTGATGAAATAATTGGGTTTAAGTCAACTGGTTGGGTTTGGTTTCATAAAAAATTTCTGTTTAAAAACAGAAAAGGACAGTTTTTGTATATTATTTAGGGGTGGTCTTTGTACCTTAAGAAATATTGTCTCAGATCAGAGAGGAAAATTTCCCATCCTTTCCAAAATAAAAATGTCGCGTGAAAGGTAAGTCATTTATTCTTGTTTTAACAACCGTTCCCCCAATGCTGTAAAAACAAAGAAATGGGCGATCTCCAAAAGTTAACGGATCAAGAATAAAAAGATTGTAAAAACGCAGAGTTTGGTACTGAAACAACAGCAGAAGTGGCGGCCATCTGTCGGTTAATTCGTTCTCGGCGTTCGATGTTTAGGACAAAAGATATCGCTAAAATCGTGATTCGAGATGGCGGATATGCCTTTACATCATTTCCGATAAGAAAGTATCATTTATTTAAAAGGGAAAATAAGTTGTCTCTAGAGTTTTAAAATGCGACCAATAGATTTTTCCAGGTCAAATTTGAATTTTATAAATGTTTTAGAACAGTTTAATAGGAATTATATGTAAAGATAATTCATTTTATAGTCGAATGTAGGAATTACTTCTTAGCGCGTATTATTTGAATTTGTTCTGTGCAGTGTAGTGCGGTTGGTGAATTGGTGGATATGTCGGATCGCGAAAGTGGTGATGACCAGCCTCAAGGGCAAAGTAAGAGCTGCTTCATTATGTTTTTTATGTTTTTACATAAAATCTGTATATTTTTTATGATCTGGCTCAAAATTTCAAAATGATCCGCAATGTATGTTCGTAGCTGTAATGAATTTTCTCAGTCGGGTGTTTCTACATTTTTTTTATTCAAAATGGCGGATGTGTTTCTTTTCTTTATTTTTCGTTTCTTTTTTCGATTTGTTCAGAGTTATCCATCGTCGTTGAGATGATTTAATGGATATTATGAAATCGTCCGACCGTCTTAGTTTTACCAGAGGCTCTTGGAAGTCGATTATGGTAATATAACGGTTTTAAAAGCGGTATGTAAAGTTGTGTTGCAAATCTTTGCCAGCTCAAATCCCCTCTCCTTTTTTTCGGCCAGAAATCCTTAAAAAAGGGTTGACACATTGATACAATATGTAGCTCCCATTCTGCGGTCCCTGCACCGTCTTCTTCACTCGAGGAAACCCCTCGGAAATTATCCTGAGGAAGGTATGTTCTCGAAATCGGTTGTCAACTGACGTGCCCCAGTTTCGAGTTGTCATTCGTGAAAAATGGAAATGACCTTGGGCCACCGATACACAAAATTATTTAAATACCGCGCTCCTCGCAACCCCCATCCCTCCCCCGCCCTCTCCACCCCCATTCCCCGCTCCCACCTCAGATACAACTCCTTTCTTTCCTCTGCCTCCTCCTAATGACAGCACTCCCAATACAGCCTACAGCCTAACAGATGTTTTCTTATGCGTTAGAATGGGCTATTCGAAACGTTGCTTTTTGCCGCTCATTCAGTGTAATTTTTCCGGTTTTTAATGGGGGAGACCCATGTCTGTCTGTTTCTAGAAAGATTTGTCTGGTTTTCGAGTCGAACGAGAGAGTTTCGAGCTCACAGTGTGAAAAATGGGGGCCGAAAAATAGTTTCTTTGTCTTGCGTTTGACCTAATTCTTTGATCGGATGCTACGGAATGTCACCGGGGATGGACACCATCCATCAATAAATATAATTAAATATTTATTTTTCCATTTTAAGATGTAATAATTTTACTCAAATGGAAGTGAGCCTATATTCTTTGTTTGAGTTTACAAAAAAAATGTAATTGACAAAGACAATCATAACAATTATTAAAGGAAATCCTCCTGAAATATACTCAGCTTATCAGTTGCTGATTAAATGGCCTTTAAGGATGTTATTTCTAAATAGTCCTTAAAAATTCTTTGCTAAATGGCTTTGATTAACAAATGGATCCGCCTGATGTTGGCTCTACATCAACTAATATTTCACTCTGTTGCAGTCGCTTCATTCTCACATTTATTTGTGCATTATTTCTTGTTTGATTGTCCACATTTTCCACTCATTTGAGCAGCCAAAAACTGAAAAGGGATTCTTTATTCTGTTTCCTTTTGTGATAAGCTCATATGTCCTAATTGCAATTCCTCGACAAAATTATTATTTTAGTCAGTTTAATGTAATTGATCCTTAACCTTCAGCATTTGTAGAAATGAATGCAGATTCCTTTGTTCAGAAGACATTCTCTTGGATGTAAATGCAAACTTAGATTTTTCACAGTTGAAATTCCACTTTTACTTTCATTCATCGAAAAACAGTCTCTGTTTGAAACGTTAATGGTAAAATATTTTGTTATGTTAAGACTATGCAGATTAATAAACGATGGAAGAAATAAGAAAATTAGCAGTTTCCACTGAGCACTGCTGTGATTAAACTGTCAGCAGAATAATAAAAGGAATCTTATTTTAACCTCAACCAAAGTAGTCGAGTTGCAGAAAAGATTAAAGGATTCAATTTTATTCATTTAAATTCAGTTTTAACATAATGAAATCACCGATGGTTATACTCTAATTGTTGTAATGCACACTTAAGAGGATATTTTTATTGTTATTGGTTTGCAATTCATCTTCAACCATTCAAAACCTTTTGAGATTTGTCGCACAGACGCAGAATTTGATGGTTTTTCATGCTTCACTTAAGGGAGAACCTCATGAATGGGAACAAATGTGAATAGTGCACCTGCATTCTCTCAGATTGCCTGTTGTTGTGTTAAAATGGCGGAAAACTAACTCAAAGTATGTGAAAGATTCTTAAAATGACGGCTTTCAATTCCAAAAGGGGGCAAAATTATAACACAATTATAACTTCTCATAATATATATATATAATGGAAAATGTTTTGATGAATTTCAATGGAAACCCATAATCTCATAACTTTTTATAATTTTATAATTCACCCATAAATCAGTTTACTAAAGTGTCATTATTTTAAGGTTCAAATTAATGTTTGAAAATGTTGAGGAGGAAAAATTATTAATTTTTAAAGTGAATTGATAAAATGCAATGGCGATAATTGAGAAACCAATTAAAACGCGTGAATATTAATCGAAAGTAAAGGATAAGCGAAACCGAACAAATTAAGAAAAAAAGTTTGTTTGTTTAATGAAAATACCAAACGGGCCAAACCCAAAAGTATCGGTTTCCGGTCCTAATGAGGGTTTCTCGGTAAAAAAAAAAAAAGTAAACTTAATACTCACGGATGTTTAGTATTTCCCGCCAAATTTAAAGGGAAGTTTCTGTTGGCTGGAGAACGTCCTGGGCGAATATCCGTCTCTTTTTCGGCCACCTCGAAGACGCCGTGAAAGTCGAATGGCATTTCCGAGTCCATGTATCTGAAATTACTATGACTCACTTATGGAGGGAGGCAAACGAGTGTTCCATTTCTCGGGCATTTGGCCGTGTGTTGTGCGTCGGTTCCCGTCGTGGATGTACACACTGTGTGCGTGGGGTGTCACCGAACGGAGTGAATGTCAGGGGTTGTTGCCCCGGTCGAATGCGTAAATTGCTTCTTTCGAGGAGAGTGACATGTCGGAAACAATGCACTCAGTATGATTAGTTTGTCTTTCTCTCACGTTTATTCTCCGCTCATCGGAAATAATTTGACGGGACATTAAGTGGATACTCGGGGAATTGGCCGAAAAGGGAGGAGATACTTTGCCCGAAGTGTTTCCCCATCTGGAGAAGCGAAATCCTCGCGAGGAAAGCTCTCGAAAGCACAACGACATGGTCCATTGCAGACGGAGTGTTGACAAGAAACTTCTGCAGGACCTCGTCCTTGTCCTTGTCAATCGAGAATTACTTAGACTCGAATCGAGGACGAAGTTGTTTTGAAGCTCAGCTGAGTTTGGCCGGCCAAAGGAAAAGGGCCCCGAAAGCGGAGCGCCGCCCGTTCATTCCGCCAATGAATGAATCAACAATGGCGAAAAAAGCAAAATTACATAAGTGAGACAGAAATAGCGCTCCGCTTTCTTTCCTTGTCTTGTGTGACGTCAAACGATCAGTTCTTAGTACTGAGAGATTCGTCATGAATGTGTCGGGTGGACGGGTTAGATGGTCGGCCTCCCCGTAAGCTAAGCGTGGGGGGAGTTTTCGAAAGTATTCCAGGATGTCACTTTTTCGTGGGTGATTCATTTGAATTTTTGTGTATTGTTCACCGATTCCGTAACAGTTTTAATTTTACCGGCCGCGGCTTTAAGACGAAACTTGTTTTTTTTTTTTTTTTAAATATTTCTCTGTTTTTGTTCGATCACCCGTGAGTTGTTTTTGTCGATCGGTGCACCGACGTTGGGATACTCGTTGCAGCCTTTTGCCGCGGATTTGTTATCGACACAATGCGGAATACGTCGCATTTCATTCACCCCTTTTGCCCGTTAATGCTACGCTCGTTTGTTCACAACGATTTTACACTTGGCAGTGTTAAAGTAGTGTGATGTTGATGTGCTTTTGCTCAATGAAAACGTAATACGTCGGTAATGTCTCGTATGGATATTTCCAAGTGTTGAAGTGGGGGAGGACTCGAAATAAACACGGGGATGTTTTCACTATAAGATATTGTCGAATCATTGGGTAATGTGGGGTACAGAAAAGCGAATCGTTTCTGCCGCAAAGTGGAAATCGCAAATATCGGCGTTGTTTTTGTTTAAAAAAAGCTGACTTACCCCCAATGTGAACATGGATGAGCCTCAGTTAAGACTAATTTTTCGGCTAATAAAAAAAAGAGACCACCCTCCCGTCGGAATTCGCACCCAACTTATCTCTCACGTCATAATCGGAGGAAGGAAAAAAATTCGCGATAAAACCCACATGTGGCGTTTGTTTTCGTCACGTGGACCCACAGTTGACTGACGTCAGCTACGGGGAAAATTCTTCTCCGACAGCGGAATTTCTCTGCCGCCTTTTTCCTTCTTTGGTCTCCCCCACTCTCTCTTTCATCCCTTAACCCCCCCCCCCCCCTCCCATTCACGACTCCTAATCATTCGCCGTTGACTCACTTGCACGGCCCTGTGATGTCATCGGCACATTTCGCTTCCTCACCTCAAGCATTTTGCTTTTTGGCCGAGCCCTTAAAGACCAATTGAGGAAAAACTAAATGTTTCGGTTAAAAAAGAAAAGAGGGATGAAGGAAATTGAAAAAAAGATTCTCTCACATCCAATAAATGGCTTTACAAAGCCTTATTGGCGATTTCAAGCCGTGAACTTAATTGGCGACGTCTTAATTTTTTATTATTTTGAATTCGAAGGGCGCTCTGTCGGTTGTCTCCCCAAAGGGGGCAGAAGCCGAAGAGGAGCCAAAGGCGAAAAAGCGCCTTCGCCTAAGGTTGGCCCTAAACTGACCACACTTCCTCCACGCGAAATATTTCGACCGGTTTGAGATCGGTCGCCCTTTAAGGAACAGGACCATATACAGCATCGTCTGCTTTGACGTTTCGGACGCTCCGTACGGTTAATTGCTAATTGAAACCACTGCTTTGCGTTCCCATTTTAATCCTGGCCGTGTGTACAGGATGACAGGTTCTCGGAAGGATTAATCCAAGCCGCCGTTATCAGTGCAAAAATTCAAAAGATTCATGCCTGAACCTGATTGTTGCTAATCCCATTTCTTGCGGGCGATGAGTCAGAGTTTGTTTGGCGAATCCAAGGAAGGTCTTTCTCTCGTCTGGGATGTGCTTTTATGGAGAGATGTCTCCTTCGCTCTTCGGGAAAGTGTTAACCCGCATCGACAGTTGTCCTGCCAGTCTTCATTAAGGGCGGCTGTTGGCAGAACTGCGGCTTTCGCGGGACGAAGAGGAGACAACCCTTCCGATGAATTTGTTGCCGGGGCTATAAAATGATTTGCTGAGATGCCGAGGAGACTCTTATCAGCTAAAACCCTTTCAAACGCCGATTAATTGACTTATTTGGACGTGACGTTAGTCTTAGTATTTATTTTATTTTGTTTCGGTGCTTCGTCCCACGCAGTGTCCTCTCACGTTTATTTTTAATTGTTACCGAATCGGCGTTACATTTAAAATCGGCGTTCCTTTATGGTCCTAAACGAGCAGATCCGGGTCCCGAGGTCTGCAGAAGTTTAAAGTGTCCCACAGTTTTGGTCACTTTTCATTTCCGGAAATTTTCTCTCTCATCGAAACTTTATTCGATCCGTGGAAATTCTCAGCAAATTCTCTTTGTCAGACTCAAACGGAATTCGCGGACAAAAATCTCCCCCAAATGTCTGATAAAAACTATGCGGATTAGAAAATATATGTCACGACAGAAATTCTTGACTGCTTTCACATAGAATTTCCTTTTTTTCTATTCCGCGTTTATCTCCGCATACACACAGACGCGCAAAAATCTCTCCTTTCAACCCTTTCCTCACTTGGAGAGTGTCCATTTTTAATTAAAGACGTGGACTTTGACCGTAATTTGCGTGCTCCGATCTCTTTAATTCCGGAATCCTTAACGAGGTATAATAATCAGAGTAAATAAATGGAATGTTTGTTTTGCAGTCGCCGATGTCCCGACAAAATTAATTTACAGCGATGGCCACTCTTTAGAATCGCGTAATTATGCACCTTTTATAGAGGGGATATAAAAAAAAACATTGGAAATAATTTAAATGAAGTTCTGCGCGATGGAGAACAGTGAAGGACAGTTCGAAATCGATGTGAGGCCTGTCCTGGACCAGGCCGATTACCAGAAGCTCATGGAGGAGAGCGGGGGGAACCCCCCTCATAAGGTTTTTCTCAAACCTCCAAAGGAAAGAGTTGACAATAATGGGGACGTGCTCGAAAAAATACAGTACTGGTACCCAGAAGGTGAGTTGGATTGAGTTGGACACACTGAGGGGGAGATTGTCATCCCCCTCGAGGGGGTTTTCTGATCGGGAGATACACAAACTCGGCTCGCGTGGGTTTTCTTTTTTGTTTATTTTCCCCCTCTGGGGATTCAATTCGCGCTCGTAATTTAATTCTTTTCTTGGCGGACAAAAGGGTTGGACGGTTCGGGGCTTTGTTTTAGATTTCGGTCTCAAAACTACATACAGATATGTATTATTTGAAAAGCTTTGGATTCGAAAAAGTACAGAGTGAGAATAGTCCCGACAAAGGTTTCTCCTTTTTGTGGCGTCCCATTTATATTCACCCCTTTGAGGAATTTCAGAAAATTTGCCAAATAATTTGCCAAAGCGAAAATCCTTTACTGAAAATGTCGGTTGTATTTTTTTTAAATCGACCGAGAAAAAATGGTATCCGTATAGTGTTGAAACCTTTTGTGAAAATATTTTTTTTAACTAAAGAACCTTCCGACCTTTCAGGAGTTAATGGAGAGCAAAATATGGTTGACTCCGTTTACGGCCATAATTTACATGAGGGGTTGCTTTTACGACTTTCCTCCCCCCGCGAGGAGGAGCGCCGGGGAAATGGAATTAACTATTTCTTTTCGGGGTGCCGCTGTTTAATTAAGGTGCAATTGGTTGTGCCATTCGCTGTCTGTTGCTTTTGGGTGTTTCTTCAGTCTGCGTCGAAACTCTCATTTTAATGTATTATTATCTCTCATGAGCAGAATGCGATTTTGCCCAAATGCTGTCGAAAATTTAGAAAAATTCAACTTTGTGTTCGCTCACCGACCGGAAGGTGTTCTCCCTTGGAAAATAATTTTCTCACCCTTTGGCTGAATCAGCAGTCGGTCCTGAACCTAATTTCCCGCTCGGGGAAACCTAACAAAGGACATAATAAACGGATAAGGGAGGACGAGAGGGTTCATCGGAGGCAGACTGAGTGCGGCTTATTGATCCTCAATGCGCAGGTGCAGAGTAATTTTCTGCGGGATTTTTGGCAGAATTATCAGAGTGGAGTTCCTTGAGGAAGGGCGACCTTGGATGGGTCACCCGGAGGGAAGCGTCTGGAGGGGGGCGTCTGCCACGCCGTCGGTCTCACTCACTGGGGTGGTTTCCTGTTGCAGGGCAGCAGCCGCAGGGCGAGCAGGAGCTGGCAACGAAGATGCTACAGATCCAGTCGAAAAGGTTTTATCTAGACGTAAAACAAAATCGGAGAGGAAGGTTTATCAAAGTGGCAGAGGTGAGTTGGCCCACATTGGGCGACAGCAGCGGCAGACGACAGCCACTGACCGGACAATTCCCTTTCCAGATAGGAGCAGACGGTCGACGGAGTCAAATATTCTTAGCTCTCTCGACGGCGGCCGAATTCCGAGATCATTTGTCGACGTTCAGTGATTATTACGCTTCCCTCGGTCCTCCCAACCCCGAAAACGTTCCCGAGGACGGAAAACTTAAGAGCGAGATGATGATCAAAGACAACAGGCGCTACTTTTTGGACCTTAAAGAAAATTCACGCGGCCGGTTTCTAAGAGTAAGTCAGGGGGGGAGAGGAGTCCTTTGCCCTTTGCCCTTTCCAGGTGACCAATGGCGGATGGTTTCAGGTGTCGCAAACCATACCACGAGGGGGACCACGCTCTCAGATCGCCATACCGGCCCAAGGGATGATTGAATTTAGAGACGCTTTAACTGATCTCCTCGAAGAGTTCGGAACGGACGACGGGGGTTTCAAAGGAGAGTTACCAGAAGGAAGGCATATGCGCGTGGAAAATAAAAATTTTTATTTCGATATCGGCCAGAATAATCGCGGAATATATATGCGGATTTCTGAGGTAAGTCCCTCGGGGGGGAGGGGGGGGTTCGCTGCGGGCGGCCATTGCTGACTTTGGTGTTCTGTTGTTGGCCGCAGGTAAAAACCAATTTCCGAACAGCTATAACCGTCCCCGAAAAGTCATGGGCACGCTTCCGAGATATATTCGCCGATTATTGCGACAAAATGAAGGAGGGGGAAAAGAGCGGAACCGGCGGTGGGGATACAGGCACGCAACCTCAAAACAAATGAAAAACGACTTTAGACACATTCAATTATTAATTAAATAATAAACAAAAAATAAACAAAAAAATTATTACAAATCTTTCTTTATTTCTTTATTCGAAGGAGCTCTAGGAATTACTAATTTTACTGTAAAGAGACAGATTGTTGACACAATTGTTTTTCGTTTGTATTATTTTCTTCATCGCTGTTTATTATTAGAGTGTGTCTTTTGTTTGCTTTGTCACGGCTGAAAAATACTCAGTTCCGACTTACGCATGTGCGGACGAATGTGCCGTTGCAAACGATAGAAAAACTTGGAAAAGGCTTTTCTATTTTCCACTGATTATCTGCGTCTCTTTCGGTGAGGAAAAGGATTTCTCGGGCAATATGGCGCTCGCCGTCGAGGGCGCGGACGAAATGAAATGAAACAAAAGATGCACTCGTCGAGAAGGGTCAGAGGAAAGGAATATCTTGTACATAATTAGTTTCGACCAAACAATGACATTAAATGAGTTGGACGTTGGTGTCTTTGCTCGAGACAAAGGAAATTGAGAAAGTGCTCTGTGAAGTGCTGTTGGTTGTTGTTGTTGTTGATGAATGGCGAGGGTCGGCTAACCTGAAATTGCCAGATTGTAAATGATGTCCAACCTACTGCCCATCGTTTTTATTACGAAAAAATGTAATTAACTGCTAATTGATTCGACACAGGTTCATTATGTGTGATCGATGTGTATATACCGTATATATATATAGATATATTTAATTTTATTTAATTTTAATGAAATAGATTAAGGGTGAGGATTACATTGCAAACCGAAGGATTCAAGTGACGGCTACCCTTTCGAATGAAAAGAAACAATGTAAAATAATATGTAACCAAAGACTTATGACCTGATTGGGGGCGGAGGACCCCGAGCACCGGCTCCCCTTCGCCCCCAGTTATTTAGCGAGAATTTAGGTTGCAATTTCAGGGAAAAGACCCGCTCCGTCTCATCCCTCAGCTCAAATAAATTAAAATGTGAAAACATCGGTCACTTTTTTTGCATCGACGGACGTTGCAAACTGTTTCTTTTTTTTTTTTTTTAATTCGGACAATTGGTTGTTCTTAAAAGTTCAACGTTTGGGGCTTTGTTTGTTTTTTGTTTTATTGGCTGCCCTTTCGGAAGGAAAGGCAGAGAAGAGTTTCGGTTATGACATTATATGTAAAAAGAGTGATTTTAAAACTGAAGAAAAAAAAATGGGTTTTTCATTGAGCGCATTTGATGTCATTTTTATTTGAAAAGAAAAAAAAAATGGCAACGTTTTGAACAAATCACAATACTGTTTTTAATTTTTATTCTCATTGAAACGTGTATAGTTTTTTCTGTAATTGTTAATTTTTGTTTTGTATTTTTATGCTCATCGCTGGAAAATTGTTCAAAACTGGGATTACGCCCCCGGGGGGCCGCGGGGGTGAGCGGGGGGACAGTCCAAGCGAATCACAATGCGGTTCTGTCTTCCCGTGAGCAGCAGAAGACAGTTCAAAAACCAACAGAATCGTTTGATGTTTTGAATTCTGTGATAAACACTTATTTGATGTGGGCTTCAGTTCCGATGAGGGCTGTACCGGTTATTATCGCCCAGGGGTTGCTTTTTAATTCGATTCGGCAGCCGAATTCATGAGTAAACTGTAGGAAAAGCACAAAAATACTCTCGAATTGCACACGATTTTCGCCCCCGGGGGAACCGATAATTCCAGTTTGAATAATTTTCCACGCGTTCATTTGAAACGAAGGGAAGTTTAATAAGTTACCTTTAATAATTTCCTTCTTTGTTGATTGTTGCTACGCAGATCTTACTTAATTATTTAAAAAAAAAAAAAATGTTTTATGGTTTCTTTCCCGAAAGCGTGAAATGATAATGATAAATCAGTCAAAAAGGGGACATTTAAGTGTCGGATAAACGTAAACAAAATTGTTATGCATTGCAATCGTTCTGTCCATTTATTTTTGAATATAATGAAATATTTAAATAAATAAAAATAAAATAAAAGCTATGTGTGTGGCTGGCCACTGAGTATATAAATATAAGAAGAAAAAGAAATATATTTATTTATAAAAGATGGATTATTTAAATAAGGTTACATTGGTTCGGTGAGATTGAAACTTTCGAAGGAAATTGTTGGGGAGGTTTTATTTTCATTCTGCTGCTAATTTTGCTTTTTTACATGAAAAACACCGTCGGTGGGAACTCAAATCAATCGGGTTTCACTTTTGATTTCTGACGCGAAGTAACATCTTCACGTGTTCACTCTCCCCTTTTTCTTCCGTTAACTCCTCTCCGATTGCTTCGCTTTGAATCTGATCTCATCCAACCACCCAAATGGCCACTGTACAGAGTGCAGAATTCGCACTGTTATCACCTCACACCCGCCATGAGGAGTCATGGATCCTTTCTGCAGTGCCTTGTCCAGAAGAGAACAGTGTTCCCTCTCCCAAATCAACCGAAGGAAGGGATTTGGTTTCATTAAGAGCCTTTTAGGGATTTATTTAAGGTGGAGGACTTCCGACAGCTTTTTGTGTAGTCTCAAAAAATATTTTATGTACGGTTTCTCACCTTCTTGTAAAATATAATCGTAAACGAAATACGAACTTGTTTTATATAATTAGCTGTATTAAATAAATTATGGCGGCCAAGCGAAAGATGAATTGATGCGAATGCTCATTAGTGATCCGTTTTTCCTCCCACCAATCGTCTCCGCCTTTGCATCGCCTCACCTCACCTTTCGTCGCCATATTTAATAACGAATTCCTCGCTTTTTGCCTTCACGACCCGAATCCACGGTCGAAATTTGGCCAAACATTCACGTTTAGTCTTCTCGGAAGTGAGAAATTCGGTTGTTGTTGTTGCCTCCATGTCCATCCATCCGAGTAACCGTTTGAAGGCTGAGAGTGAAGTGTTCGCGATTTGTCATTGGTCGAGGAAGGCCCCGAAAAAAAAGGCGGGAAAACGTTTGAATTTGAAATATTTTGAGGTTTCACTCGTTCGGTGTTTTTAGTCGCAGCGTTTTAAGAAAAAAAAGTTAAAAACAATTTTAAAAAAGCAAAAAAATTGGTTGGGGTTGATTTAAGCATGATAGAATCGATTGTAAGAAAAAAAAGGAATTTATTTTAGAAAAAGATTATTAATTAATTAATTAATGAAATGGAATTGGGTTGGATAATTGTTTAGCTTCGTCGATGGTAGTTTGTTTAAATTAAATAATTAGTTTATTGAGCTTGTTCAAAATGGAGAAATAACTGTAATCACATTGTTTTTTTTTGTTGTTTTATTTATTAAATGAATATGAGAGGTGCGATATTTAAATGTCGAATTTGAGTCAGTTTGTGGTGCTTTTGTTTTTTTTTTTTTTTTTAAATTTAGGTTTTACGGAAGACAAAACCCGGTTGATTCCTTCCGAGACGAATCGAAGAGAAAAAAAGAAACGTTTTAATTGTACAAAGGCTAAGCAAACATTTTAGTTTTGTTTAGAATCAAATGATGAAAAAAAAAAGTGAAAAAAAAATAGAAAAAATTGGGTTTTATTTAACGATTTTAGAATTTTTTTTTCGATGATTATTTTTCTCCCTTTTCTTGCGAATCACCTTCGCCCTTCTTTTCTCCGGAGTTTCGTTTGTTCGTTTGCATGGCTTTGTTCCTTCCACAGTACCTGACTCAGTGCATTTCATTCGCGGATTCATGTGAATGCCAGTGGCTTAGCCTTTCACTTATCTGACTCCGAATCCTTCTTTTATCTCCCGTTCAGTGCGCAAGAAGGTCTCGGTCGCTCCCCTTTTCCCTTATTAACCCTTTTCAACCCCAACTTTCATTCCCAACACATTATTTCCTCCTTTTTAGAGTACGCTGAAACCCATTGCTGATTTTCAGCTTTCCCCGGACGACCAATTGAGAAAAGGAGACAGACCGCGGCCATGAAAACACCAAGCACAGCACCCCTAACACGAAGAACTCCAAGAACCTCCCTTCCTTTGGAGTCAGTCCCCCAACCGCATTCGAACCGAGTGGATCGACTCGCCAAAGGGGCCAAAATTAGACCTTCAGTCGGTGGGCGTCGCCCCTCGCGGAGTACTAAAACCCAATTTTTGTTGGCTTAATTAACTTAATCAAGGCGATAAGGAGGCTTGATTAAGTTAGTTAAGCGGTCGTTTGGCGAATGAAGAAGAGATAACTAGCGAGGAGAGGGTAGGTTTTTGGGGGAGGAGAGCCCCTCCCCTTCCAATTGTGCTTTCATTTCTTCGCACTCCGGTGGCGATTGTTACCGAAACGTGTCAATATAAAATGTTTACAGCTAAAGAAAAAAAAAAAGGAGTTTTACACATAATGTTCGTGCAGCGCATTCGTTATTGAATAAATTAAATTAGCTATCAGATAAAAAAATTATTATAAAAAAAAATAATAGCGCGCCTAATACAATTGGAATGGTGAACAAAAAAATAGCGGAGGTTTTAGTACTGAAAACATTAAAAGGCGGAAGTTTTTTTTTACTTTGTAAAAAACCGAATAAATTCATAAAGTGTAATATTTTAAACGAATTTATAAAAAAGAAAAAATGATTATATATTGTGTTTTTTACTTTTATTTTTAAAAATTGAAATAAGGAATATTACATTAAATGGAAAAAACTGTTAACACAATTTTGCACATAAAGATCTGTGCGCGTTTTAATTGTAAATTCACTGCCTATTATAGACTAAATAAAATTTAAGTAAAATTATGTGCGTTTTTCTTATATTTATTCTTTGCATCGGATAAACAAACATTGCCTTTCCTATTTCCGTCCATTTTATTGGTAAGTTACTCTGCGCAATTAAATTATTGGGAACCGCAACTGAAAAAAGTAAGTAACGTAGAAAAAAGCCGAATATATATGTTTAATTCCTGAGAAGTCGTTCTGAATTCCGATGAACAGGTAGGAAATGAGTTACATTCTTATGAAATATTAAGAATTAAGTTATTAGAAGTAAGAAGGGTGAGTTAGGAACCGGTTACAGAAATCTCTTCGTCCTAAAATTCTGCAGCGTTGAGACCAACGCATTACTTAAAAGTGTCGCAGATGGTTCAAACCTGAAGCAGAAGATAAAGGCGTTGTTTAAAATAAAAATTAAGCAAAAAAATAACAACCATAATATAAATATTTGAAAAAAGTCGTCCGAAGTTGACAAAAGCGAAAAGAATAAATCCGACGTCGTGTTTTAAATTAAGTAAATTTTAAAGTTAACAAAATGGCGCGCCAGAAATTTTAAATTTGGCGCTGTCGCCAAATTACCAAATCCCACCGCCTTCTAAATGAGTTTTACGTTAAGAATGGTTTTCAATGAAAATGCGTTGCAGATTGGCGACTATCGATTAACGCTCTATAAGTATTCAATTTATGGAATAAGAAATTTATGTTTGTTGTAATTTTATGTATTTTTTCCGAAATGTTTATTCTCCCCTTCTCGAAAAGGGCGCCTTACAGTTTTCGCGCTGGCGTTCCTTTCAATAAGCAATTTTGAGAGAAATTCTGTGTGCAATCGCAGCTAAAGATCACTACTAAAATGGCGGATTCTAAAAAAAATCAAGTTAATATTGTCACTCTTAAGCCCCAGTAAGTATCTGAAACAGGGTCCGCATTAACGAAACCCCACTTTGAGTTATCCATTTTCATCCGGCATTGTTCTATATATTTTTTAAAATTATTAGAGCAAAAATGTTGTTAAAATTTACGCTTTTTGATAGGTACACAACGCGTTGCCGCCATCAGAGGGAATGTTTATTAATTGACAAAGCTCTTGCTTTTAACATAAATTGGCTTTAAAATTTATTATATTTTTATAAAAATATATGTGTTATAAACTTTTAGGATTTGTTTTATAAATCAGGTTTGTTTATTTTCGAAATGCATGGAAATGAGACAAAGCACTTGCAAAACAGTGTTCCAGTGAGAGTGATTGCTGGTGGTTTTTTTTACTTTGGCGGCAGGTAGATGACAACCATCATTTTCCACACCCATTCAAATAAATAATACAACTTTTAACTTTGTTTCTCATTATTTATTTAGGTCTTTATAAATTGTGAGTTTGTTTTTACAGATACATTATAAAGGAGGAACCCATTGACGAGGCGGAAAATAAACAAACGGAGTCAGAAGATGGGGAAACTCCCGACAAAAAGGCCAAACTTGACAATGATGCAGACGATGAGGACAGAAGGAAAGACAAGAGTAGGAAGTTTGTGAAGAATCCAAGGCTCAGGGGCAGAGAGAGGAACATGATAAGTGAAAACCTCTGCAAAGCTCTCATTGATGTGCCAGTCAATGGTCCCATGCCGGTGTGTGAATCCCTAAGATGTAAATACCTCCACGATGTAAATAAATATCTCCAATCCAAACCGCCTGACATTGGGGAGGAGTGTGAGTACAATGCATTGTTCTAAAAACTGTTTGTGGGGAAAGACTCACTCAAGTGATGGTTTCAGGTTATGTATTTAAACTTAAGGGTCACTGTCCTCGTGGAATATCCTGTCGATTTGGGAGCAACCACATCACAGAGAACGGACGCAATATAATTAACGAAACTGTTAAAGCTCATTACGAGAAAAACGTACCGAAAACTCTCACCTTTTGTTCGAAACAAGTAGAAAATGATCTCAAGAAAAGAACCTATGATTTTAAAAAATCAGAAGATATTTTGGATTCTCTTCCAAAAGCCAAACCCCTCCCTCCAGTCCCCGCCTTTGGACCATTCAGTTCTATCCTATGGACGCCTTCAAAGTGAGTTCCTCTCCCAGAATAACCCCAAAATGCCACAGACAACCCCACGTCTCCACCACTTACACCTCCGCTCTGCTCTCGTTTCAGTGAAATTGATTTTACAGAAGACGTTGACGTTCCAGCGCCGCCCTCCAATGCTGACCCCATTCAACCCCTCATCGAAGAGTCCCTCGGCCCCTGTCCCGACGATGACCTCTTCAAGTTGCATTTGGCAGAGAAGAAAAAGGTGCGAATCATTGCCCCACCTACAGTAGCGCTCAAAAGTATTTTTACAATAAAAAATTTAATTGTTTCTTTGTTAATTATTTTAGACTTTATTGTGTTATTATTTTATTTAGTTAATTAGTCAAGATTTTATTGTGCTTTTGTATTATCGTTATTTTTTGTATTTTATTTATTGTATTTTGTATTATAGATATCGATACTATTAATATATTTGTCGTATTAAAATAATAAAATATACAAAACATAACGTTCTTCTTTGTCTTCTGCTTTTTCTTTAATACTCAGTTATATTATTAATAACTCTTTGTTTCTTCTGTTATTTAATTAATATTAAATTAAAATGAATTATGTAAGTGAAATTTCACTTTGTAAGTAACTCTTACGGGTGGAAAAGGAATAAATTTGTATTGTAGAAATACTTTTATCGTTCGATGAACGTATCTGATGCGATTTCCCTTTTTCAGATCAACTGGAAGGACAAACTCTATTTGGCGCCATTAGCTAATTTTGGGAATTTGCCCTTCCGAAGGATATGCAAACAGTTCGGGGCCGACGTCACCTGCAGCGAAACTGTCTTCGCCAACTCCATCCTTCAGGTGCGCACCATCTGAAGGCACCGCCCTCTCACCGCCCTCTCTCACCGCCTCCTTTCATTCCAGAGCCAACCCTTCGAGTGGATTCTGACGAAGCGACACGAAACGGAAGACATTTACGGCGTCCAACTGCTCGGAACCAACCCTTTCGTGATGACGAGGTGCGCTCAGCTTCTCGAAGAGCAGACGAACGTCGACTTCCTGGACGTGAGCCTGGGGAGTCCCGAGGACATGGTAACCCGTCGGGGGTGGAGGGCGGTCGGGCGCTCGGAGAGGGATGAACCTTGACCGGGTGTTTCAGGTGTTCAGGCCTCGGGGGCTGAGTCAGGTGCGGAGGGAGAAGGTGGTGCAAACCATCGTGCGGTGCGTGTCTCGGGTGTCTGCGCTTCCAATAACGGTCACGACGAGGCTGGGCGACTACAGCGAAGAGAAAATAGCCAATAAGTTTTTACCGAATTACAAAGCGTGTGAGGTGTCTCTATTGACTGTGAGTATGGGAGTGGAGGGGAGTGGAGGGGAGTGGAGGGGAGTGTGGTGTGAGGGGCGCAACGTTGTGGTTGTTGCAGGTGCAGGGAAGGACTTGGGAAACGAGGGAAGTCAATTGGAAGTACGTGAACGATCTCGCCCAGAAAGTGTTCCCCGTTAGCGTTTTCGGTCTGAGCGACGTCCTCAGTTGGAGGGATTATTCGGAGATCAGGGAGAGCCACCCCGACGTCTCAGGTAGTTTGCCTTTCTCCCGTTGGAGGGCAGCTCGGTGCTGATCGGAGCCCCTTTGCAGGTTGCCTCATAGGGCGAGGGGCGTTGGTGAAGCCGTGGCTGTTCACAGAGCTCAAACAGCAGAAGGACTGGGACATCAGCTCGAGCGAAAGGTTCGACATTCTGAGGAGATTCGTCAATTTCGGTTTGGAGAATTGGGGGAGCGACACAAAAGGTATTTCCAACAAAATAGAAATGATAATCTATTTTGATCGGTCTTCCACTGACGGAGTCCCTTTTAAGGAGTCGAACTCACCCGGAAGTTCCTACTGGATTGGATGTCCTTCCTCTGTCGTTACATACCCGTCGGCCTTCTCGAGCACCCACCGCAGAAAATCAACGACAGATCGCCCAAATTCGTCGGGAGGGACGACATGGAAACCCTTTTAGGGAGCCAAAATCCAGACGATTGGATCAAACTCAGGTGAGTGGAGAGACGAAGAGTTTCCCGCAGACGAACTCAAATCACAGAGATTTTGTTCTGTTGCAGTGAAATGCTTCTGGGACCGTATCCAGAACACTATCAATTCGTTCCCCGTGTGAAAGCCTATTTTTGGCCGATAGACTCGTAACTCCTTCGCGAGTTTAAAGTGAAAACGTGTTTGATAATTTATTAACAGTATAAGTTTTAAAAAGGTTTTATTTAATGTTTTATTTAATTCCGCCGTGAAATCTCTTCCGATGTTATCTCCACCTGAATTTAATGGAAGAATTGAGAAAGGATGAATGATTATTGAGCTTTATTGAGAAGAAACATTAATGTTGCACTCGGCCTTTCACAAATCCGAAAATATGTCGCCTGATCTGGTGCACTTGTGAGGTTTCCATCGGACGAAGCACTCGCAGGCGACTGGCACCGCAGAAAGCGTCCCCACGAATCCCCAAACATTCCTCGTCTCGTTCACCAACCGACCAAACACCTCCACGTCCACTGAAACACACCCTCACTTAGTCCACAGCCTTCCACAAACCACCGCCCTCCTACCTTTCCGCTCCCTGCAGTTCTCCGGCGCGCACACCGCCTCCGACTCCTCGTTCCCGCGCCCCGACACGCATCTGATCACGTCCACTTTCCTGGGCAGAAGGTTGAACATCCTCAGGCTCACCTCGCCGCTGCTCCGGATGAAGTTGCCCGCGCTCGACCGGATCAGCTCCCTCACGTCCAGGGACCGCCTCTCCTCCTCGCACAGCGGACGCGACTCCTGCACAGAACGGGTCAGCCGCCCCTCGCTACTTACCTCCTCCGCCTCCCAGGAAGGCTCTTCATAAGGCACGGGGAACAGTCTCTGGTTCGCGAGGTTGGCTGCACTGCTCTGCGATCTGAGGGCCCGCCAAAAATCTCTCTCCGTCAGAGACTCTGTCAGCAGTGCGAGGAGTAGTGTTCCACCCTGAAAGACAAGTCTGTTGTCTTCATCTTTCGAAGGCGACGGCCATTCACACAACTTCACTTACAATTAATAAATGTTTTATCATTACGCACTGAGCGACGACCGGCGACAGCAGAATAACCGCTTTTCCGAGCGATCCTTTATTTTATACCCCCTCATCACGTGGGCGGTTCTTTATCTTTTTCCATCTTGTCTCCGTCTTTTTAATTGGGGGCCAATGCGCGATACCGCTCTAAATTACCTCACCTTTGATGAAGTAAAGCTCACAGTTGCTGCATTCATTCGCCCCCATCTCGCCCCCGAGAGGACCCTTTCAGGATTATTCTCCCCTTCGTCCGCCCGACTCATTCATTTCTCCTGCACGCCCACATTCCAGGCTCTCCCTCCTCCTCTGCTGCGAGAGGGCCCCGAAAGCACCGCCAGCTCGTAAAGGGGGCGACGAAAGGCGTTGAGGTTCGCCTGAAAGTTTGGTAACCCTCACCGGAGGGGACGCGGAACGAGATAATTTTTATTTGTTTCATCAAGAGAAAAGCTAATAGGAAAATTCAATATTGAGCCTTTATCATCTAATGAATAATTGGCAGACATCGCAGTGGGAAAAGTGTTTCTTGGAAGTGGGCGACGGCACAACACTAGTGTTCGTGCGTCGAGCATTGGTTATCGCCAATCACATATGTGATATTCCTTCTCTGAATAATCTCTTGTTTTTATTTGATCTTTTGGAGGGGAATTCCACGAAAGCCAAATGAGGACGTTTTGCTTTCCTTCAGAACTTCCACAACGGCTTTTTCTGTTACTTTCCTCAACTTTTTTACCAATTTATTTTTAAAAACATTAAAAACGAGCAGAATCCCCGATTTGGCCATTTTTCAACGTATGACAGTATAAAAAGTCACGGAGTATATACACAGTATATTATTATAAAAGAACTAAATTTTGATTGTTGGCCGGATAATTTTTTACAAAAGCGAATATCAGTTGTGTTTTATAATATTTTACATATAAACACTATTAATTGTTGGATTTGATATGAAATAAACGAATACTTATGTTTTTTATATTAAAAAATAAAAAAGAAAATGGCTAAAGTTCGTCTTTGCTTATCCTGACTGTCTTCCCGAGAGAGGCCCAAAATTTGCTCCTTTCCGGCAGCAAATTCCTCTTCATCTCGATCCCCTCCTTGTCCAGGTGCAGGAACTCCAGGTCCCGGCTCGACACCGCCTCCCACTGCATCCCCTCCACCTCGTTGGGGGTCGGCTCCCTGCAACAACCCTACAGCCTCAGCCCCGCCCACAACACCCCAACCACCCCCCACTCACCCGAACCGCGCGAAGTTCGTCCACAGCTCCACCATCACCTTCATGAACTTGTTGTCCAGCGCAGTGAAGCTCGCCTTCGGGAACAGTCTGTCCGTCGGGAAGAGGTAGATGAGTTCGTCCGCATGGCAGACACCTGCAAGGGACAGGACACCCTCACTCAAGGGATGACGCCTCAACCCTCAACCACCTACCGTAATCGCGAGTGGTGTCCCCGAAGACGGAACTGAAGCTGAGAGTGCCTCTGTAGGAGAAGTAATAGTAGTAGACGGGAGATTTCCCACTTTGGTGCATGAGTCGGACAGCCTCGTCCGCCCCGGCGAGGAACCATCCGTCCGTCCAGAGCTGCAACCACCCGAGAGTTGAGACAGCGCACCCCCACACCCCCCGACACCCCTCACTCACGTCATTCACGCTCTGGTAGGTGTCATTGTTGACAGGAGCGTCGCCGAAGTAGAATTTCCTGATGAGTTCGGTCATCCCGGGGACGTCAGACGCGGAGTGTCTGTAGAACAAGCTCATGGGCACTATCCTGTGGAAGTCCTTGTCGAGTTGTTCGACGAGGGTGTAGTCGTCGTAGAAACCTGCGGGGGGAGGGTCGATTAGGGCGGAAGGGCGGGGGTGCAGGGGGTAACTCACCCGCCACCCTCAGAGCGCCGTCGCCGCTGTTGATGCCGGTTATCCAGGGAACGGGGGCGAATCTCCCGTGGGAGAGGGCGTCCCGTGGGTGCTCTTCTATGAAACGCTCCTCCTCTTTGGCCATCTTTTCGACCACTGGTTTGAACGGGATCATCGGCTCTTTGAACCACTCCTGAGAAACAGACATAGTTGATTTTGACCCGACCTTATTTTTTGGAATTCATTTTTAGAAAATTTATTTTTGGGGGGTGAATTTATTTTATTAAAGAAAAACAACAAAAATGTGTTGTGAACTCAAATTTGGACTAAAAACTTTCCAACTGTTAATTTTTCTTCTCATCCTGAAAATTCTTGAATTGAATTCGCACGATTTTGCGTATAGAAATTGCCTAAACAATGTTTTTTAGGAGTGAATTTTTCCGTGAAAACTCACGAATTATAATTCGTACTCGTCGCATTTTTGGAAACCAATTTTTACTCTGAACTCTGAAACACTCACCATGAAATGAACATCCGTCTCTATAATCTCCTCCACCGGTTTCTCCCTCAGACATTCCACCAACGCTTTCGTCGGCGATGTGGGGCAGTTCAGCACTTCCCCGAGCTTTATTGTGTTGTTCCTCGTCACCCCCGGATGACCCAAAGCCCACGAGCAGAGAGCCGTTCCAGACTGAGAGATTCCCCGATGAAACAACCCTGCAACATCCCCAATTCATTACCACACCCCAACAATCGCCCCTCCCCCGCTGCACACCTTTACTCTTGGAGGACATCATATGGTAGTGGACGCTGGCGCCCCCCGCGCTCTCCCCGAAGATGGTCACCGATTGGGGATCACCCCCGAAGACTTTTATATTCTTCTGCACCCATTTCAAGGCCGCGTTCTGGTCCTTGAGACCCAGATTCCCCGGAAGGTGCTCGTCCTCCATGCTGAGGAATCCTGAAAGTTCAGTTTCCTTTGGTCGTTGCGGAAGAAGTGGATGGGAGCGCAGTTTGTTTACCCAAAGGTCCCAGCCGGTAGTTGAGGGACACCAACACGATGTCCTTGTCCAGGAGGTAGTGCGGGGGGTAGTACAGACTGTTCCCGGATCCCGTCACCCAACCCCCACCGTGGATGAAGAACATCACCGGAAGAAGTTCCTCCTTCTCGGTCAGATTAACCTGAAAACGCGCATCTGTAGTTGGTGATCAGTGGAAGAACAAAAAAGCAGGTTCTCACCTTGGGCGTGAACACATTCAGGTACAAACAGTCCTCCTCCCCGCTGACGAAGAACTTCGTCTTGACGTAGATGTTCCTCTGGGCGCAGATGACGCCATCCCGGGTGGCATCCCGAACGCCCTCCCAGGGCAGGGGCTCTTCCGGGGCCTGAAAGAGCGAGAGACTGCACCGGATGGCCTTTGCCAGTCACGGCCAATGTCGCCCCGGGCTGCTTACCATAAATCGCAGGTGGCCCAGTGGCGGACGGGCGTAGGGCACCTTCAGGAAGCCGAAGAATTTGTTTCCGGCCCTGGAAGTCATGGGCTTGCCTCTGAGGAGCCCCTGGGAGACCCTCACGTGGACGTGGTCGTCCTCCCCCTCGGTGGCGGTGGCCGCCAGGAGGGTGAAAGCGAGCAGGAAGTGTGTGGTCTTCATGGGGTCGGAGAAATGAGTCTGTCTTTACTGAAGGAGTGAATCAAATTAAAAACGTAATGAAATTTAAATGAAATTCCGTCGTAATTATTCGCAAGAATACATAATCGGAAGGCTTTTTCCGACGGAAGTGGGGAAGAATCTGTCGGACAGTCTTAAATTGTCAAAAATAAAAAAAGTGATATAAAGCCACGCCTTTGGCCCCCTGGGGTTTAGGAGAGGGAAAATCTCAGGCATTTCGAGGACGAAGCGAACGTTCAAGGCCGATAATGGCAATGTTTGTGACCAATCAAAGAGAGGAATGGAAGAGCATTTGCTGATACTTTATTGGTCGACAGCACTGTCGGTTGCTGCTGATTGAGCAAAAGACCCGACTGAAGAACTCCCGATTATAAATAGATTTTAATTTATTCAAAATTTATAATTGAGATTCTAAAAAAGCTCATTTTCCAATTGTTGTGAAAATGACGGAAAATTGAACTTTAATCGGTTCACTACAAAAACTGACGTCAGAGGCTTAATTCAAAACCTGTTAAATAAAACAAATACCAAAGTAGATAGCACATTATAAACAAAGAATGAACATTTAATAAAAAGGAAATTGAAAAGACCGAAGAGCGAACAGTTGAACACTAAAGAATCAAATCTCGAATGGTTACAACACAAAACAATATTAACAAAAAATACAATACTAACTACGAAAACCTGCAGATAACGACTAAAATAATAATCTACTAAAAACTGAATGTTTTATATATATTTGTGTCGGCAATTTGCTCCCTTAATGACTTCGGGCACAGTAAAGAGTATAAATTATAAATTATCAATATATATAAAATCCCAAACTACGTCCGTACGTAATTTCCGGAAGTATTCGTAAAAAAATACATTGTTTATTATGTTTATATATTTTTTTACATTTATTATAACAATTTTTTTTAGAGGAGGGTTTTTCATTTAGTAGATTTAATTTATTTATAATGATTAGTTTAGTTGTCATTTTTAGATATTTTTTTTATTTCTTATAATAAATTCTTTTTAGAGCGGAGTTTTCATTTAACGGTTGATTTAATTTTTGTAGTCGAATTAGTTTTGTATACAGTATTTACAGTATAAAACCGTATTTACAGTATTATAATATTGCATTAAGGACTCTTAACGCGATTTCTCTCAGACGGATTTTGATTTCTCAATACGGAGTTCCACAAATTAATTCCATTAAATAATAAAACGCCTTTAAGATTTCACAAAAAAAAATTTAATAACTGACATCGCCTTAAAAATAATAAAAAAAACAAAAACTGAGTCAATTAAAAAACAGTTTTCCTCCCACGGGAACCACATCAGACACTCCATTCGTTGCACAAACCAACACTCACCCTCACCCCCAAACCACCCCACAATCCACACACCACTCCTCACTCACCTGCCTCACCTCTCCTCTATCTCAGACTGACAACTCTTTCGCCAATCGACAATCGCCCATTATGACATCGCCCGTCCGATCCATACTTAGCTTACGCACTTCGTTTGGCCATAGTTCATTCGGGCGGATTTCGGCTGTTCATTTGGGGAGGTCGGGTGGTGTCCTTTGGGGGTGAGAGAGTGTGAGGGGAGGGCGAGGGGTGGAGTGGAGGAGGGGAGTGGTGGAAGAGGAAGGCAGTTCGGTTCCCGGAGGAGAAAGGCCAATTGGAGCGATGTCGAAAGGCGAAACGAGTTTTGTGCCAAGGTTTTCGAGTTTGGCCATGTGATGTGAAGAGTTGACGGAAAGGGAGATTATTTGGCGGGAAGTTGAAACCGCCTTTAAAGGAGTCTGACTTGTGGTTTCAACTCTGACAAGTGATTTGGCTTTTGCCATGTCGAAATGCAACAAATGGAAAATCCGAAAGATGATTTATCAGTGCGAGAACCGTTAACTTTAAATTAAAATTCGTATAGAATCGCTCATTACAAAGCTAAACAAAGGCCATTTTGTCTTCTTTTTATCTTCTTTTTTATCATATAATGAGCCCGAGAACCATTGACCATCAATGAGCAGCCATTTTGATGACAGGACATGCTTTAAAAACATATTAAATAACGTCCCTTTACTTTGAAAACCGCCAATAATTAGACAATTTGTCAAAAGACGCACTCAGTTGACTTTATATTTCTATTTTTCACAAACAATAATTTGATAAATAAAGGAAAAATAATCCTCGTCAAGAGCGCGAAAATTAATTTTCGAATTCTAAGTTAATAAAAAACCGTTGAACTGCAACACGAAAAAAGTATGAGACGTACTTTTATCTGTGGAATCAAAGGTTATTTGAAAGGAAATTGGAATGTTCGGATGTGAGCATTTTCAAAAGAAAAACCACCCAATGTTAACTTTTGTATTTTTTTTATTGATTTAATACCTTGGTAGAAAAAAGGAGAACTAATATAAAAATATAAAATCTGAGATGATGTACAAAATTTGGGGGAACCAAACCAAAATTCAGCAGCGACCCTCAGATTCGTCCAACTGATCTCTAATTAATTCTTAAAATATACATTTTAAAAATGCTTTTAAAAATTCTATTCTTACTACCTTCTACCTTTTTTCCAGGACTTTCCATAACCATGCGATTTGGCTTCTTTCCCAAATATATAATTCAAAATAAAAAAAATTCAGCGGCAAACTCTGAAACCAAACGACAGCGCCAGGAACGTCCTATTTTATTATCAATTTAAAAAAAAAAATTTTAAGGCCAATCCCATATAATAACAATTAAGTTGCAATTAAAAACTATAAAAGCGATTGGTTAAGACATAAAAAATTTCCGAAATGAAAAAAGAAACTTTTACAGGGTTATGAACAATCCCTTTAAGCCCTAAACTATTATTTTATAAATACAATCGACCTCGCCGAATCCGCCCATTGCTTTCCCCATATTTTGCACTCCTTCACTTGCCTTTTCCCTGTCGACCGTTATTATGTACATAATGCCCATTTAAATCATATATCTACATGCTGAGTGACAACGAATGAAAGTGGAGTTTTTCTGTGTTCGGGTGAACAGCGAAATGAACTGTCGTTTTGGAAAGCAATTCTCGTCCGAACCGGCGAGGTCGACCTGGAGGCAATTTATGCTCGAGGGGCGCCCTAGGCTCCGAACCGATTCCGAATTACAAAATATTTTCGTGAAAATCACCTCCTCAGCTACGACATAATCAACTACCTGTAGGAACGATCCACTCTGGTTGGTCTGCGACTGTGTGTATGTGGGAAGCAAAGCCATTGCAACCGAATGCACTCACTAAACCAACTGCACTCGAGGCATTCACAACGCGAAATAAACTCATTTCGAGCTAATAATATTAAGGCTAGTTATAAATTATTGCTATTTAAAGAAATCGTTTAACGACTACTAAGAGTTCCGGCACTAAAATCCTGAGCTATAAATAATACACTTAACAGATAAGAAATAAATCCGGGAAGCTGTTTATAACACTTCTCAAAACAATCAAATATATACGAAACAAGGATCGATCAGTATAAAACACCGCTACCGTGTGTATTTCTAGCCGTGAAACGCCACTCCCAAACGCCGCGATCGCGAAAAACCGTTGAACAAACAGACGACGTTCTCGGAACACCTGATTGGTCGATTTTAACCGCCAAATTTCCAACGGCCGTTTGCAATTGAAACATTCCGAGCGTCGTCGCGCAGTGGCCGTTGACGGATTCGTTTGCCTCTCGATTGGAAAAAGACGCTGTTTGGCTGAACGAGGTTAATTTAGTGAAAAAGTGATTCTGATCGAGCGGACGAGCAGCCTGAGTGAATCCTCCTTCGGGGCCCGCGGCCGCGGGGGGCCCTGAATATCAGGCGGTCGTTCCGCACGGGAATGATCGGGAACCAGAGTGATCGTTGCACATAAAATTAGCATCGACTTACAAAAATATTATAAGAAAACAAAATCGAAAAGCAACAGCAGTTCCATTGCAGAACTTCATTAAAAAAAAGCTTTTTGAATATTTCTTTTTTCGTAAAATTCGACTCGAGCTGCGAGCATCGCTTTCAAAAAAAAATAAATTAACAGAGAGGGGACCTTTTGTTTAATGCCGTTCTGACAAATTTTTAATTTGGTAATTAACACACACCAATCTACCCGAAAACACAAAATCAAAACCAAGTAGAAGATAATTTTTACAGATAATTTTCACCTTTTACAATAAATTAAACAAGTTTTTTTTTTTTAAACCCAAAAGTTATAATAATTAGAGAGTGCTTTTTCTCGTGAACTTTTGTCTTCAGAAAAAACAGTATTTGCTTTTGACATGATATCGAAATCGAACTCGAAGTGCAATTCTAATTAAAAAAACGATTAGAAAAAAAAAAGGATTATCGCGGCCAAAACCAACCGACAGGTGAGGTGAAAGCATCGAGTGGGTAGACGACAGATAAAATCCAAAGCCCCGCGAATAACCCCTAGATAATTATCCAATGAATGTCCGAGCACCTCACATTGTCTTCGAGTGGAAATTCCTTCGAGAAAATTGCTAAGCAAACAAACTTTCAAAAAAGAGTACAAATGACAAAAAAAAAAGAAAACCTGGCAACGAATTAAACGAAACTAATTTACCTACTGCTTTTTTAATTACTAATTTTTTTTTCTCTCTAAATACAGAATTTTTTACTCTCTTTTTGCGAATTTTTAACTTTTTTTTTGACGGTTTTTGCATATATATATTTTTAAGAACCAGTTATGCATATAATCGTTTTGACCAAAGAAAAAAAAACATAACATTCATATGCAGTCTTTGTTATTTCTTTTTTTTCCTTTTTTAAAAACCTTTTTCTCCAGACAGAGCCTGTTCATGCTATTTTTTAGCGACTCCGCGTTTGCTGACGACCAATCAAAGTTATCCGCGTATACATCGCACATATAATTATATAATTCCGAGTTTTTTTGTGTGTCGCCGAATCGTCTCAACGCGCACATCGCCAATAAACGCAGAGTTTTAACCTAATTTTATATATAAATATTTGTATATTTTTATACATGCATTAAAAATTGTGAAATATGCAATACAAAAGCTTTACCTAGCAATGCTAGCATTCTTTTTTAATTTGCTATAATCTATAAATATGTATCTGTAATGAATACAACAGCATTTCCCATTTGTTTGTAATCGGAGATATTTTATTCCGTTTAAAATGTGGACAAACGACAGTTTTCTGTCCAGACAATGACAATACCATGATTTTCCGCGAAATTATGCTTAAATTATACCAATGCACTGTTTTGTGAATTTTTTTTTTTCACTGTTTTGTACAGGGCCGATCACGCTTTCCCTTTTTTTATTGTAGACTTGTTTTTTTTTTTTTTTTTTTTAAATGGAACTCGCGCCGAATTCACTTGCGGATGTTTCCAGAAGAAACAAAACCTGTGTTGATCATTTTTGTCAGCGCACGCGAAAACACAACACTGTGTTCGGCCGTTCGCGAACGCTTCCCTGCACGAAATCTTTCCGAAACGTACATTTACATTACGTAAATGCTTTTTCAATGAGGTTTCATAAGTCGGTTTAGTTTTACAAATTACATGTTTTCCCCTATGGAGTAATCTTTTGTTATTAATTTAGCACGTATGTGTATATAATTATAAAGATATATACATATACGTTTTGTTGTCTTCACGTAGGATGTCGATTTCTCATATACATTTATACATATATATGAAACAGTCGGTTTCTATTTTTTTTTTTGTTTTATAACACGAAACTGTTAATTTGTAAAATTAAATTTAACGCACCTAAATTTAATGTTACAAATTGTTAAGTGTGATTCGAAAACCATCATCTTGTAGTGAGTTTTTTTTTTTTTTGGATGAGTTACAATATGGAGGGATATTCAAACGTTTTGGATTATTGAGCGACCCACTCGCGACAAGGGGACTCTGACCTGCGTGACCTTTCGGGTTTTTTGTACTTAAGTGAGATGCGCAAAAATCCACCGAGTAAAGGGTTCAAAAACATTACATTAACAATTTTTTTTTCTTCTTCTTCTTATTCTTCATTTTCATTTGTTCAATTTACTACCTTTCGATTGTCGTTTCACTTAACGAGTTTTGACCTTGTGAACCGAATCCTTTTAATCTTAAAGCGACCAAAAATTTGAGTTTTGATACTAAACGTGAATAGTGAGACTTGAAATGCAATTAAACGGAGAACGTTCTGAAAAGCTCTTAAAAGTATACACAAAAAAAAAAAGCTGCAGAGATTGCCTTTTGCAAAGGAGCAAAGAGATACTCGAATGAAAACAGCAGCTATGTCCGATTGTTAGACTTTTCATGACCAAAAAAAACAAAAAAATTTTGCATGTCTCCTTTTTTCACCGTACGTGAGCTTTCTTTCACAAAAAAACCCCACGCACCATTTTAATAATTTATTTTAAAAAAAGTAACAAATATTTTTTTTCTTTTTTTTCGTTTTATTTTAACAAGTATCAAAAATAAATTCCACTTTAAAAATTCTCTCGCAATTAAATATTTTCTTTTTTTTTTTTCTTATATAAAAAAATTCATACAAAAATTGACTAACGACCATCGTTTTTTATTTATTTATTCTTATTTAAATATTAAAAAAAAACTTTTGATCGCGCTTTTTATTTTTTATTTTTTTCTTATTTTTAATTTACTTCTCAAAGAAATTTTTTATATTATATACCCTTAATTTTTTTATTTTTGTACTAATTTTTCAATATCTAGTGGACGTAGTCCGGCAACACTTATCTCCTCCAAAGTTGGTATATTTGTTCTCTAAATTTGAATATTTGACTTTCGGTGGGAATGACTCGTTCCACTAATTTAAAAAGAAAAAAAAAAAAGTTCGAAGCACCGAACGGGGAAACCTTACACCTAAAATATATATATAAAAATATTATTTCCCTCAACGGTGCCGCCTCGTCAAATATTCAAATTCCATTTCAATTACTTATTTTAATTATAAATAATTTACACACAAGACATTTTCCACATTCTTATGCTTTTTCCCTCTTTTTTTACATTTTCTTTATTCACCGACTGAAATTCGTTTTTCCTTTTGTCTTATCCGAAGAATACGGGCGTTGGAAAACTATCCGTTGCCTTCGGTCGGTGTTATCTCCGCCTCCGGCAATTTGTTAGTTTTCCAAAGCCTTCACAATCCACAAAAATCTATTTTCCATCGAAATCCATTCCCTCAGGAGAAAGAGAACCTTTTGTGAGAATTGTGACTTTTTCCTAATAAGGGGCAATTTTTTTTTTTTTGAGCCGCTTGACCGCGTTTTACGATTCCGCGCGCGCCATCTTAATTCGGTCGACACTCTGGGACGGAATGTTTGCTTTCAGGGGTGGGCTCTGCTCCACCCCTTCGGACTCTCTGTAAAACTAGGTCAAGCGCCTTGGGAAAGTTCTGTCGAAACGCCGCCGAAATGTGCTGACTCGGCAGGGTATGAATCAAAGTTAAAAATGGTTTTTTGTATTCCTTCTCGAATCGCCAACGTGAGTTTCTTTAATTAAAAAAGAAGTTAATTGTCAACAAATTAAAAGGAAATACAGATTCGCTTTTGTTTGGAAATGGCAAAGACAAAATTTTTGGCAAAGATGTTCGCTCTGCTTTTGCTCTTTTGTCCTGCGCCGTTCGAAAACCAACGAAGTGTTCCATTAATGAACACTTTTCGTCTTTTCCAAAATCAACATTTTACAAAGAAAATCGTCTCAAATACGGGCTCTTCTTTGGTATAATAATAACTATAAAAGTACCTCTTTCTCAGTGATTAAAAACAAAAACAAATAAAATAATCGAAGGCTATTCTGCGTTTTTCCTCTTTAAGGTTTACTGATTAAAAATACATTATAATGTATAGCACTTAAAATGAATCAGAAAGTAAAGATTTTCAAAACGTCACCAAAAAAATTACGTTTAGTTTAGTAGTGGGCGAAGGGAAATCGAAAATGAACACACAGAATACCTTAGGAACTTAGTTACAAGAATAATAACTTTCAAAATTCAAGAAAAAATCGTTCTTTTTTCTCTCTCGAGGTATCAAAGTTGTATTCATTTTTGTTAAATAACATCTACTTTTCCTCATTATTATTCTCGCTCTCTTCGAGACTGACTCCCGCGTGCGCCGCCTCCACCCGGTGCAGGCTGCGTCACCATCGATCGGATTCTTCGCTGGGCAGACTGAAACCAAACAAGGGTTACTCTCCGCTCCTCCCCCGGCCACCCCCCAACCGCGCCCAATCACCCCCCACATACCTGGACAGAGAAAAAGGGCCCGATGATGTGGACCGTCGTTTCTTCTTGCGTGGGAGGCGATGCCCCTTGCTCAGGCAGCTTAATAATGGATCCCGTAACGCGTTGGAGTTCGCGGACGTTTTGCCCGCCCTTACCGATGATGCGTCCCACCTGGGGAGACAGAGAGGGTTCAGTCGGGGGCGAGACCTCCCCTCGGGGGCGACTCCTCGGGGGGCCCACTTACCTGGGACGAAGGAACCAGAATTTCGACAGTCAACTTCACGTCGTCACTACCGCTACCTATAAAACCTTCCTCTCGCATCTTTTCGAAAATTAAATACTGAGCCTGAAAGAGAGGGAGAGAGAGAGCGTTAGGGTTGTCGCTGAGGGTGTGTGGAGGGGGTGACGGGGAAGCGCACCTTCCACTGTGATTCCGGTGTGCCGACGATAGTCACTTTCCTCTCGATTGGTTGCTCGGTTCCTTTTTCCTGATCTAGCGAAGCGATTTTTACACTAGCTCCTGAGAATCTGATTATGTTCCTAATGTGAGTTCCCTTGGTGCCGATTATGGCACCCACTGCGTTGTTAGGTATAAATAAAAACGTGGTTTCCTGAGGAATAAACCAACGAGAGGTGAGTCCCTTCGCCCGCGGGCGACACGCGCGAACATGGCCAACCTCCGAGGCGGACACGGATCGAGAGGATACTTACTTGTAAGGAAATTAAATGTAGTACAGGGGCAATTATAATACGGGGAATTGCGAGGGTTTTAGTTCTGCGAATAAAAAGGAAAGAGAGTTACGGAGGGGTTTGGTTGGGGCGAGGAGGGGCTGGGCGGGGGAGGGAGGCAGCCATGCGGGGGGTGTACTCACTTGAGTGTCCCCTCCTTGGGAGGGGCCTTGCTGGGGACCTGAAGGTGGGTAGATGGGGGGGTATGGCATGGGAGCTCCCGAGCCATAGACTCCGCCGAAGGCACCGGGGCCACGAGAGGAATAGCCCATGTTGTTCGTCGACATCATTGCCATTGGATGCAAGCCTGGGAACATCATGCTCTGGGGCTGAAAGAGAAGAAGTGGTATTAGGGGTTGTTGGGGGGGAACGGGGGATGAAGTGCCTCCTGTAAGGGTACTCACTGCCATCGCCTGGAGGTCGTTTTCGTAACTTTGCCTAAGTTTCGCACTGATCATCGATTCAGCTCTGCTCATATTATCAATTGTACCTTTCACTGTGATTATTCTTTCCAAATTAAAGCTGTTTATGTCGTTTATACTGTAAAAGAGAAGGAGGGAAATGAGGCGGGGAATCGCACCCTCCGAGAGGGAAGAGCCAGAAAGATGTCTGACATGGTCACCTGGATACTGTAATTTTCGAATCAGTGTCTTGCATAATCCTTTTTATTGTGTTTCCTCCTTTTCCTATGATTCTTCCGATTAAATTATTGTGAGCCAAAACCTTTAGCGAGATTTCTCTGGAAAATAAAATTTGAGTTATACACAAAGTGAAATCTTTAACTTTAAAACAATCATTAAATTTAATTACCCTTTATTTGTGTTGCTTGCTTCGGCCTGCATCACTTCCAAAATTTTCTTGCAAGCGTTTGTGCAGTTGTCGGGGTTTCCGTATATAGTTATGGCTTTTTCTAAGGAACCGACGTTGTCTTTGCGATGCACGTCCACTCTGAAAGAACCAGCCCCTCGTCAGCCACCACCCCGTCGGCCAGCTTCCACCCCTCCCCACCGCCTACCTGGCTCTGGTCTGCTGAGTGATCTGTCTGATCGTTGTTCCCTGGCGACCGATAATCGCGCCGACCATGTCGCTCTGGACGAGGATCCTCAGTGGGAAGTCCGTCTGTCTGGCAGAGGCAGCGGGGCCCCCGTAGGCTCCTCCTCCTCCCCTGGAGCCTCCTCGGCCGCCCCCTCGACGCCTTTCCATTGCGAATTCAGCTTTCAACACTTGATTTTCATATTTGTATCCGTTTAACTGATTTATAGCCCTGCCAACATCAAACACTTTGCACTTCCGCTTCGACCGCCCCGAACCGAAGTGCGAAACCCGAACCCATTTACTTACTGCTGAGCCTGGTCTTGAGTTTCGTATATAACCTGATACGTCTGGTAACTTCCATCTCTAGAGTTAATCTTTTCGCAGTTCTGAACGGAGCCGTACTGAGATAAAATTGGTTCCAAATCTTCATATCTCGCATGCAACGGAATGTTGCTCACGATAACTTTGCAGTTCGCACTGAAACAATCACAGTCCGTTACTCATTCGCAGCTCCCCTCTCAGGTGCCAACCCCCTCCCTCCCCTTTGCGGTCGAATTGATAATAATAATAAAAGAACACGCGCGGGCGGGGTGGCAAGAATAATCGTGCTTGACGTGGTGCCTCCTGTCCGAGATTTTGCATAACAAAGGGGTGGAAACGCATGGAGAACGTCATCCCTCCCTCGTGCGAATTGCAAATTGGCAATAAACAAGGGGGAGATTTACGGAGCGGACAATGGGCGGGACGGAGGAAACGAACGGACCAAAGGTAAAATGGCCACGTGATCCTTTCATTGATATAAAGAAACAAGATGGCAAGTGTCATCGGGAGAATCGGGGCGAATTGTCAACCTACCTCGACCGATCCACGACCCGCGAATCAAAACCGAACCAAACGAAAAAAAAAACAGAAAAAATAAAAATCAAGAGCCGCGGATATCACATGAAACGTCTGCACGCCGTCCCAGGCAAGACCGGATATGGAAGAGCTGAGCAATAAACGAGTTAGTCAACCCCGCAACTTTTGTTTCTTTCCGTCTTCATCTTCTCCTCATCCCTTTTCTGCTTTTCCCTCGCCCTCCGTAGACTAAGCATAGACGTTCCTCATTTTTTACCGTCAAACAGGGGAACGTTTCATCTTCGGTTTTCATAAAAAGACCAAGGATTTCGCTTTGGATTCGACACTCCAGCAAAATCCACGCGGGAGCAAAAGGTCGTTACACCACGTGGCCCGCAGAATCAGTTGCACCCGAGGGATTCCCCAATTTGAGTAAAGGAGAGGAGAGAAGGAGAGAAGAAGCCCCTATAATACACTCGAAAGGTTAATATTTTCACCATGATGAGAGGAAGGAAAAACGCCATACCGGGAAAACTATCTGGCCGAGACAAAAGAGCGAGACGCGAGGTGTCCCACCACTTGAGGTGTCACACCCCCAGAAATTCATCCCCTCACTCGTCCCAACACACTGAACACCTCACAGAAAACGAACCATTTCGAACGCACTTCACGCATTTCTATGACGCAAGCTTAATTTTTACTCGAAAAATCCACTTGGAAGCGATCTTTCGAAAATCCCTTCCCCGACTAAAGCAACACACAATTTTTATATTTCGACGTGAGAACTGTTTCACTGCTCCCCTTACATTCGAGACGAACGCTTAATTTATTTCAATCGAACGCCTTCTCAGACACTGTCGCCGGCAAAACGAAAAAGAAAAATGATTACACGGAGCACAGGAAGACAATTCGAAGCGAAAACTAAGCATGAAACGACCTCTGCCACGGTAACGAGTCGTGACAATTACAACCAATTAACACCAACCTAAAAATTGTGCATCCATCCAAGTTGACGGACGAAGGTAAATCGTTCCACTGAAACGTTCCATTTTTAAATCTCAAAGGAACGGAACGAAGGAGGGAGAGAGAGAGAGAAAAGGAGAGAGAAAAAGCGCGCCAATTCAGGACAAGAAAAAAATATTCCTTTTTGGGGTGGAAGGGGTAGAAGGGCGGAAGGGGCGGAAGAAGGGGAGAACCGACAACGGATGCGAGCGCCTGCAAACGGCCGGTGGAGACACCAACTCAGGCTCGTTAGTCAGGGTTAGGGTTGGCAGATGACGCTGGTGAAGCACGATGCTTTCTCGAAGGGATGGAGGGAAATCAACCCCTGTTTCAATTCATCCCTCCCGAGACGAAGGGAGCAGGCGAGCAGGTTATATTCACAGCATCTAGCAACGTGATCATTTCCCTCTGCCACCTCCCTTGCGGGGGCAGAGCTTTCAGTCGCTGTTCTCTTTATTAATTTCCTTTTCATTTGTACACGTTAAGCTGTCTTGGAAAGCATGTATTTTCAGCACTTGTACATCCCTTTGACGCATTTTACTTTTGAACAAGTTTCCCTTAATGCTTTCAAGCAAAGTAATGCAATTCAAGCAAAGCATGAACTAATTAAGGGGCTGAGCAGAGAAAACAAATTATAATGCAAATCAGACGAGAAAAAAAAGAGGGTCAATTTTATCCGTTAGCTTTTTAAGCAAAACAAAAAAAAATTCACACATCAGTCACATGGAGAGATCCTCAAAAAGGAGCCGAAGAAAACAAGTTTTTCGGGAGAAGGCTTTGCAAAAGGCTGAGAGCGAATACCGTTACGAGTTGGAACTGGCGGCACTTTTCGGCAGGTGAGGGATGATTTTGACTCCGCCTACGGACTCATTAAATATTCACCCCTGCAAACATATTAACGCTCCTTCTCATTTGAGACATTAAAAATGGGACATGAAACCGCCAGAATCGCCGGCGGTTTTCGTGTCTCCGCCAACGAACTCGCAAAACTCGGCTCCCATTTTCTGCAGCATTCTTTTTACAAAGCAATAACATTCTTTGAAAGCAAGAGATTATACAGAAACAGTTTGTAGGCCCTCGTTGTACTGCACTCACTGCCCTTTCCTCAATCAAAAGCCTCCCGTGTCAATTCGGGGGTCGCAGGGAAAGTGAAACAGTAAAAGAGCAAAGAGGCTCCGACAGGAGACTGAGAGGAAGAAGATTTTGCACGGGATTGGCTGGACGTGGTGAAAAGCGGGTGCGGTTTAATCTGAAATCATTCATCGCAGAATGAAAAGGTGAGAGGGAAAGGGTGACGGAAACCCCGCCTCGAATTTGCAAATGCAAATGTGCAAAGGTCATTTCATTTGCAGTGTGATCGATGACCAATCACAAATGCAGGGGAGATTCGCCAATCTTTTGCTCTCCCAAAACCCGCTTTTCTTACACTCGACGATTACGTGAATGTCTCGCGAAGCTTTGCCACGTACGCCCATAAATAAAAGTTGGAGGTTTAAATCCGAAGACGACCAGTCCTCGTGAAGGAGTCACATTACGCCCTCGCTGCACTATTTCGCACTGCTTCTAATGTGAAACAATGGCTCCGGTCCCATTATAAAATTTCCGCTTACTCTCCGGGTGTAGGAGTAGGGTAAGAAAGTAGCAGCCACAACCTCCCACGGAAACGAAATTCCCCGGTTACTTAGCACATCCCCGTCAGTGTTTTACAAAGCACACAACTCATATTGTGACACTCAAATGCACCCATATTAGAATAATAAAGTTGAAATGCCGTTGAGCACGAGAATTCTCCATCGATTTGTCTCGATTAAGTCACTCCCTCCCGCCCACGTTATTACATGGAGACCTCCCCGCGACCACCTTTTCTCGATTTGTTTGGGGGGCTGCAACAGCATTTATTCTGTTCGGACTGGAAGTGCACTCGGAAGTGCAACTCCCCCGTCCCGCAACGGCAATCGATTTGAGGAGTGACCCACACGAACACTTAAAACCGAAAATATAAAAAATTCATGCAGAAGCACCCGACTTACCTCCAACCATTGCCAAGCTGCTCGGTCGGCGAATCTGAATCCCCACCACCAGAACCCCTGAAACACAGACATGAAGACATACAGGATCGTTAGGCAAGCCTTCCGCATATTTACACTAAAATCATCACTCACTTACACTTACGCTATCACTTCGAGGGCGCTTTAAGGCTGGATAAAGCGCCCTTGCGAGTGCAGGGGGGAAAGGAAAGAAGTTCGCCAAGAAAAGAAGGTGAAAGCAACCGCCGAAATATGAAAAGCGAAACATGCGGGTCATGAGCTGTACTGAATCATGTTATCTCTGTGCAAAAGTTAAAGAACAGAAACTACTGCGTGGTTTTAAACGAAAAAGAAAACCTAAGCGGAGGGGAAATCATCATGTCAAAAATGAGTAAGTTATGGGGATCGATTTCCGGTTAAGGCGGCCTTTTATTGCGACAATCACACACGAACGACTTTTTGTTAAGTTTGAACAAACAATTAGAAGCGGTATTAGTTTCCGTATCTAAAATTATGAAGAAAGCATACAGGAAACGATTGCACATAAAATGGCACACACAAAAAAAGCAAGCAACCAAACAAAAAAGTTAAATAAGCAAACCAAAGGCGAGTTCGCGAGGGAATGATACAGCACAACACTTGATGGGGCACCCGAAAACACGAGCCACAACCGCGGGGACCCACCCACTGCACTCAAATGCTGCACACCACCAGTCCCGATCGCTAAATTATCGCTAAATTGGGAAATGCTCACTTTCCAACGATAAAAAAGCATGCAGACGTGCTCCGGAGAATGTTACAGTGTTGCACACTTACCGCTTTTTAGAACCTCCCGCCACAGATGGCTCAACAACAATGGATGATCCTTGAAAGTTATACCCTGTTAAAGACAAAAACCAGAATAAATACAATTTTAGAAAATAAGAAGCGTTTGGGGGGGAAACACCCATAAAATCACTGAAAAATACTCTACAGGAGAAAACAAATTCTACATTTATTATTACTGTTTAGATTTAAAAGGCGATCTTTAGCCCACTGTGCTTTCTTCGGCCGTCAGAAGAGGCCATCATTCTGACATGTCAACCATCGAGGACCGACCCCCTCCTAAGAGCACTCAATAAAACCACCACAATGATAACATGCAAATATTTAAACCCTCTTCGCCAAACGAGTTTGCCACGCGAATCGGGGAGGAACGTGTTGCAAAAACCGACACCTTCTCCCAGTCTGCATTATTTATTGCAATTTGCATTTATATTTTCAATGAATGCACCGGCCGTTCCTCCTGCCAGACCGGCTCGTCTCATCTCAAAGTCTGATTTGCTCCCCCAAGTCGGAGACTTTGCACCCCCTCGGCGACACATCCATTCCGAGAAATGACCGTCGCATAACGCGACCCCTTCAGGCGTTTGTGTGTCCTCCTGACTTATTAATATGTGCATTCCATATTTATATGCAGCACGCGCGTGGTGAACAGGAAGAGGAATATCGAAGAGAGAGCGGGCAGAGACAAGGAGGGTGCGAATATGAATCGAGGAGATAAGCAGTGCAAGAAAAAGTGTCACCGCATCCTTTGGTCTCCATTATGAATGCGAAAAAGAAAAAATATGAATTTATAATGCGGAGTAGGGGGTGTTTCTTTCATAAAATCACGACTTGGCTTTCACGCGCAGACGACATATTGGCAAAAGGGTCGCCAGACGATGGCACGCTTCTGTCATGTCCCGTCCTTGCCCTTCCTAACTGTCCTCTTCATAAATTCAATTTCTTTGCATATTATAAAGAGGAGATATTTTACACTGAGAGCGACAAAAAAATAATAATGGAAAAGGACTCTCATTCATGATGTCGCCAAATCAAAAGTGCAGACTAAAAGGAAAAGATTCTAAATGTTTGCTGTCAAAGAAGCAAAAACTTTCCAAATTATTATTTTCGCTCCTGTAACTCCTCTTTTTCATTTAGATAACTTAATTAGGGCTGACGAGCTTCTTCAAAACATATATTTTTCATTTGAACGGTCGAAGAAAACCCCGGACGGGATTCACGTGACTAGAAAAAAAGGCATTTAGAAAAATAACAGGCAAAAGGAAACAGAACGCCCTGACGAGAGAGGGAGGAGATGGGAAAAGCAAAGTCCCGACACCCCATTGAGCCAGTTGCCAAGGTAACAGTCCACCCTCACAACCCTTCTCTCATCCGCGGTTGCCAATGAAAACCGAATACTCATGCGGAATGGCGGGAATCGCACAGAGTGACCAATCGACCCGGGGCGGCTTGGGCCAAATCCCTGCCAAATGGCCGGGCCAAACCCAGCCGCGTGAACCTTCCCTGCGAAATCATTACAAAGAAGCAAAGAAGTGTTTTTCGGTTAAACGATTCTGCAGAAAGGAAGAAAAACGTTAATCGGGCAGAGGGATGGTAAGGGGGTCAGGGGCCGCCATGCAACACATGCAAGAAATTGGGAGGTGCTTCACGAGTCGTTATCCCTCCGACTTAAAAAAAGGGTCTCTGCTGCACACCCAAACAAAAAGGGTCTTCCACGTAACCCCAAGTAAAAACGCTTCCCGCGATCGGCGGAAACCGAAGTTTCGGTTGGAGTTCCTTAGAGGGGCGAACATTAGGGATTCTCTCATTGTAAGAGTGCAACATTTTTTCTGCTGCGGATTTTCCCTCCGCCAAAAACCGAATGGTCAGTGGGGTGCATGGCCAACGACCTCTCATTTTAAAATCCATTTTAAACTTGGAAACCGAGTTGACCACGTTCTGCTTTACACCGCATTCATTAAAACCAATCTCAAAAACTGTTTTCATTTGCCTCTCTCGAACTGTTCATTCTGTTATGAATCAAAAAGGGAAAAATACGTTTTGAAAGAGTTCTTGTGAACCTCGGGGCTAAAGGGTTGGCTTCAGCCGGTATTCCTTTTTTGGCGGCTCACCCCGGAGGCCAAAGTTTGTTCATTTTGGCCAGGTTAAGGTGCATGTGATTCTGCAGGCAAAGTTATGCACGCGAAGGGCATGTGGAATACCTTCCGGTAGCTATCAACTTTCATCTTTTCATGGTAATATGAAACCGCGCTGAAATTATAATTGGCAAAACCTTAACGAGGGCAAAGATATTTTGTGTTTGAAAGGAAGAGACCAAACATCGTAATAAATCAGGGTGGAAGGATTCTTCTGGCGGTAATAAGGGCGCCTCAAAAAGAATGTTGAAAACGACGGAGTCAGGTTTGCGTCTCATACCTTGCGACCAGTTTCTTAGTCTTCCAAATGCCAATGAACCAAAGTGGTTCTTCAACTTATTTTGGCGCTATTTCCATTCTATTATGCCCGGATTATATAATTATGATTCGAGTTTTACTCGCGCCTTTAGCCCTTTTTTCCATCCTCAAGACAAATTATTCCCTCCTTCGAATGAGAAACCCCTCGAGGGCAACCGAAGAGAATATTTTTAAGCTAAGCAACCAACGGTAACAGATTAGAAGTTTTCAATCGATTGTCTCCGAAAGGAATTTCTCTCTCCCTTCAATAATTCCTCCGTCAACCCCCCGCCATCTTTCCTTCTTCTTCCCCATTCCTCACATCTACAAAAGCAGAAACGTTATCGGAGTTAAAAGCTGAAGAGCTTTTTCTCATTTACATTCACAAAATAATGTTTGAGTGGAAAAAACACTTCTGAATTACAAGGGAGCGCCCCCCAAAATAAAAAGTGATTTCTCAAGGGGATGAATCCCGCATTTTGGGGATGCAAATAGGGTAAATGAGCTTTATGACAACTGAGGGTGACTCCACAGTGTCCAATATTGGGGTATTCATTTATGAGAAAACAACAGAGAATTTTTTAGTCTATGTATCAAAAAATGTCATTTGGGTGACCCCTGACCCTTTTTATTTGTCATTTATTATTTCATTTTTGAGTGGAACATTAGCTTTCTTATGAAAGACTCATAAATTCAGAAAACACTAAGAAACAGCCAATTAGCTCCAATAACCTGTTAAGCAGTTAAAACTTTAAGATTTCACAAATTATAAGCATTCTTTTTAGCTTTAAAATATTTTACTATTCTATAAAAGTAAATTGTTAACTTTTTGTATTTAATTTTCAAATGTTTATTTACTCACACAATTTATGTAACTGTTTCTTTTAATATACAAACTTAAGATGAGTTTTTTTACACAGAAGTATTATTAAATATCTATTTTCAGAGCAGATTTTTTTAATTACAGTTTTGCAAAAGCAATCAATTAAAAATATGCCATAATTCACAACCACTCCTTAATTTAGTAATCAATGCATGTTTATACACAACTAATATCACATTTTGCATTAAATAATGTGTAAAATCAAGTCTGTTAAAGACCTGCTGCAAAAATATTTAAAAAAAAACAGTATTTATTTACTCCTCCTTAATGCATAAAAATATTTAACTTTAATATAAAATAGGGTGAAGGAACATCCCCAAAGGAAAAGCACATTTGTGAATCATCAAACCAGTTTCAAGCACACCCCATAAAATTGGGATGATAATTGGCATCATCTCACAATTTACCATAACAAGTAATTTTTATTTTCATGCAAATTCAGCAAAAACAGAAGTGATCAATACCTGAGCATGCATGAGTGCTTTATTTCTTAATGAAAAATCATCAGAGACGATTCGTATACTTTCGAGCGATACCGCACCGAATAATTACGAATTAAATGAAAAATTTTTATCAGGTTTATTTTGTGGTTCATAAATCAAACAACGAATGAAATTTATGACAGAAGATTAGGCTTTCCAAAAATGTATGAAATTATTCATCGTCTGATTCATTTCCCCGAAGCCAAGTCTCAACGGAAAGCGGATAATGTGTACAAATAAACAATGCATGCCATCAATAAGGAGAAAAACTTTAATGAAATAATAAAATAAGTTAACGAAGTAAAATCGATCGTGTAGTGGATTCAACGAACTTTCTGGTGCAAAACACGTCCTTGAACGGCATGGCGGCCATTTTGTTATGCGTAGAACTTTGATGGCATGCTTAAATTCCACAAAGCCTAAGGTTATCGCCTTTTGTTTATTAACGCAGTTCATTAACACGAGGCGAACAGGAGGATTCTCGCATGGGTGTTTCGTAAGGAAAAATATTCTTACCGTTTAACTTGTCAATAGCGCGGTCGGCCGAAGATTGGTCCGGGCAATCAACGAAAGCATAACCACCACGTTTAACGAGAATAGCGCCACACGATATGTTGTTGTCCAAAAACAGCTGTCTAAGGCTGAATTCTGACACATCCGCAGACAAATTGCCAACATACAGTTTACTCATCGTCAGCTCCGTAGTCTCTACCGATTTCATGTAAGATAATTATTTAAAACAAAAAATATTCACAAAATAACAGAGATATGACAACGCTAAACTTCCGCTACCATCAACCGCGTCACTTGCCGGTCCCAACAATGCGCAAGCGCTAGTAATCGACGGTCATTCTGTGAACTTCTGCTCAAACGCTATTGGCTGCCATTTTATTCCCTCGCTTTTTTATTGGTTCCTTTATCTTAATATACATTAAAAAATTCCCATTATTTCATTTTGGATTTGAAATTAACATACTGCCACCCCAAACTCTCTTTCTCTCTCACTGATATTTAATTCGGCTAAAAAGATACAGGAAAAGGTGCACTTTCTTTGGGTGTTCCACGGTACAATTTGATCAAATCAATTCCCTTATCTGAAATACAGAAAACTCATCAAGCAAAAGACAAACCGATAAACAACTTTTAATTATGCTCCGAAATAAACGACGAAAAAAAAAGAAATAACGTAATAATGTGAGAGAAATACCGGATAATGAAGAGTTATAAAGCTCTGCTTCAGTTTACACCCACAACAATTTTCATGAAGTCGTTTTCAACTCCACAAAAGGGATGTTCTCCCTTCGGACATAAAAGAGGGAGGAGGGTTAAACATTTTTTTTTAAATATATGAAACCCTCAGATATTTTTTCCAATGAGCGCTACAAAAGCCAAAAATATATAACCTAATCCAATCAAAAAGAAAAAATGATGAAAAGGTGAAATAAATTCTTACAAAAGCGTTCCTGTAAATGAAAATCAAAACAAAAATAAGAAAGATGGAGGAGGGTGGCAGATCGAAAATCTGTGTGGACACAAACAGGAGGAAAGGGATGAGCCCCGAGGGGCGATCGGTCCTGTCCCACGGATGTGGGGACAGGGGTGGAAAAGGGGACGTTTGGGGGCCCCTTTATCCCAAAGACATTTATCCCAAAGGCGAATGAACATGTTCACAAGACGCGAGTGATCGTAGGAACGGATATTTACTGTTTAGCGAAGTCTTCTTACATTTTGTAAATATTTTTTTCTCTCATTTCATTTATCTCTAAGTGATAAAAAAATTAAAACCTTGATGAACGACAAAATGATAATAAGTCATCATCGTCTTCTAGATTTGTTTGATCACTAAACGCTCAAAAAAATTAGAAAGTTTCGGAAACATTTTAACCTTTCATTTTATACTATTTTCTTACACCTTAAAAACAACATTCAACAACATACTTTTGTTCATCTCTCAACTGTTTTTTTTTTTTAACTAATTTCTCTTTTTTTAACTTTTGAAATAACGCGACATGGAATTGTCGAAGCTTCGAGCTGCAGACATGGCTGTCACAAGAAGAGAGACCATCGACGACAACAAAGTCGCGCGAGGAAAACCCATCTTTTCGTCCATGGTTCAATTGCGAAATGCCACTGGAAAAGTTTAATTAAAGAAGAAACCGAACTCAGTTTGTCAATTTTCAAATAGGAAGGTATATTTTCTTCAAGAATCGAATCTAAAGTTTCTCTTCGGTGCAGCACTTGCGCCAAGATTTTGCAAAACGGATTATGTGAGAACGAAATGCGCTCGGGTGAATCCCAACCGCCTTCTTTTTGTTGCGACGCCCCTCCCAAAGGAGATCTCACCCCTGCCATGAAATGACAGTTGCCACAGAACGTCCAAAAATCCCTCACACCATCGCGAGTCATTAAAACCGTGAGATTTTTGGGTCGGTTCTGCCTCCTGCTCGGAGGGTAATGGCGGACGGTGACCGTTAAATTTCAAAAGCGGGCATCGGCGGGAGGGGCAGCCCCGGCGACCAGGGGCCCTGGGCCCCTTCCCTGGGGCCCATGAGGCATCCCTGGGAGGGGTTGGTGAGTTCCTGGGGGTGGTAGAAATGATGGCGATGTCGGAGATTGGGAATTCCATTTAAACATTACACAATTATTATTTTGCTACAAACGTGCAAATAATGTTAGTGGTTCTGTAGTGATAACGGTAGTGGGATTAGCCGAATAGGGGATGATTTGTAAAAGGGTGACGAGCCATAAAGAGTTTTTTCTTTAAGTTTCATTCACAAGATGAAAGAGCACCAAAGGAGTAAAATGCTGCCAATACTGCGTGCATTTTAAATAAAAGAGAGAGAGAGAGAGAGAGAGAGAGAGAGAGAGAGAGAGAGAGGGGTTGTTTTTACTATTTTGCAACGGCAGAAACTCGCATTCGACTTATTTTTAATAAATAATTGCAAAATCTGTCCGTTTTTGGAGTTTCTGCATATCCAACGTTTATTCAAAATGGCGTCTCTTTCAATTGTAAAAGAGAAAAAAAACAAACTCTTCCCCCGATTTCCCGGGAAATGATTTCCACGTCCAGCGAAAACAATAACTACATGAAGCGCTGTGCGTGACATAAAAAAGACGGGGTTGGGGATGAAAGGAAAAAGGGAAACCGGCAAAAAAAAGGGAAGGCGACCTTCCGCCGAGAGAAATTCCTAAACGAATGTGTGGGGGCGGTGGCTAATCATAACGAATATAAAATTCTACTTTTTCCAGGCAAACTTTCAAGGTGCACTTTCATCTCAATTAAACGTTTTTTTCTCGGATTGACTCTGTAAACTTTTCCCTTTTCCACGCGGGAGTTATCAAAATGGCGGACGGAAACTGATGAGAACCATTTGCAGTTATTGTGAGGTAACACAAGCAATGGCTCGTATTGCACGCGAGGAAATAAACAATCAATGGCGGAGAACACCTTTCCAGGCTTCTGGTGGAGAGGAAAAGGGTCGGGGCGCGGGCGTGGAGCCCCCGAGTGGCGGTGCCGCTTTGGTGAACAACCACCAAAGTATTCTACCTGAGTGCCTTGGTCGCCCTTTCGATGATCAAGGTCAACGTTTTCTCTTCTTTTTTCACCGTTTTTGCCATTGTTGAGGCGATTTCTTCGGGGGTGGGAGTCAACGCACCCCAACAATCGGTCAAAATTGGAAAATCTCAACTGTAATTAAAGAAATGATTAATCTGATTTGAAATCGTAATGAAAAAATATACTTTTATACCAAAATCAGATACTCAAATCGCAAAAGTATTTTAATAAATGAATAAATATATTTTCACTGTTTATTCTATTTAATATTCGTTTTTTATAAACGTGTCATTAATATTTTAATTTTATTTATTTAATATATTAGTTTTGTTTTTATGTTTGTTATTGTGTTTTTTTCAGTAGCGGACTATTTTTTGTTCTATATTCTTCACTTTTTTCTTTGACCAATATTTATTCATTCTTCTTTTCTCTTAACGGTCCATTTTGTTCTTTTATTCTTTTTTGCCCATTTCATCTTCGATGCCTTTCTTTTATCTCTATGGTCAATTTTGTTTGTACTTTTTTTCTTCTTTGACCAATATTCATTCATTCTTCTTTTTCTCTCTGTGGCCCATTTTGTACTGTTCTTCTATTTTGCCCAATTCTTCTTCTTCTATGTTTTTCTTTTATCTCTGGTTTATTTTTATCCGTCTTGAGCTTTTTCTTTCTTTTCATTCCTCTTTACTCTCTATGGTCCATTTTGTAATTGTCTTGAACTTTTTCTTTTTCTCAATTCCTCTTTTCTCTCTATGGTTCGTTTTGTACTCTTCTCCGTTTTTCTTTTATCTCTATACTCCATTTTTTACTTTTTTTCTTCTTTTACTAATATTCATTCCTTTTTTCTCTCTTTAATCGATTTAGAACTCGTCTTTTTTATTACAAAATATTCCTTCATTCTTCCTTTCTCTTTGTCGTTCATTTTATACCTGCTTATTATTTGTTGGTTTGGCTTTTATTTATTATGTTATGCGATTCTTTTATGTCATTTTAGACTTACAACAAACGTTTTTGTGCATTTTATAATTTTATAATATTAAATTTTGTATTTATTATTGCATATTTGTTTTTTATAATTTTACTTAATGTAACATAGTTTTAATTTCCATATCGGTTTTTATAACTGCGCGTTTTATGGAATTTAGTAAAATATAGAATAAGTATAAATATAAATATACATAAGTACAAATATTGTAAAATTAATAATACTACACAATACACAAGTAAAAAATAAAACAAAATAAAAGTAATGAAAAGTACAGTAAAACGAACAGGTCAAAAATATAAATAAATAAAAACATAAATAAATTAATAGTAAAAATTAAATGCAATAAAAAAGCAAAATATTACGACACTGAGGCCAATATTATTATTATATTTATTATAATGTATTTCCTCACGCCCGACCAATATCACAACAAAAGGGGCGAAAGGAAACAGTAATTAATAAAAGTGACAATACCCAACAAAAGATTGATTCTTTTTTAGTTTGACTGACAAATATTTGAAAAGAGAAAATGGCAGAAAAAGTAAAAGCGAATAAATAAGTGGAATTATTGTATGAGTAAAAATAAAATGATGGGTCCTCGTCGGTCCCCACCCTTAAGTGATCGTGTGCAACCCCCGAGGGTTTGCTTTGTTCTCCTGCAAGAAGGGGGCGGAGAGGGTAAGTTTGCTCCAACAACAAAGCCAACTACCCGCTCTCTTTTTGTTTTCCGATGGGATATCGAATTACACCGAAAAACATGATTTTCGTGATGGCCGAAGTGGTTTTCATCAACGAATTCCCGGGGACTGAGTCCTTTTGGATCCTTTTCCCTCCCCTGGCCGAGGGGTTGGCGGTGGTCAAGTGCAGAGGGGTGTTCACCTCCTCGTCTCTTTTTCTCTGCGTTCTTTCAGGATTTTAGCTGACTTAATTCCATCATTGTTTCAGTTAAAATAAATCCGAAAGGGTTGAAATCCCCATTTGATGGCCAAAGAACTGCGAATCTGCTGTGCAAAGTCATATTGAGTTATTAAATAACAAACTAAAGGTGATACAAACACGATTTTGATGTTAAGAATGTTTGGCAGAAGTTCGTAAAAGCATTCAATTACAATTCACCAAAGGAAAAAATTCTTTTCATTAGTTTTAATTAAATAAAAATCAAAAAGTATTTTTTTATCTGATCGAGAGAGATAAAGAGAGACAAAGAGAGAGAGAGAGATAGAGTGGGGGAGAGAGAAAGAGAACGCAGCGACCAAAGAGAGAATTTAATTTTGCAATCACCTCTGCTAATAATAGATTAAAGAGGGTCCAACAAAGCATTCAAAATGGCCGACACCCTTAATTCAACCCTCTCCTCACTTTATTCTCGCTGAGGTTCGTGTTGTCTGCCCTGCGAGGGACCACCCTCCTTCTGCCAGTCTGGGAAATATATTTTATTGAGGGCGACAGAGTCAGGTAAGGACAACATGGCCCATATTTGTCTGTCGGAAATCCGACTTAAAAGAGGACACAAAATGGCGCAGGTTGCTGGTTTGTAAACTGACCGACAGATGGCGGTCCGTGAGAATGAAACCCTTTCAACCCTTTCCTTTTGTCAGGGGTGGACAAATGTCCCGTTTTCAAAACTACACTTACGTGAAAGACCAAACAAGTATTCATTAATACAGACAAAATACAATATTACATTAATTACACTCAAAAACGGTAAAATTAACAACTGAAAAACAAATGTATCGTTTTGCGGAATTATTAATTTAAAATGCAGTTTAGTTTTTGAAATTCCTCTTTTGAAATCTTCACATACTTACAACCACATAAAAACCCCGTACTTTATTAAATTTAATGTACAGTATGGAGTAGAAATACCTAATCCTCAAACGGTGTAAAAATAAAATGACGTTAAAAGGTGAGATTGAGAGGTTCTTCATAAAACCGCCATTTTTCATATGGCAGAATAATAACGGATTTTATATGTCGGTATTAAATATAATGTATTAAATAATGATTTATAACAGAACTATTTCTTTTTTATTTTAACGATTAATGGGTGAAATTTCACTCATATTTTTTTCATCAATTTTATCAGCAGTAGTTGTTAGATGTCTGCAGTTGTAATTAAAAAACATTCATTAAAAAGGGAATTATATGTTTAGTAGAAAGAAAACAAAATCTCCAATGGAAGTACGCAAAAACTCTTTTACTGTTCTCCTAATCGAACTTATAGAATTCTTTCTCCCCCAAAAAATGGCCAAATTCACTGAATCAAAATTTCAAATAAACAAAACCAATTTAAAACACGTAAAAAACCATTATATTATTTCGTTTCTCTTACATTTGGTTATATTACTAACAATTACAATAATATCGGACGTTGTATAAAATATCACAAAAAACTAATCATTTACAATTTTTTACATTGTAATAATAATAATAATAAAAGAAGAAAATCGGGGGAAAAATGGTCTGAGCAAAAATTTATAAAAAAAACTATTTTTCTCAGAGTGGAAAATCTCTTTTCTTATTTATAAATAAAAACGAGATCCTCAATTCCGGTTTGAAAACAATCGGAACAAAATCCTAATTTATAAAAAAACGTGCGACGCATACTGAGTTTCAATCACTCTGCCTTTCGTTCACCATTTTATAACCTATCTTATTTTGTGCTGACGTCAGCGGTGAGCGGGCAGAGGCACCGGATATGACAAATACAATACAAAAATGTCTAACGGTTAAAAAACATATTCAGTTCAAGTCGGAGGAACGATTCCCTAAAGCCACGTCCTGGACTAGATGGCTCTCCCCGAGGAAAGCTCAAATGTTGCTCATCTTGTGCTCGACGCCCCCCCTCTGCCCCCCCACGCTCACCACCACCTGGCTCTTCCCCTCCGCGGCCGTCTTCTGCTCCTCCGCGATGTTCAGGTTCGACCAGTTCGTGTTGCTCGACTGCCCCGAGCAGCTCGAGTTGGAGGACTTGGGGAGGCTGTTGGAGCCCGAGGGCCAGTACTTGTGGGGGGCGAGGCCCCTGGGGGGGTTCTGGGCGAAGGGGGGCCGGGAGGGCGGCGCGGGGTGGCGCGGCCCGTTCGCCTGCTGTCGGGAGGAGGGCCCGGAAATCTGCGTCGACTGCGTGTTGTTGGAGGGGTTCGTGCTGGACTTGTGACTAGTGTTGCTGTTGCTGCTGCAGGTGGTGCCTTCAAGAAAACCTCTCATTTAGCGGGGGGAGTGAAGACAAAACCGAAAAGGGTGGCCACTCACCCCTGAAACTTGTTTCGTCCATCGTCGACCACATTCCCTGACTGTTGGGGCTGTAGTTGATCAGTCGGAGGGAGTCCAGGCACCAAGCGTTGAGCCTGAAGCAGAAGAGATGGAGATTAGTCGAGTGAGGGGAGGCGGGGCGAGGAAAGGTTGGGGAGGTTCACCTGGCGTGTAATTCCGGGAAGTGAGGCCTTCTGGAGGGGACCTCGTGCCAGCACTCGACCATGAGGGAATATATTCTGGAGGGGCAGTCTTCTGGGCAAGGCAGGAGCTGCCTCGATCTGATCATGTCGATCACTTCCTGGTTGTTGTAGCCGTAGTATGGCTGAAAGAGAAAAACAGATTGTAGTGACGGAGAAATCCAGTTTTGATTGTAATTACTCACCTGAAGGCCGTAACTGTATATCTCCCACAAAACGACTCCGTAACTCCACACGTCGGACTCCGTTGTGAACTTCCCATAGAGTATCGACTCCGGAGGCATCCAACGAACGGGAAGAAGGGATTTGCTCTGAACCCTAAAACCAACAACCCTCACTCAGTGTTCGGGGTCACTCTCCCCTCGCGCACGACGCCCTCACCTGTAATAGTCGGAAGAGTAAACGTCCCTCGAGAGACCGAAGTCTGAGATCTTGACGGTGAGGTTGTCCCCCACGAGGCAGTTCCTCGCCGCCAAATCCCTGTGCACGTAGTGATGGGAGCTGAGGTAGTCCATCCCGGCGGCGATCTGCAGCGCGATCCGCAGGAACTCGTGCTGGTTGAGGATGTGCTCGGGGTTCTCGTCGGCCGACCGCGGGGAGTGCACCATGAGGTACTCGTGGAGGTCGCCCTGGGTCATGTACTCGAACAGCATGGCGTAGGGCGCCTGGTTCCGCTTGACGATGCCCAGGAGGTAGACGATGTTGGGGTGCCTGAGCTCGGACATGAGTTCCACTTCCCTCCGGAAGTCCTGCTGTGTCTTCAGGGTGGCGTTCTCCTTGAGGGTCTTAATGGCCACCTGGAGGACAGGCTCGGTCTTGCTTACGTGCACCTCTCCCTTGTATACCTTTCCTGCAAGTGGAGGAAGCGATGAAGACACGAACGGAGGGAACTGGAAATGAGCGACATACCGAAGGCTCCTTCTCCCAACTCCTCGAGGAACCTCACGGCCGAGAGGTGAAATTCTCTGGTTCTTAGCGCATTCTGCGATCTCTGGCTTTTGTTGTTGGACTGAAGGCCGGGCAACAGGGCGTTCATTTCCAAATTTCCGTTATTTCCGGAACGATTCGTAAACGCAGATTTCGCCTTTCCCGGAGAACTTTTACTGTTCACGATCTGAAAGAACGACAGATTTACTTTCCCTCTATCGATAGATCCTCATCACAAAGTCCTTCACTCACCTTCGCCGTGGAAAAGTTATCATTCCGGTGGAAGTCGTTTCTGTTTCGCTTACGCCGCTTGCAGCAGTAGTAAATCAACCAGAACAAAAAGAGCACAACCAAACCCGTGCACGGACCCAGAATATACAACCACATGTGAGACACTGCAATCAAACACGGATCTCAACACCTCCACTCCCGACAGGACACCCACCTTCCCCCCAACAACTCACCACACCGAGGTATGTCGCACAGTTCTCTCCGAAGGCTGTCGTACAACTCGACGTAGCACCACGGCCCCTCCTCCACGTTCCCCGGGTTCCTGCAGTAATTGTGCCCGATCAACTCCGGGTAGTCCGCGCCGGCGAACGCCTGCTGGTTGGACCAGGGCACGCAGACGTGTCCCTTCGCCGTGACGTGGTGTATCCCCCTGTAGGCCTCTCCCGACTCCCAGTAGCAGGACGCCTCTGCAAAGCGCAAACCGTGAGAGAGCGTTCGACCCGTTGCCAACGTGACGTTGCATCATTACCTTGCGTCTGGATTCTGATCCCGATCTTGAGGCAGCCCCTGCTCTCCTCGCTGTGGGTGGGGGGCAGCTCCTCGCACTCGGGGAGGGAGAGTTCCTGGCCGATGAGGGGGTGGGACTTGGCGAGGGCGTACTCCATTCTGCAGAGAACGTTCTCCAGGAGTTCGCAGTCTTCCCTGCATATCCTGTGGGGGAGCTTGTTTGGGTTTGAATTGCAGATGGGGAAGGCGGAGTAGCAGAGAGAGGGCTCTGCATACATCTCACAGCCTTTGGAGATATCCCTGAGAACAGAGAAAGTATTTAATAAGTTACAATTAAATACAATTCTTTTCAAAAAACCAGTATTTCATGAGAAATCCCATTTTTCTACAAAAAAACTTATCTTTTGGGACAACCCACCTTGAGTTTTCAATGACAGTAAATGCAGTATTGACTTTGTCCTCAAGTGCCTTCTGCGTCAAATGTGGAGGTATATACACAGTCTTGTTCCCAACATATTTCTGGCACCTGACTCCCCTGTACAGCTGACATGTGGACTCAGCAACTGGTTTCCCTGCTCCTTGACCTGTTCAGGAAATTGTACATGTCATGAAAACCATTTCAGGCAATAACCACTCAAAAGCACCCATTTTTTAAATCACCAAAAAATCCAGTGTGAAACACCGAACCTGAATTAGTGTTAAAAAAATTACCAGGTGCTGATGAGGAAGATGATGGTGATGATGATGAAGGACTGGAAAAGAGATGTTTTTTCTTGTAGTCATCTAAATGAAAGGTTCCCTTTGGAAGCTCTGAATCTCCAAAAGGATCTGAAGGTGAGTGATTTGGTGGGAAGTGATTCTCTAAATGCTCTGAGCCTATTCCAAATGAATGAATATCACTGAAAGGCCCTGATGAAGTGATGTTGTGCTTGGCTATGTCCCCATGGTCTAAGTTAAATGCACCACTGGGGCCTGTGCCTGAGAGATCAAGGCCATGATAAGACCTGAAAATTCAAAATACCACTTTTTATTACATTCCTCATAAGTCGCCATTGACGTAAGACGCTTTTGTGAAAGTGGATTTGTCAAAGAGAACACTTAAAAAAACCCAGTGAAACATTTTACACTTGGAGAAAACCGTTTCACAGCCATTTTATGATTAAAAAAATCAATATTATTTTGTGATTGACACACAAATGAACTGAAACACAATATGAAGTAACACTAAACGTTACAAAGAAAAAAAGTTTAGATTAAAAAGAGACCGTAAAATTCGTTTCCAAAGTTTAAATTTGCTTAATGAAAATAAGCGCAAAAAACTTAAAAGTAAAATTATGTAATTACAGGAAAAATCTACTTAAGGAGGCTCAACTGTATAAATTTCAAAGAATTTCATTCAGCCTTTTCTAAATGAATGCACTGTGACTGTGATGTTGGTTACTTTTACGAGAATGACTTACGTAGTTTCCACAAAAATCTCCGTGAAATTTTCACTGAATATTAAAGTTAAGTTGTTAAAGAAAGCAAACAACGTAAGTTTTCGTAATGTGTTATTCATTTTTCTCGAGATATGTCAGGATTTCACCACACCCAAATGATCGACGATGTCAAAGCGTAGCCATGTTTTCGTACATTTGTGAATGAATTTCTGAACGCGCACTTCTGCCTCGTCTGTGATTCGTTTGCGGGGATTCAATCAAACCGGAAATGAATCGAAAAAGGATGCGATCCAAATCGTCTTGTTTCTTCATATGTTTTTAACGCTTTTGGAAATATTTTTGATTTTGAATTGAACGAAGGGTTAATTTGTTTGTTCCATTAATTATTTGTTTTAAGTAATGGCATTAATTCAACTGTATCTTATAAAATCTGATAAAAAATGATGTTTGAAAACTGTACAAAAAAAATGTATAACTTAAGTTCCAACTTTACCATTGAATAAATATTTTTAGTAAAAATGTTTTCCTTTGTGTAATATTTGAAACTGTAAATTAAGATTCTTAGAGGATCAGAGTCAAATGAATCGAAAAAAATTATCCGAGTTTAAATCTATACAAGATTTTCAATTATCTATAAAAGATAAAATCCGCCGATAAGAATTTTGTTTGGAAAGGATTTTTGATAATATTACTCTCATTTGACGTCCCACTTAATTTGATCCATAAATATTTACTCACCCGTCGAAGAGTTCGGTAAATCGAGGAAAAGCGGGCAGTTCCAGCGGTCTGTTCATCGCGTTCACCCTCACTTTGAGCACCCCCGTCGACTCCACCGTCCTCAACCCGTTCGAAATCTGACACGTGTAAAAGCCCGTGTCGTGGACGCTGAGCGAGAGGATCTTCAGCCTCGTCCCCAGACTGTTTCCCTCGCCCTTCCCCTGCCGAATCATTTCCAGACAGTTAGCACGGGGATGAATATCTCCCCCCCAAGATGGCGACCTCATTCACGCTCACCTTGATCTTGTAAGGCCTCGCAACAAGGCGGTTTTTCTCCTCCACGATGGGAGCCTCGTACTTCAACCACTCGAATTTCGTGGGGGGTGGTTCTCCCGTGGCTTCGCAGCGGAGCTTCACCGCTTCCCCCGCTGCCTTCGTCAGGTTGAACAGCCCCTTCGTTATCTTGAGGTAGCCTGCAATTTTTATAAAGAATGAGTCGCGGCCATTTTGTCCCGGGAAGACCTGATAAAAATGCTCGGGAGCATTTCGATTCATTTAGTTTATTTTATTATATTTCCTCTGTTTCCCTGCAGCTGCTCTCCGTCGAATTAACTTTTCCTTTTCCTTTAAAAATTTCCCCAGTGATTGATTTCAGTTTGTTATTTCACTTTTTCCCCGGATCCGATTTCTTTTGTTTTTTTTAGCTCCGTCATAATTTTTCACTGGAGCTTGAGGGGATTTAGTTTTCGAAATGCGGAGGGGTGAGAGGGGGTGAGCGAGACGTCACTTACAACTGATGGAGATCTGAGCTGACGGTCGGGGGTGAAAATCTCTTTGAATCGGAAAGAATCAGCATGAGTAATTGAAATTGGAGGAAAGTCGGGAAAAATTGATTTGGTTTTGTCTAGGGGGTTGCGTAAGCAGTAGACGGGGGTGGCAGGTGAGGTCATTCGCTCACCTTCCTCGCTGAGAGAGGTGGTTATTTCTGTTTCGTTCTTGGACGGGTTCTCCTCCCCTCCGTAGTCGTCGTAGTCATCAAAGGCGTCCATCGGCGGTCCATCGGGGAGAACTGAAACAGAAAAGAACTCATTGTTGGCTCAATCTTTTTTTAATCCGACTCGAGTTTATTTAGAAAACATTTCGAAAAAATCACCCGAAGTAACGAGTTGCCTTTCAAACCGTTCACCGACGGACAGATGTTCGGACCGAATCAATTGATTTTGTTTAAACGTCAATTACCGGAATATTCCCCTCCCTCCCCCCTCCCGCCCCCCCACATCCTCAGACTCCCTTTCATCCCTCCCCGTTCCTTCCACTAATCTCCGTGTTAAATGAGCAATTAATTTTGATGGACAGACTGTGACGTTTCCAATTCCGAGCAACCCTCACAACTATTCTCACTTTCCATCGTGACTCACGGTTTCTCTTTCATCCCTCCGGTGAAACCGCCCTGACAGAATGACCCAAATGCGGACGGTTGGGAAAGTTTATTTGCAACCAAAGACGGAAATCGTTCTCCTTCGGGGGTGAGAAATCTCTACTTTCGAGACAACATGACGACCGCTAAGCAAACAAGAGAGGAAATTACTACGTTAATCAGATTCTTTGTGGAGAGACTTCCGGTTTTGAAAATAAACTTTCAGGAGAGACCTGACGATGCCACCTGGATTGAACTCTTCAAAGGGGAATTGCCTGTATAAACCTTTAGAGAGGAAGTAAAAGCTCTTCTTCCGTTGAATAAAGGAAGCTTTGGTGTTGTCTTAAACCGGAGAAATGGTGGAAAATGTTGGGAGAGGGTCGTTCTTTTGGGAACAGTAAGCAACTACCCGTCATGCACAAATTGTCGAGCAAATCAAATTGGAAAAAGCAACATCGAAAGGGAAGGAAAATTCATCCGGACATCTTGATGAAGACGCCGGGGGTAGATAAAATCGACAATTCCAACGCAGCGCCTTATCGGTTCCATTTTGAGGACCGAACAGAATTTGAGAGCTATCGCGAGGGGTTGATTCTGCTGCCACGTCACCCCAACGGAAACATCCCAAGAGACGCGAAACGAACTTCTTTCGAACCTCCGAATTTTCCCTCTTTTTCTGTCCGCTTTTCTCCTGAAACGACGAGTGACCTCGAAGTTGGCGAAAAAAGGAGAAAAACGACAACCCCTCAGGGAAATCACAGGGGGCAGAAATCACTGGGGAAGGGGTGGTGTTGATAACTCAGAGGCAGACGTTAGAAAAATCAGAAAAAAATTTTACGATTTTGATCCACATTAATAACTAATTGTATTCAACCTGAAGACAATGACCTTTGCGAGGGTGACTCAAGAAAACGCCCCCGACTGCGACATTTAATCACCACCCCACCCCGGCATTAAATGTCGTTCATCCCTTAGCTCGAAAAATGATTTTTTAGGAGGGTGACGTTTTCCTCGGGACGGTGAATGTGATTTCTCCGGATTTTCGGGGGAAAAAAGTTTAATTAAATCCGGAAGTCGGCAGAGAAATTTGATTCTTTTTCTTTCGCACCCCCTCCCGCCACCCCTTCACCCGCTTCCACTGGAAGGAGTTTAATTTATTGCAATGATATACAGAAATCGTTCCGCCGGTTAATTCGGAAACTTTTCCAAATGGGTGGGGGTGGGATTCAGCTGACAAATTCTCTCTTCGTTTCCGGATTGGAAGGTGAGAATGTTAATCGCATTTAAAAATGTCTTTCCTCCGAAGGGGTGACTTTTACGCTCCTCGACGGGGCGGATGGATTCAGAAAAAGATCGGATCGGAAGGGGTGAATACACCGAGGAGGGTGCGACAAAAACCGTGCTCGCAATCACCGCCCATGAATATTGAGTATTTCACCCAGTTTCGGAGAAAATCCCAAGGGGTGATTTAGCTTAATGCGGTTTCGAACGCAGAAAGACTCGGCAATGAATGCCACCCCCGAGCACCTTTTCTCTCACCCCCTCACCCACGCGTGCGCCTCCCATTTTTCTCCTCGCCGGCCTCAAATATCACCAAATAAGCTTTTCCTCATCATCTGAAATCATCCCTCGACCCCCGGCCACCCTTTTAGCTGCTCACCCCCTCGAGAACTAACTCAATTTCGAGAGCACTAATTCACTTTCTCTCAAGTGTCTTCGTCATTTGAATTCACTTCGGGAGACGCCGTTTAATTTCTATCAGCTAAACGGCCTAATTCTCCTTTGTTTATGTTTTTCCCGGGCCTTCCCTCCCCTTGGCTTCCTTCCGGTTCCCCTCAGCCTCCCTTCGACCGTTCGCCTCTTCTCGCTCCCTTTCATCTCCTTTTTTCCTGTTACAACGCTTTTTGAATATCAAACCCTCGCTGCGAGGGGATGAATAAGACAATCTCAAACTCAATTAACTACCCCTACGCGTAAAGAGGGGGAGGGGCTGCGGAGGGTGGCTCTCAGAGAGAACGCCCGGGGTGAGCGTGGGGGTTCACTTGCTGTCTTTGTATGTGTAATGTGGGGCGCCGGAAAAGAAGACTTTTTGTGACCGGGGATAGAAAAATAAATAAAGAGGTGAAGAAGGGCAACAAGAGGGGAGTTGTGCAAAGGGGTGGTGAATAACTGGGAGCGATGTTCGGGTTCCTTTGACTGGGGGGTGTCAAAGGACCACTCGGCGCCGCCACCGGAATCTTTTAAGGGGTCTTTGTCTTCAGGCCGCAGTGTGAGTGTTGACACAGTTCTCTTTCATTTGCATCTCTCACCATTTGTTTTTTCTCCTGCGCTGAAGAACACCATGAATCAAACGATGCGGGTAATTCCAGTAAGGGATGTTTTACCCCGAAATGAGATCCAGAGGTCATTTTGACCCCTCCGGTCATACTTCCCGTGATTTTACTTCTCTACTCGAGGTTTTAAAGACGGGCGTTCAAAAATGTCTATGTCGAAGGGATTCAGAGAAAGCTTGTCGAAGGGAGGGGGTTGCCGCACCCCCTTTTAATTCGAGATGTGTGGTCAACCGACGTAGACTTATCCCCTTCCGGTTTTGTGCGAAGTGAAAGTGGAAAAGAAAATCGGGGAAAGTTTTCTATTGAAGCTTTTTCAATGACGGTTCCATCTATTCTCTTCCTTTTTTTTGTTCTACTTTCTTCCCCCTACGGCCATTTTTCTTTCTCCCTGATAAATTGTGAAATTTTACTCATCAAAAAGCCTTTAATCAGTTTCCTTTGAATTTATTTCTTTTAGGCGCGATCGAGGGTGACCTGTTGCCTCCCCTAACTCGAATGCCGAACGAGAAAAGACATCTGTGACGGGGAACTCCAATTCAAGGGATGATGACGAATGAGGGGTGCGAAACCTGCGCAGGGGTGGATTTCCGCACCGCCGCACACCAAAAACAACCCCAAACAAAAATAATTCCTTCCACAGTCGTGAGGGGGTGACAATACTTTTAAGTTTATTAAATAAAAAGCTTTCCACCCCCGCACCTGCGCAAATCATTAAACGAGCTTTAAAACTTTCAGCCCGTTTATGAGATTTATTCAGAATCAATTTTCGATTCCTTTTGCACTCTTTCCCCTCCCCTTCTCTCACACAACCCCTTCATCCCCCTCACAAATTTCATTTTCCGGTTTATGAATCACATAACGACGTTCAGCGCTCACTCAACCCGAAAAAATTTCAACCCGGGGTTGAACTACCCCCCCGGGGGATTGATCGACACTTCCTCGGCCCCCCACCCCCCACCCCTCGGGGAACGCCGTTTCCCCCACCGCCAAATTCAAGGCGACGAGTTTTGTTTTTAGAAACTTATCTTTCACTTTTACAAATGATTTGAATCAATAAAAGTGTAAATAAATAATCCGAGAGCAAATACGGATTTTAGGCGCGGCCAACACATAAGCAAAAATTGGTGTACACATCGTTGAACAAACGATCAGAAAAGCAACCTGAGGATGCTGTCGTTCATCCCCCACTCGAGGGGAGGCTCAGCAGAAAACCCTCCCTCTTGAGTCAACACCGGCCTAAGCAAACTCAATCCAACGTTGTGTTTCACGCACAAACTGCTACGGATTCCCTCCCCTGTGTTGTGTCTTGCCACCCTCCAAAGCGACACCGATGGGGGCTGAAAACAGGTAGGTCAACGTCCCCCCGAGCGAAGCAAAGGCACCCCCCGCCATCAAAGTCAGTCTGGTCGAATAATTCTAAAATATGTCAACCGATGGTCTAAAAATATCGCCGGGGAGCGCATTTCGCAGGGAACGGACGCGTGTAAAAGCGATGCGAACGGCGTTCGTTTCGTAGGAATGAGCTGTGGGAGAGCGCGTCGGAAATAGTCGAGTGCTTAGCATTCGAGTCGGAGGATTTGTTTAGCGGTTTAGCATTGAGATGGAGGAGGAAAGCAACAGGAGGCGGATAAATTAAACAAAATAATCAAAAACAAAGCGAGGAGCGAACGTGTTTCTGTGTTTGTGAACGGCCGTTCGGGCGGATCAGTGAATCGGTGCTGCGTTGACGGACTGCAGCTTTTTCTGTGGTGCGCTGTCGGATTATCGGTGCCTCGACCTTGAGATGAGTGTGCGACGCTTAGGGTGTGTGGAGCGACCCCAAATGCTTCTGCACGAGATGCGACAGGATTCGTCAGCACTCTAAACGGTGATGTGTTCCCGAGAAGTGTGTCTTTCCTAAGGGGTTGGAACACCCTTTGATCATTGGGAGTAGACTTTAAAAAGGAATGGGAAGTGTAATCCACCCCTGTTTCGTTTCGCCCCTGGGGTCGAGGATCATCTTCAGATAATTTTCTTTGGTAATCCGTCATGTAATTAAATATGGTTTTAGTCCGAAGGAAGGGGGGGTGTTTTCCGGGAACGAGCCCTTCCCTCGAGGGGGTTGGGGGTTAGACTGAGCAACCCTTCCGGGGTTGGAATAAAAATTTCGCTTTCGGTTACACAGAATAGATCCGTTGAGCAATTACATCGGTATAAAAATTCTCCAGTGAGTGATCGTATCGTGTAAGGGTGGAGAAAGTCAAGGGGTGCTCGTATATATTCCATTTCACCTTTTCCACCCTCTCGAGAACAAAATTTTAATGACTGGATAAACGGCCTCGGGCAAACCTAATCCTCAATCGGAGTTTCCATCTCACAAACGAGAACCGACCGGGGTGAATTTAAATCTCACCCCCATTTGCATTGTAAACCTTCGGACCCCTGACTCACCCCTTCCATTCTGACATCCAACTCCTCCTCGTGGAACTAAAAACTCCTTCTGCTTCCACGACGACTTGGCTCGCGTCCCCCCATATTAGCGGACACGGCTAACTAATGTCCTGGGGGACCCCACGTTTGTTTATTTCAAGACGGCGGTGCTAATCACCTGGATTATGACGTGTTTCCGCCCCCGTCACCTCATTTACAACCCTCCTCCCTCCCCCGACAAATAAATAACCTTTATTCATTAAAGCGATGGCCTCAAGACGGCTTTATGACGAGAAGCCCACGGGCGCTTTCTCTCTTCCTGCTCCCCTCTCTCTCTCTCTCTCTCCCTTTCTCTCTCTCTCTCCGACGGGAATAATCGGAGCTTTATCGACTCATAATGCGGAGCTTTATTCTCATCGCTTCGTCTTCGATACTTTCCTAACGAGAAATATCAATCCGATTTATTAACGCGTTGACAATGAAGGGAATCTGTGCTTTGGGCGACAGCGTTGCACAAAGGTCGGCCAACCGAAGCGAATTTCTCCTGTTGTGATGGAGTCATTTGCATTTTGATTGGATGTCTCAGGGGAATTAAGGGCGGCAGTGAATGGGTCTATCAACAGCAGAGAACTTAATGAATTTTTTTTGCTGAGGAACCGAACGAAATTAAACATAAGTCAACCCCCAAATGTTTTCACCCCCTTTTGATTCTCATCACCGACTGCTGCGATCTGAAAGGTTTTTACGCACTATTTTTTTGGCATAAGCGAACGACGGCCATTGGGGGCGAATCCAATTAATGAAAGAAATAAAACGGAGTCAATTCTTTCTGAAAGATTCCACATCGGCGGTAATAAAACGAGAAAGATTCAGCCATTTTACTCTGACCGAAAAACAATAAAATCTCACGATTTTATTTTAATTTTCAAAATTATTTTTAATTTCTGTTCTGAAAAACAAAGTCATTTTACCACAACCATTTCTATGTTTTGTGTTTATTTTCAATAATACCCCGCGATATTAAATCTTCTAATTATTTTATAGAAGATTAAATACTGGTACACATAAAGTCTCCTCCTCTGCCACTAAAATACTCTGTGACATTGTCTACAACACTCAAACACTGAAGCGAATCGAATACCACTGGTGAAGAGATAGTGTGAGTGTTGGCACCGGAGTTGTGGCTCACTTCTCCAGGTTCCAAGTCACCACAGATCGCGCCTAACAAACCAAAAGAAAAAATGCCCCATTTAAAATTAGAATCGGAGTCACGAAATGAAGTCGCAGTTAATCTATCGCGGCCGAGATAAGAGACCGATTCCAATGGCTCCCGCCATTCGGTGAGGAGAGGAGTCTGCTGTCGGGCGACGTCGGCAAGGGTCGCCCCCCGGGGTAAGTCGGAAAGTGGGCCCCAACGCTGTCACAAGTGGCGCCCCCGATGGGCAGGTTTGCAGTCGAGGCCGGCGGTTTGATTGCGCCGCGATGAAAGCCGCCATGTTGAGTGATAATTTGGGAAAATTAAAATAAATTTAAGTAAACAGAAACCGCCATCTTAAATATGATGGAGCGACCGTAAATTGCGTGAGTGAGCAATGTTTTCATTAAAAATGGCGAACTGTTGCATGTTTTTTTGTCAACTGTTAAAAGTCTTTGTTTATGGCTGTCGCCACCTTTTATTCGTTAAATTTCGGCTGTTGTATTGGTACTTCTGACACTTCTGCTGGGTCAGTAGAAACGGTCAGCAGTCCAACGGGGGACAATGTTGCCAAATTAAACGACGAAGAATCCATTTTGTTTATTTTTTGCAAATACACTAAAACGCTTTCAGTAAACTTTCTGACAATATTTTAAAGCTGCCCTCTCCCCTTGAAGCGTTATTTTCGAATATTTACAATCCGTTGCTTACTTCCGACCCTGAGGATATCGCCTTGCGAGAGAAACGCGTCCATTAAATCGGAAAAAACTTCCGCTCAACTTACTAAGGGGGAAAAGCTGAGCTTACGGCAATGTAATAACCTCCAGTGCAACGATTCCCAATAAAAGAAATATTATAATGAAGAGGAAAGTGAAAGATTGGCAAGGGCGAAGACAGAGAGGAAAATTGGCATGCGAGAGAGCGGGGTGGGGGGTGGGTGGGCAGAAGGGGGGAAATGGCGTAATCCGATCGAGCATTTTGCCAGCGTTTCGCACTCCAAAGCTTCTGGATTCCGCCGACGGTTTGCGTAAATAAAAGCTTTCCCTTTGGCTCCTCGGCCAACATTTGTCCAAGAATGAGCGAAATTAGCGAACGCTAATGACTGTCGCGGTGTGATGGAAGTGCGAAAGTTAGATGGAATTAACACGAAGGAGGAGAGCATTGGCGAACTGTGCAGAGCATAAAAAGTTTGGAGAGGAGGGCGAAACGGAGTTGTAGATTGAAGGGGGAAGATTCCACCCCGAGGCAAACTACCCTGAAGGCGCATGGAGGAGAGAAAGCTTTTGGAAACTCCCAAACCCCTTTTCAGTACAACTTTTCTCAGTAATAATATTAGCATTAGATATTTTTAACAATATATATGGATACATTATTGCTGAATATACATACAAGTGGAGTAAATATTTACAACTGAATTTTCTTAATTGGAAAATTATTTGAGACTGCAACATGGCGGCTTTTGGCTCGTGGTTGATATTTGCCAAAGAAATTATTTTTTTTTTATAATAAAAATTATAAATATACCACTCATTAATTTAACTCAGATTATTAATTTAGTGAGATTAATTACTATAATTCTGAAAAAAAATAATTATCAACGGAATTATTTCGTAATTACGGAATATTCGAGAAAAGCTTCGAATCAGCAAAAATTTGCGCGGCCATTAAAAAATGCAAATGCAGACTTTTGTCTGTCTCATGTTTATACATTTGTACTCCGTCGGTGTTAAAAATAATAATTCCTCTTAAGCTCCAACTTTCGACTTTGAGTAAAAGCTCTTATTTGTGAAACTCTCTTTTACGTCCTAATTTGTTTGAAAACATTTCATTCCCGGAAATCGTCTTTCGAATCTCTTTCTTTCGTCGTCGACTTCGAATTTCTTTTTTCTGTTTTTTGTTTTGTTTCGATTATTCCGTTTTATTTTAATGTCCGTTAGTGTGAATCAGAGCTTCCAATTGCTGTTGGCGGTGCTCGAAACGCCTTTCGAAAATGCTCCTGCCCTGGCGGAACCTTTGAAACAACTTTATCTATTCAGTTTTTACAACAATGGCGGAATTCAAAGGCCATTCTGAAAGTAGCCAGAAAAGCTCTCAATGTCGGAAAAACAAATATTTGCACAATGACAATCGCGTCTTTTGTTCCGCTCTGACAAAATTACTTTTTTCGCTTTGCAGATTTTGACAAAGAGTGAGAGTGAGAGAGAGAGAGGCGGAAAATCCATTGGAACAAACAGATAAAAGTGTCAAAATTTCGCCTCGATCGGAAGACGACACCTCGGGAAGATCCGGGAATCATTCCGAGGACTCTTTGCGGACATCCAAGCGCCCGAGGCAGTTCCTCGAGGGCTTCCGAGGGAAGAAGAAGAAGAAAAAGTTCCACGATGAGGAACTCCTCGTAGGGGGCGCCTCCTACCACGAGAACAAGTTCTGGAACCGATTCGGGTCTGCCGCCTTCAGAGGGACCTCCACCATGCCGATGAGCGGAGGGACGCGCATGCTCAGGGCCAGGAGGAAGGACTGCAACGTGAAGCCCAACAGGAGGCTCGACAGGAAGTCCTCCAGGGGAATGCTCTTCGAGAACGAGGAGCTCAGGATGCGGACCATCACCATCAACGCCGAGGTGGAGCAAGGTAGGCCACCGCCCCCCTCGGTGCCCGGCGCCTATGCCCCACCAGAGCACCGCTGGTAATTATCCGAGGCCTTGCCGAGAGTGAACTGTCTTTGTTTTGTCTGGCACCGCCGTCATGTTGGGAGCACCTTTCGAGTGCCTGCACGCTTATCTGGAGGAACTCATTTTAGGTCAGCACGCCCTCAAGAAGCTGCGGCGTGAGAACGAGCAACTGAGGAGGGAAATGTGGTGCCTTCGGGATGAGTACGACAAGATGGAGAAGCTCCTCAAGAAGAGGGAGGAGGGAGAGGAATCGGATCAGGTACGTCCTGGAGTGATTGTTCAAGTGAACGGGTTCTCGCTCATGTTTGCGTTGCAGGAGAATTCCGACTCCGACGAGAACTGCACCCGGACGGACGAATCGGACGAAGACAACCGCGCTCCGAGGCAACACCCCCCGCAGGGACCGAACCCCGATTTCGAAACCTCACAAAACTTACACAAACTCTCGCACTTTGGGAATGAAGCAAATGTTCGCGCTTTCGATGGATTATCTGTAATTGATGAGCAAACAGAGGAAACTCAAACAACGGAAAGTGCTGCCGGATACGGAACTCTCAGCAGGGGGAACAGCGCCAACCGCACCTTCAACCACTCCACTCCGCTCGGCGACGAACCCTGCACCACCCCCGAACTCCCGCCCTACGGCTACGGCCTCCACCCCCACCTCGACAACCCCCACCCCAACAGGAAGAGGGGCCTCTGCCTCTACGAGAACAGCCCGGACTGGCCCCCCGGCCCGTGCGACACCTACGACGTCAGGCCCTCCTCGCCCTACCCCTACAACGGCTCCTTCCGCCCCTCCTACCAGAAGCGCTTCCAGCTCCTCCAGGAACTTCCCCTGGTGCCGCAGACGCCGCCCAGCACCCTCGGGGAGAACGGCTGGCTGTTCCCCGATCCTTCCAAGCTGCAGCAGGTCCCCAACTACAACCTCTACGTGGACGACCCCATCGCTTTCCTGTCGGAGAAGCCTCCGGATGCTGACGCGGGGTTCGGGCTGAAGGGGGTGCCAGACAGGGGCGGGCCGGACGTGTTCGTGACGGGGGGATACTCCCGAGTGGACAATCGAATCGTGGAGGAAGTGCAGGCCGACGTGGAGGGAGAGCAGCAAAGCCTGATCGCCAACGTGGAAGCAGAAATGGTGAGTAAGCGAAGAGAGAGTGGTGTTCAGAGTGTTCGGGTTCTGCACGGAGGGAAATTACTTAGTTGATGGGAAGTTAATAAGAGCAAGTTGAGTTGGACTGGTGCTGCACTTTTGCGAGCAGATGGGAACACTCAAAATGGCGGTGCTCAGCATAAACAGCGGTCGGAATTTTCCCGGAACGTTCGCGAGTAGTTTAATGGCGGGGAGTGGAACGTTGGGGTTGCATAAGCCACTTTGGTCAGGGTGAGGAGATTGTCTGTGAAACGATGGGGAAGTAAATGAGGCGAAGAAGAAAGCAGAAGAAAGAGAAAGGTAAAAAACATTCAGTTGACACAAAAACAATAAATAAAATATGGACGAAAAAGAAATTATGAACGAAATAAATAAATGAGGGACGACAGCATACGAGGGAATATATTAAAATGCTAATTTAGACAGCTCCCAAATAATTTTGCTGTTGCACAATGCAAAAAAATTGGAACGGTGGAAAGAAAACCGCCAACAGCACACACACGCTGACCACTCGAGGGTGAGAACATCCCCCTTCGCCCTCCTTTGCCTCCCTTCGCTGTTGCCAGTCACGCTCCCATTCTGATCCCCCTCTCGGACAACAGCGGCTTCCTCCAGCCCTGTCCGGACGTGACAAAACCCGACTTTTGTCCCGTTTCTATTTCCGCTCGGAGATCTCAACTCAAAAAGCGAAAAGCTCCTCCTGTAGGGATGACCGCTTGGGACGAAGGGCGAAAGGGTGGCGTTTGGGGGGCGAACATCAAAGGACCCGAAGAAATCTCCCGCTTTGAACCCCGCCCACGGGGCCCCCGCTTTCAATTTTCAAATCATTTATTTGTTTTCGCAGACGTCGAAACGGGAAAGCTCAGTTGTCCCTGAGGTCCTCGCCGCTAATTGTGCGCTTTGTTCTCGCGAGAATCAAAGAGTTCGGACTCGAGGTTAAAAGCTCGAAAGCTTTCATTTATTTCATTTGCGGGAGTTAAGTGGCTAAACGAGGAGGATTTCTGGAGGGATCAACCCCCGCAGAATGGGGCAGAAGGTCAGAGGTTAACTGGCTGTGTCTGGGTGATGAAGGAGCGAAGGCCAACAGCGACAGCAGAGCTTTCGGAGCGTCCCTCCAAGGTGCAACGTGGTGCAGTGTTGTAAAATTATCTTTGGCAAAAATTTAAATATTTTGATGGAAGGACAGTTCGCAAACTGTCGCTCATTATCTGATTCAAAGCTTTCTGCGCGTGGAAGCTTTACCAGGAAATGATTCACCGCTTTCTAAATGAGTCCGACTCAAACGATTTCAATAAAGGGTCGATCTGCCTTTGAATTCCGGAAACAATTTGTCCTCTGCTCATTTGCAAGTCTAAGCTTTTGTTTAATGCAGTTTTTGTCAATTTCCGTTTCATTCTTTGAAGGGTCCGAACATTCTGCTTAACTCTCAGTCCTTTTCCTCACTCTTCTGATACCCGTGCGCTTTCAGCTTTTCCACTGACCTCATTGGCGAGGTGTAAACAAACAAAAGGAAATTTTCGAACGACCCCCAGGGAAAATAAACAGAGCCGATTATTCTTTGGTTCAACGCCAAAGCGAGCTTCAATCATTTTTCACTTTTCAAATTAATCCGAATAATAAAAAATTTATTCTCGTTTTATAATATAATAACGATAAGACAATGGCCGCCGTTATTTGACGATGGTGTTTTTCTATCGCAGGACAAGATAGACATTGGTGACAAGTGTCGAATGGATCCAAAAATAAGAGAGACGAAGTCGGGGGTGTCGCGGGACGCCTCCGAACGCCCGCCGGTCCCCGCAGCACCGCAGGAAACCCTCGCCCCTGGAAAGTTAACAATGGATGCAGCCGCCGATCAAAATGACAACAGCATTCCGAGCCCTGTCCAACAGTTAGTTGCGTGCCAAAACTCCAACGGCCAACACGTTCGCGAAACAATCCAAACCGCTGAGGAGGCCGCCTCCGACGCCCCTCCGCCCGACGACATGCCGCTCACCGAAAAGCCCTCCAGCTCCAAGTACCAGACGAAGCTCCTCGTCACGCTCAAGTCCCCGGGGCCGAGGGCGGACGGCAGGGCCCCCAGGAGGGCCCCGGGGCCCCTCGCCCTCCGCACGAGGCCGGACCCCGTCGGTGTGGGGGAGAGGTTCCAGACGCTGCCCAGTTCGGGGGCGCAGGCGAGGGGGCGGGTGGCCGGGGAGTGTCCCGGGAGCCCCTACGTGGGGCCGAGGGGCGGACTGTTCGGGTCTCTGCCCCGGCTGACGACTTTCGCTCCGAAGGCGGAAATGGGTGCGACTGCTTCGAACATTCCAGACGAATCGGATAAGGACTTAGGTGAGTGGTGAGGACTGTAAGTGAATCGGGAAAGTGTGAAGAGTGGGAAGTAAAATTATCTGCTCAGATAAAAGACCTTGCCGCCTACGGGCTAATTATCTAATCACGGTTTGTTCTCTTCATTTTTACGTTCCGGAGTGACCACTTGTTTATCTCTTAATTGGGGGGTGATTTCCAAATGAGAAAAGTGGATTTCATTCACACATTCAGTTCTGAGATTCTCATGTTTTCAAAACTTCACTCGCAACATCTTTTAAAAATGGACAAAACCCTACAGTGAAAAATATAACTTAAAGTGAATTTGAAAGACGAGAAAAGAAATGAGCGAAGTTTAAGTAACCGCCAGAGATAAAATCGACGCGAAGAACATGAAAATCATACTAAATAAATCTCTTAATATGCAGTGCAATGGTTCAGGCACCAACAGCGTTTTCATTGGCTGCGACTCATAAAATTAGAGGTTAAAGCCGTGAATAAAATGCGGGAATTGCTGTTGTAATGAGTGAAACACATTATGGGCGCTGTCGCTCATAAAATTGGGTAGATGCTGTTGGCATAAATCTAAATGAGAAGAAGATATGAGCCGAATTAGAGCTTTTCCAGTCTTCCTCTCCCGCCCGTAACAACATAATCATCGGGACGTCTATTAATAGATTTAAGGGCTCCGAAGATGGCCATTGAAAAATGGCCTTTTTAAATTACACAAATTTTTCACTTTGTCCATTTATTTGTTGAAGCTGACATGAGATTTTTTTACTTTTTTCTATCAAATTCACGTCGGAGATCATTTTTCTTCGCTCGTTATCTCCTAATTGTAATCCATCGATTTATTACAGATGTCTTGCCAGATGAGGAATCTCCACCGCTCCCCGCAACACACTCATTAGTGAAACCTGTTAAAATTCCTCCCGTGCCGCCCCCCAGGACATCCTCCTGTCCCAAACCAATCATTCCACCCCCGCCCCCACTCGCCCTCACCGCCACGCAGCAACGCAATTTCAGGAAAGGTACGCACCCCCCACCCCGCCACTCCACCCCTCGCCAAACTAACCCTCTTTTCTTCTCTCAAGGCAAACCCCTCCAGGATCAACACTCGCTGGAACAACCCCTGGAGACTCCCGTCTACAACCCCCTTCTCATGTCTCAGCCCATAGCCACGTCATCCCCGACAATCTCGCTCAAAGGAACCGGCCACCCCTTGGACGTCTTCGGCAGGTACCGGAAGCCGAGCTACACCGAGGACTCCTCCCTGGAAGACTTCTCCAGGCACAAAGTCAAGTCGAAAGAAGACGTCCCCAAACTGAACAAGTCCCTCAGCTCGCCGAGCTTCGGGAGCTTTCGAACGCCGCGACGGAAGCAGAGCGAGGGCCTGGCCACGAGCGTGGAGAACATCCTGTCGCAGAAGATACCGGAAGCGATGAGGCTGTCGGAGAAGGCGGAGAAGAAAGTGGTGAAGAGGGTGTCGTCTCAGAACAACGCGAGTGTGAGCTCATCTTCGGGGCTGGACTCTCCGACGAAGAGCGAGAGCAGAAAGCGACGCGTGAGCATTCAGCTGAAGAAGAAGCAGTCGCAGGGGGAGGAGGGAGGGAGGGAGTCGGGGGAGAGCAGGCGGGAGAGCACGGTGACGGGGGTGGTGCTGGGGAGGGGGAGAGGGAAAGGCAGGGGGGAGGAAACGGACGCGACGACGAGCGAGAGGGAGAGGACCAACAGCGTGAGCAGCAGGACGAGCAGCGTGATGGGGGGAAGCAGCAGGCGGAAGTACAGCATTTCGAGCAACAGGACGTACCTCAACGAGGAGAAGATTCCGTGGTGCGGGTGTTGGGGGAACGGATGTGTTTGACACGAATCAAAGGAAACAATGGCATCTGTCTCTTTAAATAAATTTATACAAACTTCTTTGTTTTGCTTCCTTTTAAGGGGGAGACTCTGTGACCCCCGCACGACTCCCCAGGGCTTACATTGTACCCGTGTGCACGACCTGGAAGACAGTTCCTCCACGATGGGAACCTCCTCTGCAGTTCGAATTCAAATAATTAGAAAATGTTGCGTTTGGCCAAACTTTTGCATTTAAATGAGGGGGAAATGGAAAGCCCAAGTGAGCTGTTGTGTAGAGGAAAGCTCATTCGAGGCAGCCGCTGCAACATTAAACACATGACCGCACTCATTGTACGACCGTTTCGAATCGCGGAAATTTCAATTCGAAACCCGATTTAATCGCTTGATTTTCTTCGGGAGCCACTCGGCAACTTCTTCAGCAGCAACAGCAGCTGTGAATTCCTAATTCGCTCGCGATGAGAGATGAGAGCGAATGCCGATTTGACCAATGAGAACGCCCATTCCTTGATTACATTTTACTTTCACGCAAAATAATTTAATTAGCAGAAGTAAACGGAGACGCCATTTTGAATTTATTTGAATTCGGCCAAAAAAGTTTTTGAATTGAACGCCTTTGAATATTTAAAGGTACAAAATTATGGCTTTAAGTTTTACTTATTTATTTATAATACTGAATATTTATCGTCTGAGCTGGACGAACGTCACCTCTACACGAGCTTTCCCCTCCCTCTCTTCAGAAAAAGCTAAATAAAGTTTCTGCCTCTATCAAAGCACTTCAGTCAAAGAACCACTTCCGGTGAATTCCTGTCGGGAGTCGGACATTCCCGGACAAGAGTAAAAGCACTTGAATCGGGGGAACTGGTGCAGGCCACTTCCGTCAACCGCTTCCATCTCCTCCATTAAGACATGAAAGAGACTTTTGTGCTGAGGAGAAAGCTGCTGGAAGGAGTCCAAATTCGATTCCGTTCGGTTTCGACAACACCACCGCGAAATCAGCGTCGAAACCCCGAAAATCAACATGGCTCCGCTCCTCCTCGTCCTTGGCGAGAAACGGTTTTTGCGCTTCTCTCCCACGCATAACCGTTCCCACTTTATGGCTTTTTAATCTTAATTGCATTCCATTTGATTGGCAGAAGACCATAGGAAGAGATCCCACACCAACCGTTTCCCAATACAGGTAAAAGCTCCGTTTGAGAGAGAAAGCTTTCCCCTGAGTAAATCGACACCGTTATGGTGCACTTCTCACATGAAAACTGATAATATTTACGTGTTGTAGAAAGTGCAGAGCCACAAAAATCCCGCTGTTGGATTCGCAAAGAAACAAAAAAGCTTTGTTCTTTTCCTTACCTAAAACAAACAATTAGCAAATTACTAAACGGCCGATTAACGCTATCTGTTGTGGTGAAAGCGAATTAACATAAACAATTAAAGAGTTGGATGAGATTCCGGGGGGAGGGGAGGAGAGAGGGGTGGGGGGAAAGGGGGCCTCGACCGGCAGGAGGAAGTTGCCAACTCTACAAATTAATTGTTTATAAAGCATAATTAACGTGAGGAGGGAGAAGAGCGAAAGGGTTGGGGGTGCCGGGCGAAGGAAGCGGATTGTCATTTTGTTAGAGTTGTCGCCATGGCAACAGATTGGCTTTTCCAAGGAGATAATTTTTCAAAGAGTCAAATTAAAATCCTTTTACACATTTTGAATATCGATTTTCATTAGGGGTTCATCGAACCGTGATACAATCAATTTCCTGTTCCCATCGGGACACCCAACTCTTTCAGCCCGGGCGGATGTCCCGCTAATTAACACCCCGCAGGGGGTGGTCTTTGAACGAGGAGCCGGCACCCAAATCCAGCAGAACGTGCCCCTCTCGGAGGAGGCGAACGTCTGCTTCCTGTCGCCATGTTGAGAACGCGGCCGAAGGAGAGGGATTTCGCTGTAGACATTCCTGCGGTGCTTGAGAAAGGCGGCGGCGGAGCTTTGAGACCCCTTTGCTTTTGTTTGCGGTCGGTTTTCAAAGGAAAAAGCAATATAACAGCCGATGCCCTCCGTGAAAAGACTGCGGCCGACAAATTTTCGGGGCAAAAAGGAATGAATTGTGTTCGCGTGAAAACTTCTATAAAAATTTGTTTGTGAAGAGAAAGTGGGAAAGGCATTTAAATGAAAAATTAATATCGTTTGACGCCGTTGGGGGGGAAAGGGGGTGTGCGTTGCGGGGGTGTTGCAATCTTACAGAAACCGTTCTCAAAGAAAAAACACGAGGAGAAACCTTTCCCCACGCCGATATCAGGTTTCCCTTTTTGTTCCGGAGCTTTATTTCCGTTTCCTCGGTGAATGATTTTTTAAACATTCCTAAGCTTTCGATTTCCCTCACAGAATGGGGGATCTTTTTCTGAGCTTTCTCAGCTTTTCTTTTCCGGCGCCAACGCAGCGGGACGGAAAGGAATTTTTTTCACTTTCCCTGGAAATGAATTTGCTCTGTCGTATGGGCGATTCCCAACAGCGTTCAAACCAAACGGCAGCAGGTAAAAATACAAAATCTGTCGAGGAGGACCGGTTACGTCGCTGACACAATGAGAACCCTTTCGTCCCTCGCGGGTCTTTTGTTTGCGTGAATCTCATACGAAATGGCGCCTCGAGTTCGATATTAAGAACATAATTTAAACTGAATCTAACCATGGGGGGGATTAAAAGTTGGCAAACCGCTTGGCGATGAGCGCCATTTGGAACGAAATTAATCCGTTTTGGTTTTAATAATTCGAGGAAAGGATGCAGCGTTCACCTCATCTCAAATTAGAAACTTTCCAAAAGCTCTGAATGATGAAATGAAACAATTGTTAAACGAATACAAAGGATTCCAACAGTGTTTGACGCCATTTTGAATGAAATCAATCTTCGCGACCTAACGACGGCCATCATTAAAACGATTTCTTCGAACCAAAGAAAGGGAGAACCGAGAAGAGGTAGAAAAACAAATTGTAATTGTTTTCCATTTCGTCTAATTAATTTTAATTGCGAGCCACGTTAACAAGGGTTAAAACATGTTCCTTCGAATGGTCGATCGACTCCTCCGATAAAAAGGGGATTAACGGGGCTCGCAGGTAGAAACCCGTGCCTGCCAGCGCAGGGAGGGGGGGTGGTGCCTTCGAAACCGAGGGCCGAATCAAGGAGCCCCCCCCCCCCTCCCCCCCGGTTTTTATGAGCTCACATAAAGTGGACATCTTGAGAGGGGTGTAAGGACGGAAGAGTGATATTTTGGGCGCAGCACTCACGGGTGGCTTTGTGTGGGTTCGAGATGAGAGGGAGAGATTGGAGATGCACATAAAGATAAGCAGCGTGGCAGGCAGTCGATGAATAGATGAAAGGTCAGCCTGACTGTCTGGAGTGAAAGAGGAAGATTAATAATGGCGATAACGGTTTGGAGATAACCGAATGCAAACATGGTTGCCGATGAAAAGAACCCAAAACAAATCGACTCCCGGTGGAAGACGTAATGGAAGCACGAAGAAAGGACGGGCGAATAAGGAGAGAGAGAACGCCGTGATTAACCCCTCTTTGGATGTGGACTCAAAAGAAGAAAGCATCTGCCATTAGTCACGACAGAGTCGGAGGACAGAGCAACAGAGCAGAAGAAGTTCGTAACCGCCTTCTTAGAAGGTTAATCAAAGAGCACACTGAAACAGATCAAATAATACAAACCCTCTAAACCAGTAAAGGAAAAACGAACAAAAACACATATCTATAAAGATAAAACATGAGAGAAAATTTAAAGAAAGGAGAAGAACAGAAAAGCCGATTGTTGAAACAACCTGGTCCAAAAAAAATAAAAGAAATAAAGTCATTCCCTAAACGCATTTAAAGCAGTCTAAGAGGATGCTAATGAAGGGCAAAGTCTGTTGCCCCCCGACTGCATTCTGCAACGAGAAAGCAAAAACCGAAAATAATTGCGAACATCTTCATCCAATCCAAACTGTTAGCTTTTAACGAATAATTACAGTAATTAGACAGTTTGCGGAATGGAGCGATCCATCTTCGCCCGAGGGGCGTTGCGGAGGCATTTGCTCGTCAACCATTCGAGGCAGGCCCCCCGCGCCCCCTTTTACTGTGTTTGCATAGGGCGAAGGGGGCGCACCTCGCTGGATTCTGGTGTCTTCTCACCAGGTATCATTTATGGCTCGTTTGGGGGGTATAAACGACACCTTGGAATGTGGACGTGTTGATTTATGGGTTTTATAGGGGAGGGGGAGGGGGGCGACCCTCGTCACGAGATTTCCCAATTAGGGGAGCGATGCTGCCGGAAAAGGCGCTCGCTGTCGCTAATGACCCGCTACTTTTGAATAATTCATGTGGCGCCCTCATATACTCATTATTTTCTTATTATTTGTTATGTAATTCTATTGTGATTTTATCTTTAATTAAACATTTACCTCTGAAAAAATATAAAAATTAATAAATAATTATTAATTAATTTTTATACAAACTTAGATGTGCATTGATAACTCTTGTCTTTAATCTTCATATGACATTTACACTCATTTACTTGATATTATTTATTTATTTTGACATATTTATAACTGAGAGCACATTTATATTTATTTATTATATTCGTTATTATTCGTATAACATTTTTATGTATTTATTTTTGGTATTTGCATACTAAAACAAAAGTATATTTTTATTTGTTTTTTATTATTTGTTTATTAATTATTCCAATACTTTTATATTAATATTTATAACAATATTGTTATTATTTATTTATGTTATAAATTTACTAACTTATGCAATAAATTAAATTGGATAATGAATTTAATGGACACTATATTTCTGCTTAGTTTTATGAAGATTTAATGAAGAAAATATTTTTATAAAGTTTCCCTTTTGTGTTGTAACCGTTTTGCAATTGGGTTATTTCGCTGTATTAACTGCAGACAGAGGCGGCCAACATATTATCTCATTAACTGCACCATAGTTTCCACTTCTGTCCCTTCCTGGGCCCCGCGTCACGTTTTGTCTTCCGCCCGACCGATTAACTAAACATTTACGTGACCTCTTTTGTCTTCGATTCTGAAACCACTGCACGACGTTCGTGTTCTTCCACGACGATCGCTACGAGAACAGCATTAAAAGACACCAATGAGGAGAGTGATCAACCCTTGCGAATCGGGGGGTTGGTTTCGGTCACGCTGTTTGTCTTTCTTTCGCCCCCGCAATGAGTGGGGGAGTCTTCTGCGGTCATTTGGTGGCAAATCCTTTCATCCTTCTCCCGATGAAAGATAATCGGGCCCCGACAGAACCACAGGAAACGCATTCCCGTGTTTATGTTATTCCCCCCGCGGGGAACCCGAAATAAACGGATTTAATGTATAAAAATCCCGAAGGGGTCGTTCCAACAAAGCCGAAATCCGCTTTGTATCTTTGCTGAGAAAGTTTTCTAAATGAGTTGTTTAAATAAACCCCCGCACCTCCCCTCCCCTCTCCCCGCCCCCCCCCACCGACATTATTTATCTTCGAAAGCACCCGAAAGATCGCAAACACTTGTTGAAAGCGAACGGCCATCGAATACCGATCGGATGAGGCGTTCGCGAACGCTCGTCATCGTATTTTATTATTTCGAAAGCTCCCTCAGCTGTTTCGAATCCTTCAGATTTTATTAACTGCTGATGGGAGGGGGGGAGACAATGCGTGGAATTCGAGAAGAAAACCGGAAAGGGTTTGGTCTACAATTTTTCACTGCCATTTTCAGACATGTTTTAAAATGCAATCGGTGATGCTTTTGGCATAATTCGGGGAGACTGAAGAACGTCAGTGGGGTTGACGAGGGACAGAGTTTTCCGATGACCGCTGGCAACCCCCAGCCATGTGAGAAATTGCGAAAGTGCGACAGAGCGTGAGGAGGGGTGGGCAGAGGGGTAGGGGAGCTCCGATAGCGAAAGATTAATTTAAATTTGGATGAATTGAATAAGAAGGGTTTGTTCTATCCGTCAGTCGAGCTGTCAGTTACGGGGAACTTTTATTTTTTTATTGGTGGTGTTAGGAGAGAGGGGTTGTTTTTATGTTTGAGACGGGGAGGGAAAAGTCTTGGCGGGGCGAAGAAAGTTGAAGCTTGGTGAAAAGAAACGATAAGAGAAGGAACTTCGTGA